>OX155977.1:6377646-6710146 GCA_944548615.1 Micropterix aruncella | reverse complement strand
AATTAAAAAAATAACATAAATTTAACCATATGGGTTTCACCACCGTCAGAGTCACTTACTTATATTTATATTTTACTTACATTAATATATTAGTAACAGTAACTTAGATGTTATTGGCTTTGTAATTTGTTCGAATTTAGTTTTTTCAAAAGGAAGACTGATTTAGCCGCCTTCTCGTTGCCTGATCTATTTCTTATTTTGCTGTGCACCAAATTGAATGCTGAAAATATTCTTTCGACCCCAGCGGATGAAGCAACTGTACTTAGCAGTTGCTTATTTATATCCAATTCTTCTTCGGTTATACATTTTTTAATATTATGTATTGCTATCCACCAATCAGTAGGGGCGGTTTTCTCTATGACTTGTTTATCAACTAATGTGGGAGGAAGTCCCTTGACATTTTTTGGCTGAGGTTGTCATTTTTTGGTTGCATTAAAAAAATATTGATTTGAATCGTAATTTTTTTTTAAATCACCTAATTTAAATCGCAATTTAAATCACCGATTTAAATCAAATTATTTAAATCATCGCAACCCTGATTAAAAATGCTGATTTAATAAAGAAAAACAATGTCTATAACTATAATTATCATAGTAATAATGTGATTGTCATGAAAATAGATAATGGTATACTAAAATGTTAAAATTTAATTTAATGGTCAAATTCAGCAATATAGCCTTCCTCGATAAAAAAAAAAATGACGGTCTTTGGCAAATGTCAATTATCACGCTATTTTCCTTTATTTTACAGCATGATAACCTTGGAATATGGATTCAGCGTTATCCAAATCTCTAATGTTTAATATAGGATTTTTGAATTGGTTTTCTCTAAGACTTATGATTTGGGCATATTTGATTTCGCCTTATTATAACAAAAACAACAATTAATTTTTTTTTTAAAAACTACCGTTGGTACAAAAAGTGAACATGTATGTATTTATGATTATTACAAACAATCTGTTGGTGCTAAAAAGCACGCTTTTAGGGAATAAAGTTTTTCAATGAAACGATACTCGTCTAAACAAAATTAAATTTACGGATGCTCCATTACGGCTCCATTGACGCGTGGTATCTCTGTCCACTCTAGGACGGGTCAGTCCCAGAGTGGGACTCCCATCCCAATTGGCTGACAATACAATACAATTTAGTTCTGCTCGAGTAGGTAGGCTTTCCTACACTTGGATGCGTCTTTGCCTCGAAAATTTTAAATAATGTAATTAATTAAAGAATATTAAATATCATGATATATTTGTGGCAATATGAATTAATTTTAGTAAATTATAATTGGTTTGAAAACCAGTGATAAATAGAAAATAATCTAAGAATCAAAATTACTGATCAAAAAAAGAGCTCTATGTCTGTATTCATAATTATCAAGGCAATAATATGATGGTCATGAAAATAGATAAGAGTATACCAAAAACATCTAAATTTAAATTAATTGTCAAATCTAGCAATATAGCCGTCGTCGATAAAAATAAAAATTACGCTCTTTGGCAAAGTTGATTATCATGAATTTTCCCTTATTTTACATTAGGATGCTCTTGGAATAAGAATTCAGCATTATCCAGATCTCTTAAGTTATATACTGGATTCTTGACTAGGGCATTAAATAAGATTTTTTTGAATTGGTTCTCTCCAAGACTTCTGATATGTGTTGGGATCTTATTATAATAACACAGGCTTTGGTGAAGGAAACTGTTGCACACTTTGCTAAGCCTGTGCCGATTTAGATGTAGATCAAATTTATTTCGCCATTCGCCGGGACATCGGATATGTGCTTACGAGCGAACATTATTTTGATGGATATAGCACGAGTACATTGTCATGATTCCTCAGTCGATGAAAAACGGCTTACACAAAGTTCTTGGAGAAGCTCTGTAAAGACTGCGTATAGCCCTTTTCTGAAGAATCCTCATCGAATTTGCTGCCATTCCCCAAAACATTAGACCATATGTCATCGGCCATCGTCACAGAATCAAATAAGAATATGGTTGAGGTTTTGCCATTAGATTCCTAGTACTTTTGTAAGCAAAATCATTGTTTTTATAGTAATTAATTGTTAAATAAAACATAAATAAAATAAAATAAACATCCAGTGCTTAAAAACGATATTGCATTTTGTGATCATGATGTCCTTAATCTACTCAATCAGACCTTTCATTTGATAATGAACACATTAGATGTTAACAATTTATTGACATTTGGACATTTAGACAATTATTTATCTGCATGCCCTCTCACTCCTTTATAAAGTCCTAAATAGTCCCATAGCACCTCCTTACCTTAAAGACCTCTTTCTCCCGTTAGGAAGTCATGGTGTTCCACTCAGGTCAAGTCAGGACAACACCATAGCAATTCCACTACATCAGTCTTCTTTATTCACTAACTCATTTAGCGTCCATTCTGCTCGACTTTGGAACCAGCTTCCGCATGCTATTCGTCATGCAACATCGTTGCCCTGTTTCAAGGCGTTACTGAAAAAACATTTTCTCCTTCAAAATATCAACTAAGAACCAACCCTACCCCTATCCCCTCCCCCCTTTCGTTGGGTTGTTGACTGGATAGAAGCATAAGAACTTTGTAATATCTATCATTTTATATAAGCAGGTATTTTAATTATTATTTATCTGTAGTTTCTATGTATTTATTATTATAATATACATATATTATATTATAAATTATATTTTTAATGTATGTATGTATATGTATGTATGTTTGGATGTATGTATATGTATATTTATGTGTATACGTTTATGTATGTGAGCTGTATTGTTACTTTTATTTAATATTACACGGTTGGCTGTAAGAAATCGCAAAGCGATAAGCCCGCCGTTTGTACTAAGTTAAAATAGAATTTAAGTTTTCTTTACCAATGTAATTATTTTAGTTAGTACAATAAAGGTATTTTTCATTTCATTTCACATTTGGATAGTTGACATAACGATACCACTCTATCTAAATCGGTTCAAACGATTAGAAGTTATGGTAGAATAAAGAAATGGAAAACATACATACATGACCCCTGAGCACGTTACACTAATTATTGGGCAGTCGTTAAACATTCAATTATGATAGCCCATTTTAAATTTAACCATGACATGGCTGCTGAAGCCAGGGTTGGCTTCCAACGAGGTAACTTATCAAATATTATCATATGAAGTTGAAAATTTACATGTTGGTTCAGCTCCGATGACATAGCATTTTTTATGTTAAGCATGACCTGATTCTTCACCCAGGGTTGGCTCCCAACGAGGGGACTCCTAAACGTTCAACAGCAGACTCAAAATTTTGTATAGCATTCATTTATGATAGCCCGTTCTAAGTTTTACCATGACATGGCTACTGCAACCGGGGATGGCTCCCAACGAGGGGACTCCTAAACGGTCAATACACATATACAAAATGTTGTATACACATTCAATTATGGTAGCCCATTCTTTCTTCTTTTTGGAGCATTTTAATACCTCGAGCGCTGACGTTTAAATTGTAGTTTCTCTTAGGGAATGCGAAGAAGAAGATTACATCACAACAAAAATATAGCGTTTCAGGAAAACGACGATTACTCCAAACTACTATACGAATCGTATAAAGAAGACCTGTTTTATGTTCCTGTTAAAATTTGCTATTAGATAAGTGTAACGTCGTTTTGTAAAGCAATAAGCATTATTCAGAATTATTTGTCAAAGTTGTGGTACAGAAAAAAAACTGCCTTGTCCAACATTTCTATGTTTTTTCTGGAAATACATCACCCTATGCAAGAAATTGTCAATACTTTTATAATAATTATAATATGCTTCATTCAACCTATGACTTCACTTTACTTATATCCATACAAAAATAAAAAAATATTCGGCGTTGAAAATCAACATGAATATTGAAGTTTTTGGTTTGGTTTGGTTCAATCATAGACTAAAAAATGGCGACTGTATGAAAAATAATGAACCAACTAGTTAACGACAGAGAATCTTATCCTCTTTTCGCACATACTACAGGCCGTATGATTTATGTGAGGTATCAAGGGTAAGTAATTGGAAAACATCGGCGCCGATCTCGGCTGGGACAGATGTCCCCTTTGCCGCTCTACGGTAATTTCAATTGTGGGACAATTGTCCCGTTTGCCGCTCAAGGGGTTAATAAAAGCTTGGTTTGAAAATGCTTTTTATTATTAATCATATTAAAGTATGTGGCTAATAAATGAAGGTCGTGAAAAGGACCGCAAATATTTGACTGTCTAGTATGATCTTAATTTTTATTTGTTTCTTTTTTTTATTTTACTGAGTAGGTATCTATCTATCTATTTACTATTATTATGATTTCGTTTTTTTTTATTTACTCGATAATTTTATGATTATAATTTCAAATACTTTTTGATGATGATAATTTATTTTTTTAAGATGTTCATGACAAAGACATAATTCAGAATTTTTGATATTTTTTGTGTGCACAGCTAAAACATTTCCTGGTACACCTGACAGGCCTAGGCCTAGTTAGGCGGTGTTGACGCAGTGACCAAGATGCTGCAGTGTGCTCTATGTTTCGCTACTGGTCCAAACACATTATTTTTTGTAATGCTGCAGGAAATTTTATTTTGTGCTTTACCTTTAATAAATAAATAAATAAATAAAATGTTAAAAACTAACCAAAAAATTGTTTTATTCTGTTATGTAAATTGGAAAATTTTGTGTTCTGAAATGGTATGAAATGAAAAATCTATATTGCATAATAAAAACAAGGTACAATGGTGAACTGATTGCTACATACACAACCAGTCTACAGAAGTACAATATCTTCCAGTCAACCAACACTTCAAATATTGCAAGTCCGACGCTGTTTCCTATCAAATTTAGTATTAAAATGATTGAATCTAATAACGTTTTTTTTAATAACGTAAAAGGTCCGGATACAATATAAGGAATGATTGCAGTCAGCCGCGGATCTATATAAGGGCTTTTTGGGCTGCAGCTCAGGGCCCCGTGGATATAAAGGGCCCCAGCCCTCATTGAAAACAATGGACAAAGTCAAACTATCGACTAAATCATTTATAAGTTCTTTCCATAAATTTCAATTTAACAACGGACTTATAATGTGATGAGCAAATAAAGGAATTTGCAGCACAAACATGCAGAGAGGTCACTTTGTAATGTGTATACATAATAACAAACTGCATAATAACCTGTTAATTTCTTTTGCGATACCTTTTTTGTATTTTTTTTAATCTCTTTATTTATAAAAATAATATAGTGTAAAAAAACACTAAAAATACGCTTTACAAGTCCAAACACTGCTATGATACTATATTCCATCATGGAATGCCAGTGCCTATCTTCCGGCTTCATCATCAGACCTTGAAACCTAATCGTAGTCAAAAATCATTCCAAGACTTTTCTAACAAGTCCAAACACAGCTATGATACGATGTTCCATCATGAACATCCAGTTCATATCTTCCGACTCCATCATCAGATCAGTTCGACAGTACCATATTATTGTATTGTCATCAGAACTACATACAGCTGCCAATTTTCATGACGCTACGATCCTTGGAAGATGGTTAAATTAGTTACCTTAGATTCCATTACATAGTTACATACAGGTGGACCTAATAAAAGCGTGTTAATTACATCTATGTGTAGCAGTTCAGTTCCCCACTAAGGCTAGTCTTGTCAATGGGTAATTAATTAGTATAGAATGTTTGTAAAAAAATTACCTATATCAATAGTTTTACGATTAATTATTATTTATATTTACTTACATTATTTATATTTATTTATATTATATTATTATTATATGTTATTTTACTTAGTTTGACTGGATGAATCATTATTTATAATGATTCATCCAGTCAAACTAATAGCTTAAGTTTCAACGTTTTCTTAAATACGGTTTTGCTAATCGATTTGTCTATTTTTACTGAAAAGTAAAAAGTCTTACAGTTGCTGTTTGTGTATCTGTCATATTAAATAAATAAAATATTTTATTGTTCTCTTTTCTTTCTACACCGAGTACATATTGACCTAGACATCATTATTGAAAACAGTTTTTTAACAAAATGGCAATTAGTTGATTAATTAGGCAGGCCCCCAAAGTAATATTAGCCCAGGGTCCCACAAATTCACGGTCGGCCCCTGATTGCAGTATAGACAAAATAAAAACAAATTTACATTAAAAAAAGTTTTTTTACTCAGTTTTTAACCCGTTGAGTATGAGTCAACCAAATCTGGTTGCGAAACAATTATCCGTTGAGTACGAGTCGACCAAATCTGGTCGCGCGTTTTTTTCACTTCTTTGACGTTCTCATATTTATTCATAATTATCTAATTGTTTTACAAAATGATATTTCAATATTCTATATTCGAAATTTCAATGCAATCATTGTGCAGTTGTTCTTTTTATGATTGGTGTAGTAGTTCGTAGTTATAGTACTTTAAGGTCGATGTCGCCGAAAATCCTGCAAAAGAGACAGATGCATCCATGAAAATACCCATTTACTCCAAGGGTTAAGATGGTTTTTAAACCATCTTAAAAGCCATCTTTTAAACCATCTTAAAAACCTAACTAACTTATCTAACCTAACCAACTTAACCTACCGAAATGTATGGGTTTGACGCTTCTTTGAATGCCTATATCTCGCTTATTTATTGAAACCGAATAAATATTATGGTTATGGTGAATATAGTTGGGTGACATTCCAATAATAATAATTAATAATAAGGTATTTATTTCTTGTATTTATTTTTACCAATTTCACATTAAATTGTCCTAGTTAAACCTTAAAAAAACAGCCTGATATATATCAATAAATACAGCAAAAGCTAGCTACCTGAATGGTTCAAAAAACGTCCTTCTTCTTATAGAACTAAATATGCAAAACAAAAGAATGCAGACATTTTGTAGCCGCTCAAACTCGTTCGTCACATTATTTTCAATCGCATTATGATAACAAGCTACCAATTAAACACGACAGCATAGTAGATAACGTCCTATACTTAAGACTAGCGAATTATTTCTTTTGTTTTTGTAGTATAACGACTGTTGATTTTCGCGCTTATTTAATTAATCCTCCATGACACGCATGAGATAATGATACATCACGAACGAACGTCATAAACACAGGGCAGTGTCGCGTATATCGAGTACAATAGATACAAAGGTCTTTATTTGGTTATAAATATTTTCAATACTCACCACTTTTGGGCAAACTCCGTATAACGTTCACTGCCGCTTTAAATTTATCCTCGATGGACATTTTCGCAAATTTGATTACCGCACTATTAATAGATAACTAGTTATTGAATGAATGCGAGGAAAAATAATGCGTATTTTTCGATAAACTCGCCGCACGACCGACTCCCGCCGTACCAAAATGACAACTGATTATTACTGGTTTCATTTTATTTACTCTTACTAGGAATGAATAGAGTTGTGACTTGCAAAGACAGATGAGCGTCGAATTAGTATTAGATACGCGTAAATTGTGATCGATTAATAGATATTTTACATATAAATACTGTACACTGTTTACATCTTTACGGTATTTTTTCTTGCAGCACTTCATCTTACAATACTTTATCTTTACAGTACTTTACAATATTTTTAGATCCTTCAAAAATGCATACACTCTACAATGCATCTTCATTCGTTTTCATGTCGCTTGATATTCATTGCAGGCGCTTTTTTCCTTTGCCGGAGAAGCGCATACGCTTTGCGCGCTGGGGGGAGGGGATCGCAATCCGTAGGAAATAGTACTTGAAGTACTTATTATAAAAGAGACTGTAGATGTTCATCAGAGAGCCTTGTGCGGCAAGCTGATTTGATGTACTTCATTTTTCAGAAAGTTTTTTCACACAAATACGTCCTTCCGAACGCTGATAGTAGTCCTCGAGCCAGTCTCTTCAGGTTAGGGTAATCTTCAGGAAGGCACTTATAAAAGTCAATTATGTTTTCGTTTTTATATTTGTCGTTTCAATTACGAATGATGAGTGCCTGGTGGCACCGCTCGCGCTCGCGTGGCATGTTTACACAAACGTCCGCGGGCCGGATAAAGTAGCTATCCGGCCCGCGGGCCGTAGTTTGGATACCCCTGCTCTAAGGCGCCATTTATGTGCAAAGCAGTGGATATCTAATATTTGTTCGTTATGTAAATAAACCCGACGCGCCCAACTCTAGTTAGCGCAATGAAGGGCGAACACACTATCGGACACATCCGCAAGGCTTATGGGCGCGATCTGTTTAATGAATTTCTATTGAGCCGTGCACATTGTTAGGACGCGACCTCGAGGCTTCGGACGCCCGATAGAGATCTGGCAAGCCACGTCCCAAACTACTGTGCATACTGTCCATAAGCCGCGGCAGCGGACGCGTCCGATAGTGTGTTCGCTCCTTGACACCATTTTACAAATTACGAACTGTCAGTCGCTTATTTTGTATAGGTTATGTTTTGTTTATTGGCCGTGTTTACAGCTTTTGTTTTGAAATAAAGTGCTGATTTTTCAAAGTATTAAGTATGACCGACACCCGCTTCATATTAGACAACGGCGCGTACACGGCAAAGGCCGGATTCTCGACTAAACCGCCGAAAATAGTGCCGAATTGTGTGATGAAAGCCAAATCGGAACGCCGTCGGCTTTTCATCGGCGATCAAGTGGAAGATTGTCGCGATGCGTCCGGTTTATACTACATTTTAGCTTTCCAGAAGGGGTTTTTGATCAATTGGGAGACGCAGAAGACCGTCTGGGATTATATTTTCAGCAAAGATTGCTGCCCGGTAAATTTTAACGTCACCCCTTTGATCGTCACGGAGCCGCTGTTCAACTTCTCCTCGATACAGGAAGGCATGACCGAGATATTTTTCGAGGAATACGAATGTCAGTCGCTCTTGAGGATCAACGCGACGGATCTCTGCGATTACAAGTATAGGAAAACTCACGGAAATCCGCTGTGTACGCTAGTCGTCGACACTGGTGAGTTGAACGCAAAACGACAGACGTCAAAAAGCGCGCCAAAATTTCTAACCTCAAAATAATAATGCAAAAAATCCGTTTTTCGCATTTCTGTATTTAATTTCATGTCAATCGTTTTTTAACATCGTTTGATTCGTGCAAACGATACCTATGTGAATTTATTAAAATTAAGCAAATCTGTGTAGTCGTTGTGGAGATAAGAAACAGATGAAATTTTAATGTTTTGCACTAAAAAAGGTTCACTTCATTCTTAAAGCTATAGTCACTTCATTCTTAAAGCTATAGTCACTTCATTCTTAACGCTATAGTCACTTCATTCTTAAAGCTATAGTCACTTCATTCTTAAAGCTATAGTCACTTCATTCTTAAAGCTATAGTCACTTCATTCTTAAAGCTATAGAGTGAGCTGACCGGAGATAAAGAGCTCTTAACCACTGAAATGCCAATACCACCGATCGGTGATTTTTTTGTTGTGACAATTCACAGGCCGATCTCCGTATTTATATATATATATATATATCTTCATTAAATAAACAACCGTTATATATTAGTATACCTGCACTAACACCCTCTACAAACAAATTCTCGAGGGTTGAAAACATGCCGCCTTGAGTTTCATTTTTATGGTTGGATCTCTAAGGGTTAATGGTCCAACTGCATAGGAACCGTAAACTGCCTTGAGGTCTACCATATCTACCAGTTCTAAATTTGGAGCGACATACATTATTATTTATTATTATTATTATTATTATATTATACACTAGAAGCTTAAGGCTGATGCGTGTATATCACATGCACTTGTTTTTAAACTTGTGACTGTTTTGCACTAAGAAGAATGTCCAGTTTGTTTTTAAAGCTATTGACAGAGGTAGCACTGATCGCTTCCTCTAGCAATGCATTCCGAGCATCCACTACACGATTCGTCAAAAAGCGTTTCCTGGGGTTCGATGCTGCAATTGCCTTATTCAACGTCAACGAGTGTCCACACGGTTGCCTGTTGGTGTTCATAGTATACATGTTCTCGGTTGGACGCACTATAATTACTGTGAAGCATTTTGTAAGTTTCTATTAAATCTCGCCGCCTACGTTCCTCTAATGTTGTCAGGCGGAGTTCCTTCAGTCGTATTTCGTACGGTTTGTTGCTCAGTGATATCACCAACTTCGTTTCTCTTCTCTACCTCTTTCCAGATGCTCTATATCCTTCCTAAATTACGAATTCCATACCTGGTAGAAGTATTCCAGGAGTGGGCATACATAGGTTTTATAGTGACTACGTTGCAGTTCCCCGAAGGAGTACGTCATTTGGCCAAAGAAATTTCACTTATCTAGGGCCTAGGATATATACCATCCTACCTGCAGGTATAAAGATTAGCCCGAGCATTCCAATTATTAAGAAACAACTGGTCTCGTGGATGCTTGGGCCAGGAAGGTACCGAATACACCAAGAACTCTCAACTATCTAGCTTTGTTTGGCTGCACTTTGTGACTATTTCTATTATTTTAATTTTTCTTTGTGACTATAAATTTTTTTTAGAAACTTTACTATTAATGGTATTATAATTTTATTGTGACTTTTTATCTTTCTTACAAATATTACAAATTTTATTTATAATTAAAGTTATGACTATATAGTTTATTATTAACCGAAGGATATGTGTATTCAATTATCTATTTAGTTCAATGTTTTATTTTATTATAATTATATATTTACATATTTTATTTTTATGCATATTTTTATATAATTCAATATTTTTTTTTCCATTTTCGCTTTTTTTTTTTGTTTAAACTACTTTTTTTTCTTTTGATTATGTTTTCTTTTTAAACTAGTATTTGTTTAATATGTCTGCCCTAGAACAAGTGTTCATACTTAGTTGGGCGACATGGGACCGATCTTCACTATAAGCGTGACACAACTTGCTGTGGGTTTTATTTAAGTGTAGATATTAAATATAATTTGTTACGCTTGTTGCTTATTATGTACATTGCTATAAATAAATAAATAAATAGATAAATAGAGCTTGAGAAAAAGATCACTGGTGATGATAAAAAAAAGCTTAATATGGCAAAAAGCTCTCCAAATAAGGGACATTAGAAAGTTTGCCTTATTTACTATTGCAGTCTCGTCTTCTTCCAATTTTAAGTCTTCGGTGACTATTACGCCAATATCCTTTTGTGATTTTACAATGCGAAGACAGGTCTTTTCCAGAAGAAAGTATAGCTGTTTTGCGGGAGTTTTTAGCGAAATACAATTCGCAATTCGTAGATTGATATTAAGATGTTATTTATTCCAGTCATGATAACAGCTCTCTGTTATGAAATCAGCTTCCTCACTCTATCAGGCATGCACCTTCCTTGCATACTTTCAAAAAGTTGTTAAAGAAACATTTATTTTTACACAGCCACTAGCCAAATACCTCACCTTGACTTCTCCTTTATCCTTCCCTGGGCAACCTTAGCATAAGTTACTGACATATTTGTATAAGTTTATTTTAAATTTAACTTTACTACTTTTTTGTGTATTATGCTGTGAAAATTAGGAATTATTTTATCAAATGGTTGACTGTAAGATATCGCTATAGCGATAAGTCCGCCATTTGTGCATAAATTGTCTTTTTTATAAAACCAGTGTAATATTCATTAAGTTATGTTTTTATAGCACAACAAAGTTATTCTATTCTATTCTATTCTATAACAATGAACGCCTTGTTGAAGGCACCTGAAACTTATCGACTTGACTGTTGCAATTATTGTGTTGTTTTTGCGGGGTAGCTCCCTTTGTTGGTAACATTGTACAGCGTTACCGTTCCTTATCTTAGCCACAGAATACCAGACAGTAGTTTTTCTTGTAACAAAATTGAAACCAAAGCAAGCAACGATCTGAGTCTAAGGGCTCGCATATGGCCGCCATATGGGCGCTACTCCTTCGACGTAGATGTTCGAACATCCGATAAGTTTGCCGACCGCGCGTAATACCCGAGCGAAAGCGTTCGCCGAGACGTATCCCTCTGCTCCCTTGCCTCGCACAATATCTCCGCGTCGCTATTCAGCTCAAGGACGCGTTTACTGCTTCTATTCATATTCATATTCATTTTATTAGTATACTGGTATACAAGTCAGATACAGATTGGCAAACATCCATACATATTAGCAAACAAACGTTTTTTTTTTCGTAAAGAAAAAATAACAATAAACAAATAAAATACAAGAATAATGTAAAAAGAGGAAATACAAGACAAAACGCAAAGAAATCAATAAACACTTTAACCACCAAAGCATTTTAGACTTCACTGGAGTAATATTCCTCCAGTGAGTAAAACGCCTTATCTGTGAGGTACCTCTTAAGGCGTCTCTTAAACACGTCAAGAGATTGCGCCTGCCTAATGTGCTCGCTGAGTTTGTTGTAAACCGCTGGGCCGGCGATATAGGGTAGCCTCTCCGACTTGGATAATGCATGACTTACCGAACATAGCTTGCTACGGGATCTTGTTGGATAGTGGTGATGCACACCATTCACTTCGAAATCGGCTAGATTTCTGCAAACTTGGTATAAAACATGACGCCCGACAGAATATCCACAAATTAATATACCCAGACAGTTTCCAACATTAAATGACAATTGTCATTATTTTCGTTGACTTTTTTATTACTATTACTTGTTCATTAATTTTGGTTACTATTGTTTAATATTATCTGATATTTTATTGACACAATTATTTATTTTATGTATTTTATTTTAAATACAGTAGAGCGTCGATTATCCGAACTATTTGGGGGACAAGGGTGTTCGGATAACCGATTCATTTGGATAATCGAACTGTATAAAAAACTGTAATAAAACCATATATGGACATAATAATATGTATTATCTATGTAATCTGTTTTAACTTTTTTTTATTTATTACAATAGTGAGCAGTAATCCAGTGAGCAAAATAGATATGTGTGTATGTAATACATACGTACATGAAGAGGAACGAATTAACGCTTAAAAAGTCCTTAATTTTAGTCTGTCGAAGCAAGCCTACCCGCTTATGAGCAGCTAATTCCCGCACATTTTTCAGTACAGATATCTGATACTGGTCGCTTTTAATGAGCTTCAAACCATCGCAAGACAGTATCTAGACATGTAAATGCTTCGAAAGGTGTAGGTATTTTTTCATCTTCATTTTCTGATTCACTAGTCGATGAGGTGCTGGCGGCGTCAGCATTATCAGTCACAAGGTCTACAATATCGCTGTCCTGCATGATTTGGTACCCTGGATCTGCATCATCAACCCTCATCCATTCTTGAACGTCTTCTTCATCACATTCATGGCAATCGAGTTCTGTTTTTAACCGAGAGTCTGCGGCCGCAGCAGTTCGGTTAATCGGTCGTTCGGTTGACCGACGTTCGGATAATCGACGCTCTACTGTATTACTATTGTGTGATCATATTTAGTGATTATTAGTTATAATTTGTAATGGTGATGGTAATATATGTGTCTTTTTTCTTCTTTTTCAATTTGCTAAAACATAAAACTACAGAGCTCGCTGCCTTGGAACAAGTCCTAGCACTTAGTTTGGCAGCAGCAGCAGTACATACATGCTAATGCTCATATCGGCCGTGTTCAATTTTTATTTTTATTTTAATAATATAAATAATTGTTTATTGATATGAATATTACTGATATATACGCATTGTAAATGAATAGTTAAATTAATTAAATAAATAATGTGTCCTAGTATCGTCATTGCACTCAGATGATGGCTCCGCCGCTGCCATCTTGAAACTTCTCCCCTTCCTGGTTATTCCAACATTAGTCCTCTTTGCTTCTTGGTTTGTTTCCTGTACGGTCAGCTTAGTCTGAAACCATCCCCCGGGCGATTGACTGGACTTTCCCAGTCAATCGCCTGGGGGATGGTCAAGACCAGGGGTTCCCAAATTTATTGACGCCGCCGCCCACTTTTTCAAATCACAATATTTTGCGACCCAGCGAGAACTTTTTCAAAAAAGTTAGTGAGTGGTTTGATGTAAAAAATAAACAATTAATTTGTAAATATCATTAAAAAGTCTTTATTTTGTAATAAATTGTAATGTGCGACAACATAAAAATAGATTTTTTTGCTGGAACCTTTTATCCATCGTATTTAGCAAATAGCGAAAACAAATGAATGCGATGCGTAAATGCGCACCGACAGGAACGGTGCGGTGCCCCACTCGATGGGCGAGTGAGCGCGTGCGGGCGCGCGGATGCGAGGGAAGCGCGGACGCTGCCGCCCGGCCGCTCGTGCGCCGGGGGCGATCCAGACGAGGCTAGACGCGGCGCTGTCTCTTCGCGCGGCTATTTCATTTTCCCGCACTGTTGCAAGGTTGCAACTTTTATATTCTATTCTTTTCAAGTGCTACCTTTTTTATTTATTTTATCATATTGTCTGTAGGTATCTTAAATACACCTAGAATCGTCAATCTATCTCGTCGTCTATCTGCCATATTTATACCCTACGTTCATGCATTGTGTTCGCGACCCACCTGGAATCGTCTCGCGACCCACCAGTAGATCGCGACCCACACTTTGGGAACCGCTGGTCTAGACCCAACCTCACCGTTTGATAAGGTTGGGTTTTGATTATAGCCATGCATTAGTGGAGATTGCGTTTTCTGGTCAAAGGGTGCTATTCTGATGCATTCCCAGTTAGGTTCGCATTTAATTGTATTAGGTTTGCTTGCCGGGTATTGTAATCCGCCACAGCTGCTTAGCAATTTTTTTCCAAGATGTCATTTTGACCTATAAGCCATATTTTTTTATTAACAGCTTTCTCGATTATTAATATATTATTTTATGATTTTACAGGATACAGTTTCACATACATTGTACCTTATATTAAGGGGAAAAAGTTTCGAGACGGCATCAGACGCATAGACGTCGGCGGCAAAGTATTAACGAACCACTTAAAAGAAGTAATCTCATACAGACAATTGCATGTCATGGACGAAACCTACGTGATTAACCAAGTGAAAGAAGATTCATGTTTCGTCAGTCAAAACTTTATGAAAGATATGGAGACGGCGAGACGAACGAAGAACGTACAGAGGTAACATTAACACACTCATTTTTCTCACTAGTCACAATTAGGATTCCAAAAATATTCATATCGTAATACTCCTCGGACTTTCCGCTATATTGAATGATGCTAAAAATGGTTGTATTTGGTAGTTTGTTCCAAACGTCAGCCACTCTATTTTAGGATTCGATTTATCAAATAATAATAGATTCGCGAGTATCAAATATATGATTCCATCAGTCAGGACAACGTTTGCCCAGAGACATACATCTACATAGCCCCAAAATTATATAATTCCCTAAGTGAAGACATGAAAAATTATTTTAACATAAAAATATTTCAAGGAAACCTTAATAGATGGCTACTTAACAAGGGATATGTAAAATCTGATGTACTTCTTCGCAATGCACGACAATTTATTTAGTATCACTTATCTATTATTCTTAATTAAATTTTATTAAATTTGAACTATAAATGTATTTATTTATTACATAGCTATATATTTTATAAAATTGGTATATTTATGTGTATACTAGATGACCCGGTGAACTTCGTACCACCGTACTTTTCCGACTTTTTTTACTTTTCCGACTTTTTCCCATTTTACGTTTTTTTTTAACTTTTTGTCTTTTTTGTTTTTTTTACTTATTTATCTTTTTTGACTTTTTCGATTTTTTTGGCTTTTCACTTTTTTGACTATCGAATTTTTCGAGCTTTCTGACTTTTTCGACTTTATTTACTTTTTTCACTTTTTTTACTCCTCTGACTTTTTTCACTTTTTTGACTTTTTGACTTTTCGAAATTTGCGAAATTTGACTTTTCGAAATTTCCGTACACATTGTACGGAATGAATAACAGTTATGGATGGCGCAGCTGTCAAACAATACGATCGCCGCGATAGCCATCTAGAAAGTGGCCTATTTCCCAAAATGACCAATTTCGGTTTTTTCGATTTTCAGTTGATTCTTTGAGTTTTTCCTAAATATTATTTTTTGTAAACCACCCCTGTATCAAGGCAAACAAAACAAAAAAAATATAATTCAAATCGGTCGAGTCATTTCCGAGATCTCGCGAGACTAACGCACGCACGGCGATTCTTTTGTATATATATAGAGAGATACAGGTGGTGGGTCCAAAAAATTTATTGTCAAAAAACATTTCATTTCTTAAAATTGCATAAAAATATGCACATCTAGAGACGGGCCAAATTATCGCCTAGTTAGATGTGCTATTGGCAGGAAAGGTTATGTAAGATGTGTTAAACCTCCCTATATTAATTATTAAATAATTTATATAATTATTATAAGAAGAAAACTTGCATGATCAATGAACTGTATACCTAATCATAAGTATCTCAATAAATAAATAAATAAATTAAATCTTGTATGGTTGAGTTTTTTCCTGTGACCTCAGATTTGTGTTGATGTTGAAATTGCAAATATTATTAACACTTTAACAGCGGCCGATTTTAATAGCACGAGTTACGTTGCCTGAGGGCTTTTTTTGGCATTATCGTAACGGCTATTAAAATAACCTGATTAGATATAGAAATAATTAGACTGACTTTTACATCTACCAGAAAAAAAATGAAAGAAATATTATGATGTTATGAAATTATTTATTTAACCCTTGGAGTAAATGGGTATTTTCATGGATGCATCTGTCTCTTTTGCAGGATTTTCGGCGACATCGACTTAACCCTTGGAGTAAATGGGTATTTTCATGGATGCATCTGTCTCTTTTGCAGGATTTTCGGCGACATCGACCTTAAAGTACTATAACTACGAAACTACTACACCAATCATAAAAAGAACAACTGCACAATGATTGCATTGAAATTTCGAATATAGAATATTGAAATATCATTTTGTAAAACAATTAGATAATTATGAATAAATATGAGAACGTCAAAGAAGTGAAAAAAACGCGGAACCAGATCTGGTCGTATCATACTCAACGGATAATTGTTTCAGAACCAGATTTGGTCGTATCATACTCAAGGGGTTAAAGTACTATAACTACGAAACTACTACACCAATCATAAAAAGAACAACTGCACAATGATTGCATTGAAATTTCGAATATAGAATATTGAAATATCATTTTGTAAAACAATTTGATAATAATGAATAAATATGAGAACGTCAAAGAAGTGAAAAAAACGCACGACCAGATTTGGTCGACTCGTACTCAACGGATAATTGTTTCGCGACCAGATTTGGTTGACTCATACTCAACGGGTTAAAAAAGGGCATTTTTGTGAGAAAAAAAAAGTTGTACATGAAGTAGTCATACGTAATCATTGACAATAATTCTTTTTTGTGACGAATTTTTTAAAACATGGATAGTAGCATAGTGGTACATTGCAATCTGGGCAATAGTAAACTGTCTCATTGCGTCCTCGTTTGCCAGTTTGCTTCTTTCCAATGTCTGTGCAAACTTTGCAGACTCTCAACACTTTCGTTTTTTTTTCTTTTCGCTATAAATTTACGCTATTTTTGGTTCAAGCTATGAATTCACTCCAATGAATTGCATATTTATGTATAGATAAAAGACTAAGCTACACGAGGGTACAACGCAAATAACGAACCGAGTATGTGATTTTTAAACAAACTGTATGAAAGTCGATCACGCCCTCAGTACGTGAGTCACGAGTTAGAGAATATTTTGTATCACGTACTGAGTTTTTATGCGATTTTATTGTAATAATTTGTGAGAATTTTAAATGTCAACCAGGTTCCCTCTTTGTCTTCTATCTTTGAGAGTAGTCAGTCCAAGTAGTTCTAAGCGATCTTCATAATTCCTATTCTTGAGGCCCACTGGCATAAAAACAATAGAAACAAAGGATTCCAAAACATATTCAGTTCCCTTCATATCTGGATGAAGTATGATAGCGATATGCTTCAGATATCTCCTTTGTTCGATAGAAATCCAAGATCGAGTGTGACCTCATCGTTTCGTACTAGTCTAAACTTTCTAGTGTGGCAATCGACTCATGGCAATCGACACAGCCGAATGCAACTAACGAGTGGAAAGAGGACTGGGCCGAACGCTGCCACTTAAGTCAACCTGTCATCGATCGGAGCGGACGGTCGATATCGCCACCGGCCTAATTCCTGTTTTTATATTTGTATTTCGCTCGCCTGCGCGTATTGTATTAAAAACCACAATAAATTGTGCAACCATCAAACAAGGCGTTTACATCTCGAATCCTGCAATCCTCACCAGTGACAGTTAGATATTGTCCTAAAAGACTGCATCTCATCACACTCATAATGTGGAATACATTGTGTTTCTAATGGCGCTTTTTTGTGATTTAATTTCTTAATCTGCTAAGACTTGAATCACTTTAACTGTCAATAACAAAATAATCAAGATTTCCATCTTTTCACAGAGACTACGTCCTGCCAGACTTCACGACTCTCCGGAGAGGATACCTCCGCGAGAAAGGCGACAAGACGGACCTCGATCAGCAGATTTTAACGTTGAACAACGAGAGATTTTCCATTCCGGAGCTGCTGTTCCATCCTTCGGATGTGGGCATTCCGCAAATGGGTATTCCGGAAGCGATAATCCACTCCGTGGAAGCCTGCCCGGAGGAAACGAGGCCGCATCTGCTCTCGAATATAGTGGTCAGCGGAGGAAATGCTTGCTTAAAGGGATTCAGCGATAGGTGAGAAGTTGTCACTGCTCTTTTGTCATCTAAAACGTTTTTAATTATAATTACACACAGTACGCGTGCTCGCCTATTCATTCTTATACTGTCAATGCTGACAAACTCCGAACAAGTCAGCGCTGACCCTTGATTTCAAATCAGTACAACGCCGTCGCGTCAGTGCTGACTTCAATATTCCTGCTATATATTTGGAAGTCAGTCCACTCCCCCCATCATACGAGCCAGCGGTACCAGACAGTAGCTTCTCTTAGAACAAAATTGAAATCAAAGCGAATGTGTCACGAGTTGTAAGAGCTCGTAAATGGCAGCCAGATGTTATCCAGCGCGTAATGTTAACATAAGGCATTCGTCAGGACATACCCCTCTGCCAACATTCCTCGTACCCTCTTCTCGCAATGCCCTGTAGCTCGAGAGTAAAGATACTGGTTGGTATACCGTGGCGGTACTGTCCTTGTATAAACACTGAAGTCAGTAGTTGATTAGCCGCCGAAACTGCGTTTCATTGACTGACTCGGTAGTTGGTCAGTCGCTGAAAATGTCTCTTTTCGATATCTCTTCTAACATTTCCGTCAACTCTTCTAACAGCAGATAGAAAAAATATCTCAAGAAATAATTCACTCGTATCAAATTCAGCCAAATTTCGAGAACTCATACAAACTCAACCGTGCAAAATTTGAATCTAATCCTATTGAGATGGTTCAGTAAAATAGTGGTGGACAATGTGTGTGGAATAAACTACCATTCGAAGTGATTAGTGCAAGCTCTGTCAATCAATTTAAAAACGAACTCGATTTGTACTAAAAAAAATATTAATAATGTTTATTTATTTATTTGTTTCAAATATTACTCGAGAACATTACAGACGAATCCAATTCGCCCTTGAACATTAAAGCTAGTGTAAGTCTAAAAATAAATGAATTACATAACTAAATTAATGCTAACATTGAACAAGAAAAAAACATAAAAATATAAAACTAAATAAAGCACAGATTAGGATAAACATGAGATAGCAGGGAATTGCCTTTTTAGCTGCCAAAGGAATGTCTATTCCTGTGGGTAAGGAATTAAGAAGAGCTATAACCCTCCCCACTGGCCTGTCTACAAAAATATTTGTACGATGGTACGGCACATTAAACAATAGACGCGATCTCCTCGCTGTGTAATTTACCGATACGTACAATTCAAACTTACATAGTATCTCTGGCAAATAAGTAGTTCTTTCAATTAATTTATATACAAATATAATTATCCATTCCGTTATATATTTTGAAGTCAGCCCGCTCCCCCCACCACACAAGCCAGCGGTACTGACCTTGTCTAAACGCCAAAGTCAGTGGTTGATCAGCCGCTAGCACTGCATTGTAGGGTGATGTCTCGTCAAGTGCCAAATTTTGACTATCGAAAATGATGCATTTTTCCCCACTGACTTTAAGAATATGCATACACCCTAAAGAAATACCTACGACTGATTGACCTGCGCGTAAACAGTGTGTCAGTTCTCGGCTCCAGCACTGAAGCCTGTAACTGTCTAAATGTAAATCTATAGGCTTTGAAATTTCTTGATCCCTCTTGCACATGCTCAAAACAAAGGTATGGCATTTATTGAACATGTGGGTATTTATTGAACATCTGAGCATGTGGGCGAGGGACCGAGAAATCTGGCCCGGCCAGTACACTTGGTTTAGGTAACCCCAGATCACAATTCGGCACGACTTTAGTGGATGCCTATACCTTACAATAAACCAGAGGTTCCCATTTTTTTTTTCTCGTAGACCACTTTAAAAATTTTACTGGTTTCGGTGGACCCCCTGCTGTTACATTTCTACCATATTCCCAAAACTCATTCTACCATATTCCCCAAAAAAATATGAAGATTAGATCTATCGATGGAAATTTGCATCGCGGCTGAGTTCCAACCATGACTGAATATCGAATATGCAAGTTTTTACAAGTAACATTAAAAACTCGGCCGTCCCTTTTGTACGCGACAGTTTCGCGCATGAAATTAGCGCGAGTCGGCGGCCTTGAGAAAAACGACCATAAGTTATAAACCACTATACGGATCATAAAAAGAATAACTGTAAAATGACCGCATTGAAACTTGAAATATAAAACATTATAACCTTATCTCGTAAAACAATTAGGTTGGCGAATAATTAAGTTGGCGAACTGAAAAAACTCGCCTATAAAATCATTTCGATGTTTTTATCACAAAATACAGAAAATATGCAAAAATTGTAAATAGTTATGTTCTTTATTAAATGCTTTACCAAACCTATTATTTTGTTTTACTTATTTGCATACAAAAATATTTAGTTATTCAGCCAAGAAAAATTTGATGTATTCTCGTAAAAAAAAAAATATAATTTTATGTTTGTGACTACTTAGGGTCTTTTTAAAAAGAAATTCTTTCAAAATAACTTTACCACTACATGACACTTCTTAGAAAATCACACCAGAACTTTCAGCTTTGTCTGATATTACAGAAAAATCTAAAGGTTTAGCGTCCGAAACTTGGTAATAAACTTTGAAGGTTCCTAATATAAAATTAGTTAGTTTTTCAAATATATTGTCTCATTATATGCTTATTATATGTCCAATAACTAATTATTATACTCCAAAGAGTCACATTTCATAGAAAAACTATAGAAAATCGCACTCAAAATGTGCACACTATGTGCGAAGGTCGCACACTATGTGCGATCCCATATTACGAAACAATTTGAAATGAGCAAAATTTGGTTAATTCTGTGATTATATACGATGTAAATGAAATAATAGTTATTTTATAAGCGAATTAAACCAATATTACATCATATTTCGCGACATTTCGGCCATTTTACAACCAAAAAATACGGACATTTTCTGCAACGCATGTGTTTTTGCTTAAAAATACATGAAAAAAAGCAGATGGGCTGTCTCAAATCAATAATGCTCATTCATAAACTGTTTTAGAATGCAAATTACTCACGTTTTTGCATGAAATCGCACAGAAACACTTCATAATAGTTTTTTACTATCGAAACCAGATAAATTTTCGTGGACCCCCACTTACAACTTGTGTACTCCCATTTCTTTCACGCCAACGTAGTCCTATGTCGAGTCTCTCGTGGGCCCTTGGGATCCACCTGAACCACTTTGGGAATTACTGCTAAACTTAATCCTCAACACGGATTATAACGATATGTTTTGAATTCTCTTCTAGGCTATACAAAGAAGTGAGAGCTCTGTCGCCCGATTACATAGAGGTTCGCGTTACAGTTCCAGAAAATCCAATCACCTACTCCTGGCAAGGAGGTGCTCTGATGTCAAAAGACCCCGACTTCTACTCCTTCTGCGTCACCAGAGAAGAATACGAAGAGGAAGGGAAGGCTTTAACGTACGAACGCTTCGACATATAACAATAAATAATACACAAAACATTAACAAAAAAAACTGACTCCATTTTTTTTAATAAGTGCAGCAGCCATGTCATGGTGTTACTTAGAACAGGCTTTCATAATTGAATGCTTATACAAAATATTTGTGTCTGTTGTTGACCGTTGAGGAGTTACCTCGTTGGAAGCCACCCCTGGGTGCCGCAGTCCGTCCTGGTGAAACTTAGAACGGGCTATCATAATTGAATGAGTATACAAAATTTCGTGTCTGTGCTGTTGACCGTTGAGGAGTCCCCTCGTCGGGAGCCAACCCAGGGTGTAGAATCAGGTCATGCAACATGTACATTTTCAACTTCATATGATAATATTTGAGGAGTTACTTCAATTCCTCGTGGATCCCATCATCAGACCAGGATTTTGATAAACATGGGACCAATCTGCAAGTACACCTTCCAAATAAAAAAATAATTTTTCAAATCGGTTCATAAATGGCAGTTCTCAACATTTAAAAAAAAAAGACAACCGAATTGACAACCTCTTCTTTTTGAAGCCGGTTAACAAACTGGAAATTTAACAAACCGTTTTTCTTTATTAGCCGCTGGCTTGATCTTGGACATTATCAGCTTTCCCGAAACTCTTTAAAACGATGCTCTAGTTTTGAAACGTACCACATAACTTGTGACTCGTGACATAAGTACGGGTCGGTACCACAGTGGCGGTTCCTTCATACAAGCCGAAAAGTCCAGCTTGCCTCATATCCTAAAAATATCATTAAACTAATAAATGAATTTGCGAGCGAAAATAGTGTTTGTTTCTTCGGTAATTCAGAATTGAAAATCTTTGCTCACAAATATTTGTACTACCAAACAGAGCAATTATTTGCTTAGCAAACCTTTTTAGAGGGCCCGAAAAGCCATTCTAAGTGTGGTATCACTTTTTGGAATCAGCAGACCGGTTTTCAAACTCAGTTTGAAGTCGTATTATAAAAGTAGTAAGAGGTTGTATTATACTCTTCATTTTAGTATTTTAGCAAACAAAATTTACTCCAGCTTCTATAGCTTTTTTGTAATTTGGAGAATGATCGCTCCTTTTTTAACTTAGTTATGAATATCGCATCTCGTGTGTTGCGATGAGAATCTTGCGGGTCGCTTATTGCAGACTGCTGAATTAGGGTATCGTTCGAAAAATCTTATTAGAGTAGCGAAACCAAAGCACTTTGGCTTAATAGAGAGTGCAGCAGAGAACTTTCTCCTCGTGGGAATTTATCGTTCACTATATATCATATCGTTAGCATTGTAACACATAACGATATGATATCGTTCATATATCGTTATATGAATGATATATGTAGAACGACCGAATGATAATCTTTATAGAAAATGTAAAAGTGAGCTTGAAAATGGAATGTTCTAAACGGTTGAAGAAATAGTCCACCATTTGTAGATTGCAATAACGAGTTTCATTCATTCAAAAAGACACACATACACCTCCAAAATAAAACGCAGGTTTTTTAGTAATATATATAAATAATGTTTTAATTCGTGCCCTAAAACAAAGTAATCCAAGGACGATTCGGAAGCAGAAGGGTGCTTCGCTCAAATTAATATGATAATAGAAAATACTGGTTTTAGCGATTTAAAAATGATCAGTTTTTATCGTAGGTAAAGCTTTTTCGAGTTAGCGGTTTCGAATGAAGATAGCGTTAAATTACATGTCCGTCGGCGAGCGGACATCGTCGATTTTGAGGATCATCTTGACGAGTTGCGTGGCGAGCGCTATCTGTTGCTTCTTGGAGTGGAGGGATTCGATGACGTGCAGCGTTTTCATGTCGTTGGTGTCGCTGTCCATGCAGTCGATCCCGAGGGCCGGGTTGGACTCGGTGGCTTGGCGCGACTTGACCTCGGACAGCGAGTCGATGGGCGGCAGCCCGCTGTTCTCGGCCAGCGCCAGCGGAATGGCCTCCAGGGCGTCGGCGAACGCGCGGAACGGGTACTGCTCGACGGAGGAGAGACGGTCGGCCTCTTTGCCCACGGCCAGAGAGCAGGAGATTTCGGCCGCGCCGCCGCCGTAGACGACGCGCGAATCCTGAACGAGACTGCGCACCACGCACAGCGCGTCGTGCATGGAGCGCTTGGCCTCTTCCACGATCATCTTGTTGCCGCCGCGCACCAGAACCGTCACGGCGCGGCTGTTCTGGCACTCTTCGATCACGAGCATCTCGTCGGAAGTCGTTCCGAATGCTGCAACAAAAATACGCCCTCGTTAAAGTGGAGCCGCCCAAATTCAACATAGTCCTCATCCGCTCCTTTCAAATTTACTAATGAAGTCATTTTCATTTTTTTATTGCAACACTGACGTATTCATATATTTTTGTTGAAAAAACTCAATGACAGCACTGTCAAATGCATTATAAATTAGGAATGTCTCCTTGAGGGAAAGCATTATGACAGACGACAGAAGGAAGTAATCGTGAACGCTGAAAAACCAATTTCGTGCAATGACATTTTTGGATGGATGGGAAAACTGCGACGGAGATACGAGATATTTTGCAGAAAGTTCACGGCACCTCCACACCTTCATTTTCGACTATCAGTTTCTGGGTGAGCGAGTTCAAACGTGGCCGTACGAGCACCGAGGATGAACCGCGCAGTGGACGTCCAAAAACAGCCACAAAATCCACGATCTCGCATTAATCGATCGTCGAGTGGAGTTGTGCAAAATAGTAGAGACCACGAACATCTCATATGAATGTGTGCAAAATATCATGCACAAACATTTGGGCAATGGGTGCCGCGTTTGCTGACCATTGACAACAAGTGAAATAGTGTGACCGCTTCGAAGGAGTATTTAGTCATGTTGAAGCATAATCCAACGTAATTTTTTCGTCGATTCGTGACCGTGGATGAAACGCAAATCCACCACTATACACCAGAGATCGAACTGCAGTCGAAACAGTGAACTTCTCAAAGCAGGCAGACGGTCCCATCATCCGGAAAGGTCATGGCCACCGTATTTTGGGATTCGAGAAGAACTATCACAGGGCAATACTACAGTGATATACTGGGTCAATTCGACGGTGTATTGAAGGAGAACCGGCTTCATTTGCAGCGGAACAAAGTGCTCTTCCATCACGACAACGCTCCGGCCCACTCTTCCCGAATCGCCACAGTCAAATTGGTTGAACTGGGCTACGAGGCGGTGCCACATCCCCCGCACTCTCCAAACCTAACCCTATGCGACTTCTTTTTGTTCCTAAACATGAAGACTTGGCTCGGGAGCAAGCTCTTCACGTCAAATGAGGAGGTCATCTCTGCCACAAATGCCTATTTTGCAAGTTCCCAAAATCGTATTATTCTGAGGGCTTAAAAAAGTTAGAATACCTCTGAGAAAAGTGTATGGCCCTGTAAGGGGACTATGTTAAAAATTGAAAACAAAAACTTGTTGCAATTACTGCATTTTCTTGCCCATTTCGGAAATTTTCAATTTACCTTTGTAGATAAAGAAAACATGTTTGTTTCTACTCTTTATTAGGAAACTGCACAATGGGTGGGTTAATTGTCATATGACTGTCTTACGACTAACTCTACTATGACTTGATAATATGTATGCATGCGTATAACGTTAGTGTAATTTGTGTCTTGTTATTGCATTCGATCAATAGAATTGGAAAAAGCAATTCAGTTAGTTTTATCCCAACGGAAAATGGTGACCCGACTGGGAATCGAGCCCAGGATCTTACAATGTCAGATAGGCGATCTAACCGGTATGCTGCGATATTTATTTATTTATTTATTTATTTGCAGCTGTTATAGAAAAAATATACAAAAAAACAAGAACACACAGATTAAAAATTAAAACTATAAATAGACAAAGACTATAAAATAAAGCTACAAACGCTGCAAATTAGGGGTATCCTCAGGATATCTCTTATCCTGGTTTTCAGGACACACCTATTAATTATTGATACATAGGTATATGATTTTTAAAATAAAATAACCAAATCAAATAAATCTTAAAACAAAAAATCCAAATAATCATAATCAAATAAATACACAAATCGAAATAATCAAAATCAATTGATATAAATAAATACACAAGAAATAAAAGGGTTAGTTATATGAGAAATGAGTATAAGTATATACTTGATACACGGAGTGAGTTTTTATTAACAATTTTTAATAAAAAATTTTGGGAAAAACAAAAATTTAATTCAAAAAATTGAAGAACTTGACTGTTATCTAAAAGTTTGATAAGCGTTTGAGCGCATTGCGCCATGTATCGGTAGGTAAAATATTGCTAATAAACGATATTAGCGATATTTTATTACCGCTAGATGGCGCATTGTGCTCATCGATTTTTATACTGTTTTAAAAACTCGCCCATATATATTATTTTATTATTTTAGATTATTCTATGAGATAATTCCATTTTAGTCTTTAATCTTTAATCAAAAACTGTGCTGCAACTTTTTGATCAATTTGGTAGATAAATACTAACAATAAGGTTTTTTTATGAATTCCCTCTCGTGAACTAATAATTAATCTTGTTAGTCGTGGATATTATATATTTATACTAGCTGCGCCCCGCGGTTTCACCCGCGGTTTCACCCGCGTGGTGATGCAAAATTGTGATAATGATGATAGAAAGTATTTTATATTTTTGTCAATTTTGCAATGTTTTTATATTATTCTGCTATTTGGGACGGAGACAAATTCAACAAATTAAAAATCAAGAAAATCATGGTTCACTATTTTGGCAATAATGGCTTACACATAAAATATAGATATATGCTGTCGCGGGCTTTTTTGTAGGACTATTTAAGATAAACATTTCCATTATACATTATATACGTGTAACTCCAACGGTTTTTGCGGTGCACGCCAGAAAAGCTCGCAGATGGCAGATTTTTTCCCTACTTACTTGACACTTATCGTTATATTTTGGATAATTCACACTATATCTTTATAAATTATAGCCTATGTGTTATTCTGACGTGGAAGCTATATTATTGTAAAGTTTCAACAAAATCCATTCAGTAGTTTTTGCGTGAAAGAGTAACAAACATCCATACATACATTCTTACAAACTTTCGCGTTTATAATAGTAGTAAATTTTATTTGAATGCCTTTCAGCATACACTTCCAGACCCCAGTAACCTCGCTCGTTGGAGCTTTGCCGAGGATAGTTCTTGTCCCCTCTGTAGCAATACCCCTTGCACAGCTAGACACATTCTAGCTGGCTGCAAGGTGGCCTTAGATCAAGGACGGTACACTTACCGCCATGACAAAGTTCTCGCTGTTATTCGCGAGGTAATTAGTCTCTCAGTGGCTCGTGCCAACAAGGGTTTGACAGTATCCTCCAAACCCCCAATACAGTTTGTGCGGGATGGCTCTAAAGGCAAAAAACATTTAACTACAAAACCTTTCTCAATAATCGAGAAAGCTACAGATTGGACTCTGGAGGTTGATTCGGTCTCTAAGCAGTATAAATTCCCTGAAAGTCTCGGATGCACAGCCCTCCGTCCAGATATAACTCTTTACTCTCTATCTCGGAAGGTGGCTCTTATCGTAGAATTAACTGTTCCATGGGAATCAAATATCCCAAAAGACCACGAGTACAAATTAAATAAATACCATGATCTTGCAAATGCCGTAACCCGGAACGGCTTCACTGTTCACCTTCACGCGGTGGAAGTTGGCGCTCGTGGCCTGCCAGCTAAATCTCTATTTCACCTCTTTAAAGATCTTGGCCTTTCCAGAAAAATAATCAACTCTTTCTTAGAAAAATTATCTAAAACTGCGATTTGCGCATCTCAAATTCTATGGCTTCGAAGGGGGAGTGAATGGGTGGCAAGGTGAACGCTCACATGTGGCAAGACAGCTGTCCTAAACCTACCACAGCCGGTTCGTAAGTCCGGAATCCACTGCTCACCCCCCAGAAGTGTAAAAATAGTATAATGATGGGCCCGACTCCGGTCGGTGAATTCCATGGCAGCTCCGTTTGTATTTATTTATATAATATATGGGAGCCAGTTGAAAGGGTGGATCTGTCAAACGATGCAAAATGCCTATAGGCATCGTCGGCACCCGACCGGTTAAACAATCTACATCGTCGAGGAGTCATTTGTTTACTTTTATCTTAAATCGGCGTACGTTTTGGACAATTTTTATTAACTCTTCTAAAGCATTATATTTTTTGGAGTTAGAACATTTGCAATGATACCTTTTATTTTATTTATGCAGTGTGCTATTTGGGGGTGCTACTTTTCCTTAAACGGAGGTAGAAAAATCAAAGGGGAGCTACTCACTGATTTCCCTGACTACTCCGGCCGAGCCCAGCTTGTCGGGGGTGAGCTCCTCGAAGCGGGGAACGATCCTGCCCCCGGTGGCGATGGCGATGAGCTCCATCTCGGGCCCGCCCACCCAGCGCACGGCCGGCAGCCCCTCCGACAGCAGCAGGTGGTTGGCCTCGTCGTCGAAGCCCCACTGGCAGATCGCCAGCGTCGCTCCCGCTTCCTAGCGCACAAAACAGACCATCGACCGGGATGTTACATTGCATTGCGAGGGTTTCATTAACCCTTAGAAAGCCCGGCCTTTGAAATCCAACTCGCAACGGCACCTTTTCGACCCTCCGCAATTTGTTTGTAGGGAGTGTTAGTGCACGTTCGCTAATATATAATGGTGGCTTATTCGACGAAGGCGACTTTTACCGCATATAATTGCATAAATACGGAGATCGGCCGCCTGCGAATTTTCACAACAGAAAACCACCGATCGGCAGTATTGGCATTCCAGCAGTTCAGGAAGAATCTTATTAAATTAATGAATAATCTCGATCTTGGGCAAATAAGAATGGTATACTACGTTATTTGTCAATCTATACTAGAAAAAATATCTAAAACCGCGATTTCCGCATCTCGAATTCTAAGGCTTCAAAGGGGGAAGTGAATGGGTGATAAGGTGATTGCTCACATGTGGAGAGACAGCTACCCTAAACCTACCGCGGCCGGTCGTTAGTCCGGAATCCACCGCTCACCCCCCAGAAGTGTAATAATAGTATAACGATGGAACCGACTCCGATCGGTGAATTCCATGGCATTCAATGAATTCAATCATTCAATAAAGGATTTGAATTGAGTCAATTTGTAAATCTCTTATCGACTAATAACTAATCCGAGACCAGAAAAAAGCCAAATTCCGAGAGTGCAAAACACCCGTAGTAAACTTGCCGTTATACCCTATCCATATATTTTATTATGAGATCCTCGTTATATAGCAAGTGTGCACTCACCTTGACTTGTCTCACGATCTGTAGGAACTTCTCCTGCTCGTATTTCCTCAGCTCCCTGTATTCTTCAGCGGAGCTGACTGCCAACTTGTGCTTTGTCTTAGGCTTGGGTGGTTCAAAGGGGCAAGTTAGAATTGCAAGCTTTACATCCTAAAAGAAAAAATAAAATCCTTAGAAGCAAAATAATGCACTAACAGTCCACGGATTGTTATAGGAAGGACATAAACCATGCCCCTAATTTAAAAGCATTTTTTTTTATATTTTTAAATTTTGAGTTTTTACAGAGAACAATTACAGGTGAATATTTCATTGTTTCTACTCTTTACTGTGAATTTTCACAATGGGCAGGTTTATTATCAAACGACAATCTCTTACAACCAACCCTACTATGAAGTGTTTACATGTATATGTGCAAGTAGAACGTTAAGTGTGTGTCTTGTTATTGAAGTCGATCGAAAGAATTTAAATGCCAATGGAAAATGATGACCCAATGGAATTATAAATTTAACCCTTGCGACAGTTTTGAGGATAGTTACTAAGGCTCCTGTTACTAGGGCTCCTGTCCCTAGTCATCGAGGTCCTAAATTCTCACCTTGAGCGTTTTGGGCATCTGCGGATGGCTCATTCCCTTGTCCACGACGACTCCTCGCACGAGCATCGTGTCCTCCATTTTGCCGCCGACTTTCCCCTCCACCTTGATCAGCTCGAAGTTGACGTCGCGCTTCTCCAGATCGGCCACTGATAATACCGCCTGCAATAGGACAATGATAAAGATTAATACGCAGTAGCAACAGCACTGTGCAAAATATCACTGCTACAATTTTCAATATTTGTAATAATCTTTGAACCGCATCACTCGATGAACGGCTTTACTTGGCGAGGACGCACAGTTGGGCGGTGTCGACTACAATGGGTGAACCCGTCACCCCAAGCTGGTATAACGATATGTGATCGTTCTTTCAGCCGTGGGATGAGCGTAGAAGACTTTGGGACGGTAAAAACTTACCATCCAGCAAAGCCACTAGCCCGCCATAGTCGGAACGCCTTACAGGGAGGCACTAGGAAGGTAACTCATTGGAGCTACCTTGCCCCCTGGCTACCGGTTTTGGTAGGATATCTCTGTCTGGAATTAACTTTCAGGATACCTCCCTCCTCCCAACTGGTTACGGGACCAAAGTCGCTTACGCGATCTCTACCTGCCGTAATTCAGCGATGATTCAGTTAGAATCTATCGCGGACCAAAGGCATCTTTTGCCGGGCCCTGAATTCAGGATCAGGTAATTAGGTCAATTCAAGAGTGGTTGACAACAGGTCAACATCCACCCCCGCTGCTTAGGAGACAGTGTATTTCCAGTCTCCAGACTCCGATAGGCATCGCCGATAGGCATCGCCGAACGGTGCGCAAACTCTCCAGTAGCGCCGGGATGCAATCCCTCCAGGAGAAACCGGTCCGTGAGGCCTGAAACGCGAGGGTCCTACCCGGGGTAGCCTTCCGCACGAGGAGACTCCTGAATAGGAGCTGAATCTAGAGTTGAGCCGATCCGAAAACAAAATGGATCTTGTGGCCCAAGCTGCACGAAACCATTCGCTACCACCCGTCATCCCAGGAAGTTTTAACGATATTTGATCGTTCTGTCTCCCGTGAGGTGAGCGTAGAAAACTTAGGACGAAACCGTCCACGTAGTTACGCCACTCGCTCGCGTGAAACCAGGCTTGCAAACAGCGGGCCGACACTCTTTTGATAAACTTCTTATTTTTCTCGTTTGATGACACATCTACAGACCAAAGTGCTTTTTTTTGACGCCTTAACCAAATTTGTACACCTAGCCGTTCTCTCAATATGGTGATTACAGTAAAAATACGTTTCAAATTAATATATAGATACAATAACAAATGATTTTTTTTAACATAAGTAGTTTTTATTATTTCGATATTATTTCGATATAATTAATAAGTAAGCAATATGACTTACGTCAACGGCGATTTCAGCCATGAGTTTGTGACATTTGACAACGATCTTGCTCCCGAGGGTGGTGAGAGCGACTTTGACCAGCATGTCGCGTGTCTCCTTGCTAACTGGGAACGGCTCGGCTATGGAGTCTAGGTGGCCGAGCGCTGTGGTGGCCGCTAATTCAAAACCATCAGCAATTCGAATCGGATGAATGCCCTTATCGATTAAAGCCGCCGCTTGATCCAGAAGTGCACCTAAAAACAAAACAAAAAAATGTTATCTCTTTCCGAAAATTTCCCGGCAAGTAGCCGAGGACTTATGGAAGTCAGGTGAAATTACAAGAAATATCTGATTATACAGCGTAAAGAGAGCGAGCGCAGGAAGTATTCCTTGAGGAACGCCCAATGACATACTTACATTTTTCATAGGGATTTAATAGGAAGGTAAAATGTTAGAAGTGTGAATCTTCCGCCTTTAAAGATTAATTAAGGACAAAGGCGGATAATAACTTTCTTCTATTTTTATATTGCATCATTTTATTAACCATTATTTTAATTATTAATTAGCAAATAATGGTTTAGATCTGATGCTGTGGAGCTTTATTGTGCACGGGCTCCAACTAGGTTTGCACAATCGCTTTGCACAATCAAAATAAATGGTATAATTACACTCTGGATAGATAGCCCATGCCGACCAGCACCTCTGAAAGTAAGCAACCGTTTTTCTCCGCTTTCTTTTAGAGTAGACGCTACGTTTTAGGAAAAAAAAATATACCGCAACATATTAATGTGAGAATAGTTAAGACTAAATAATCTAAGTATGTGTCTTAGTACCGTCTCCCAAGAGGCGTATTGTACTCAGACTAGTGTTTCTGCTCCTTTACTGATTCTATCACTAAAGGAGATTATAATATAATACATATCACTGATTCTATAAAAAGACAACTCCCTGCTATCTCATGTTTATCATAATCTGTCTTTTATTTAGTTTTATATTTTTATGTTTTTTTTTTCTTGTTCAATGTTAGCATTAATTTAGTTATGTAGTCATTTATTTTTAGACTACACTCTAACTTTAATATTCAAGGGCGAATTGGATTCATCTATAATGCCCTTGAATACTATTTGAAACTAATAAATAAATAAATAAATAAAATCACATAACACGGACGTTAGAATGATTGTGAGCTTGAAACAAAAAGAAAAAACGTTAGTCGTGCCTCCGTTACATAATCATTAATTTTGGCTATGATTGAGAGTTAGGTACCAACAATTTGTGGTGAAACTATACAAAATGTGACGAAACATAACCTCAAAATGTACCTAGACGTACAATTTGAGACATTGCAAATGACTTCTCTAGCTCCGCTTCGAATCATTTTGTTAATTTTTAATACAAAAGAATATGAATAACGAGAATTAATGACAAAATGAATGCAATTTCACGAACTGAACCTAGAGGAAAAAATCATCTGTCATAAGGGTTAGTGTTGCCACATCAAAATATTTCTACTCCTAATGGTCAAACTATTCACAGATTTTAACTACCAATGTTATACTTTCTTCTAACGCAGTATTGCCGACTGGTGGTTCGCGAAGCACCAGGGGTCCGCGAGAATTAAATCTCAGTTTGCGAAACAAAGTTCAATATCATGAGAAAAAATTGACAGATAACTAAGCGCGCAAGCTGATCGTTGTCAGATGCTGCCAATTGAGTGCGTAAAAGAAGTAAAGTTGTCAAAAACGATTATTCAGCATTTCTGACATTAAAAGCACTGGTTGCTGATAGTAACGATGACATGATTAACACGAATATACAAGAAAATATTAGAAAACATTTGCTAATGCCGGTCGATAAATTGCAAAGTTACTTCCCAGAATATAAAGACTGAATCGAATGATACCCATAAGATGATTTGCAATCTTTTTGGTATTACCGTTGAAGTAGATGCAAAAGAAATTCAGAAAAAGCTGATTGAACTCCATAATGATACGCTCTGTAAGGATGCGTTTGAATCAGTTTCTCTTAAAGAGTTCTGGTGTAAAAAAGCAATTTCATATAATACAATTGGGAGATTCGCATTCCGGTATCTTACACTATCTTCCACACAATTTATCAGTAACCGCTCGTTCACACAGCGATCCGTTTTACAGGTCCGTTTTATTGGATACGTTTTTTTTCTTATGTATGAGCGAGTACACACACGACAGTATTCCGGATCCAGTAAAAAATATCGATCCGATAAATACGCCATTCCGTTTTGTCATCAAAAACTGGATGCAGGAACAGTAAAAAATGGATCCGTAGCTAAAGATGTATGGAGAAGTGTAATGTGTTAAGGTGCCTTAACACATTACACGATCTGTTATTTTTGCTGTATACTGTATTCTGTTTGGCAGTTGGTTGGTTATTTTTGCTTGTAGAATGTCGGTGGTATACTGATCGGCAGAGAACGAAACCGACAGAGTATGCTGTGTGAACATCACATCCAGTAGCGACAGATCCGTTAAAAACAGTCCTGTAAGTACGAAGTCTCCGTGTGAATAGGGGTTTTGTAAGGGTTTTCCGCTTAGCTCATAATAAACAAAAAGGCCAGAAATCAATTAACCCGCTCGATTTGAGTTAACACCATTTTTGGTTAGACGCTAACAAATGCTAAAATTGTATCCAACCAATATTGGTTAGGGCGCTCCGGCCTGCGTAAAATGCCAACTTTGTAATATTTATTCATTATTATCTTAATTGTTTGACGAGATAAGGTTATAATGTTTTATATGTCAAATTTCAATGCGATTATTTTACAATTATTCTTTTTACGATCCGTATAGTAGTTTAAAAGTTATGGTCGTTTTTCTCAAGGCCATCGACTTCACGCGCGAAACTGTTCCGCCCAGAAGTGACGGCTAAATTTTTACCCCGCGATAGGAGGGGAATCAAATGATGACATTCAAGTAGCTCGGAGCAGGCACATATACAGACTTCAGTATTGGGGTAGTGGACGTTCATTAAAATAATAATGAATGAAAACTTTGAATTAGTTTATCGCCGACTCTTCAACGTTTATTTTTCCCTTCTTGAAAGTTATCTGAATTCTGAAAAAAAAATTAACTATTGGAGCAAGATCTGGCATGTACGGTGGATGACCAAGAATCTCCAGCCGCAAATCCTGCAACTACGCGACTGTTTGAAGTGAAATCTTTGGTTATACGTTGGCATGCAGAAGCAGTGGCGATGAGCGTTTGACCAGGCTCGGTTATTTAATCACGAGCTTCTCCATTATTGTTTGCAGTTCTTAACAGTGCACATTTACGGTAACTGTATAGGCAGACTGCAAGAAGCTGTAATAGAAAACACCGGCACAGGGTATCATATTTGAAAATAATGCAAATTTTCAACATTACTATGGTTGCACAGACGAAAATATTTGAGCAAAAACAAACGACGGAAACAAATAAACAGCTGATTCCTAAAATAGACTAATATGGCTTGAATTAACAATTATTTGAATTTGAAATTTCTACTCAAACCCAAGTTATCAAAGTTCAAAGTGGCCAGTGTGAATGAACAACAATGACATAGGTAAGGACCCACAATACTTCTCCAAGGAACATTAAAAACTTGTGACCAAAAAGAGTGGTGCCGGAGCAGGATACAAATATCAATCCCCGTTCAATTAAGCATCGTCCGAAAGCACATAAGAGTAGACAATATAGCTGCATGCGTCTTAACCCTTCGAGTAGCGGCATAATTCCATGGCAGACAGCGGCAATTTATTGGAATTTCTTGCAATATCGCCGCGCTCGACAAAAAGTACTATAACTATAGAACGACTATAGCAATCATAAAAAGAATAACAGAAATAATTTTGTATATAGAATATTGAAATCTCATTTTATAATACAATTAGATAATTATGAATAAATATGAGATATTCGAAAAAGTGACAAAAACTCGGCATTTCTAACTTGTACTCGTCTTACGAAAAATACGGAATCCTATTTAGAAATTGTAAATACTATCGTGATCTTTATTAGATTCTCTATCAAAATTAATACTTCGTTTTGCTTATTTACATACAAAAATATTTAGATATTAGCTCATAAAAACCAATAAAAATTTTGATAATTTCTCGAAAAAAAATTTGATGTTTGACAATGGAATTTTACCAGAAATATCCGCGAAATGATGCGGGAAATTATTCTAGCGGCCGTCTATGTATCTATGGTAATAATAAGATATTTGGTATGGATTTTAGGATGCGTTTGAATTAGAAAATAATATTACTGTGCGATCCGGGAGCAAGCCGCCAATATTGGTCGTTACGTAGTCAACGGTGTTCTGATGTGCAACCAAATTTGGTCGTTACGTAGCCGAAGGGTTAGGCATACAGGTGCAAGATGAAATTGAAAGTGATGACGCAAGATGAGGTCAAAAATGTACGAGTGTGGACATACTTTTAGTATTTTTTCCAAAAAGCCTTGCAAACCTAATGCTCAAACAAATATGTTTAGAACAATCCGTCAACCACTGGACCAACGTGCCAGGGTTGAATTATTACAAAGCGCTAAGTAAGGCTTACAACCGTAAGACAGCCCGTGAGGCCTTATCGCTAAATAGGAACAATCTACGCATACTGGGGAGGGCGCTCAAGGGGCATTGTGGCCTTAACAAAACACATGTACAAGCTCCGAGACACAAAAATGTGCAGGTTCTGCCAAGGGGCAGAGGAAACTACCCTGCACCTCATGTGCGAGTGTGGCCTGCTGATGCGTAAAAGATACACCCACTTGGATGGTCATTACCTCCAACCGGAGGAGGTAAAACAATCTGGCGCCAAAAGCCTGTTGCGGTTCTTAAATGACATGAGGCTTAGCGCAGACCCATAGTAGGTGGCAACACAATAGATCAGCAACGGTCACAGTGTTACAAAGCTCATAAGACCTTAGAAAAGCCCAACCCAACAACAAATACCTTTAGTAGTCCCTGGTCAAAAAATAGTTGACAACCATTGTTCTAGCGGCAACTTTTACCTGCTAATACGACTACTCCAGTGGTCCCGTCTCCGATTTCATCATCCTGGCTCTGCGCGAGTTGCACCATAAGTTTGCCGATTTCGTGGTCGACGTCCATCATCTTGAGGATGGTGGCTCCGTCGTTGGTTACCGTCACGTCCCCGTCCGAAGACACCAGCATCTTATCCAGGCCTCGAGGGCCGAGCGACGTCCGCAGCGTGTCCGAGATTTGCCGTGCAGCCATTATGTGAGACTGTAAATGTAAACAGGGACATTGAACCGAAGATAGTATACTTCAATGAGTATACTGAGTTCATCCTTTAAAGCAAGGGTGGCCAACCTGCGGCCCGCGGGCCGCATGGGCTGCATGCGGCCCGCCGAGTGACAACTTGCGGCCCGCCGACCCTGAGATTACCAGGAACATTACAAATGGAAAGTTGTGAAATACGTTGTGATGCACAGTTAAAGGAGAAATTTCATCATGTTGGCTTAGAAGAGTTCTACAAAACTTATTTGGACAAGGAAAAATTTCCGGCTATTTACAAACATGCTCTGGCTATGATTTGTCTATTCGGAAATACGTGTGTGAACAGCTTTTTAGTCGTATGAAGCGCATTAAATCCAAAGAGAAAACCCGAATTACCGATGAGCGTTTGGAAAACTGTTTGCGTCCAGCTACGACCTCAGTTGAGATCGACATTAATGAACTAAGTTGTGCCAAACAAAGTCAGACGTCACACTAACATTATAAAATTTAATTTTCTTATGCGTAATAAATAAATAAATATGTATGTTTCTTTCTGTTTTCTTCTTTTTTTTTTCAATATATATATTTGGCGGTCCGGCGGGAAATCTTATTTCAAAAATTTGGCCCGGCCTCTGAAAAGATTGGCCACCCGTGTTTTAAAGCAAGTAATGGCTGGTTCTTTTTCTATAAAAATCTTTTTTTCTCTCATTTTCAACATGCATACAGTAATTAATTAAAATAAACCCTTTTTTGGGAAAATATCCATTTATCCGAATTTTTGATTATCCGAATGGGTTTGGTTATGGAAATGGGATTTGGTTAATTGGAGTTCTACTGTAATACATAAACACCTATTTGGAGGTAGGTCAGATTAGATTTTTTTTAACCTATCAGGCCTCGGTCCCTCAGCCGATTGACAAGTTGATGTCCCAAAATTTTTTAGTAAAAATTAGTAAAAAAATTGAATTGACACTGTCTCACCAAAACATGAATGACTGCCAAACCACTGTACCCATAATTAAAATAAAACATATTAACATAATAAAACATAATAAAATAAAACGAATTAAATTAAAATAAAATTGAACGGGGCCTTCACGTTGAATCGTGTTGTGGCCGATATCGGCCAATTGGGGCTCTAGGGGTTAAACAATCTTTAAAACTGAGTTTGAAAAAACTTTTATGTTTTTGTATGTAAATTTGTTTTGTTTTTGTCTCGATTTTTTTTTAACTTTACGCGTCCAAAGCTTTTTTTTTTCACATTTAGCATAACAATGATCAAATTTAACACCATTTCTTTATTTTTTCGATTTTGAGAAAGGTCCCTATACTGCAATAATTCCCATTTAAAAATCAACATAGTATGCGTTCCTAAATCTAATGAACTATCGACAGAATAAAGTGCCTTGAATGCTTGATGTTTTAGTTAAACGAGGGTTTTTCAATCAATTTGGTGCCCCCCCCCCCCCCCCCCCCCCCCCCCCCACCTAAATTGTCGCATGGGGCAGGTACCCAGGTTTGCCTCCACTATATTTGGGGCTGCATATATATCAATAGAGCCGCACCTTTAACTAATGTTGTTATTCTAGCAAGTGCAACCTGTGATAATGTACGTTTCTCAATTAGCAATTTCCAACCATCTAAACTTCATTTTATACTCCTGTTCATTTTTGATATACTTTTTACAAGTCCATTATGTGACTCATACAATTTGTAGGTTAAAACAAATGATTCTTCTATCTCTTAAAAAACTTGTAAAAATCAATTTTACCATACAAAACATTCAAATCGCGCATACTATCGCCAAATATATCTATATCAGAGTAGTCTATATTCATTTTCGTAAAAAAACAAAGGAATATTAGATGTTTCGTTATTTCTACTTCGTCCTGCATAACGAATACGTTAACTATAACTGAACCGAACCTTAAAAAGGCGATAAAACCTAATATTAAACAATAATTTATGAGGAAAAGTGATATTTTCATACTTTGAGAGCATCGACACCGGTTAATCTTTTCTGCCTCTCCTGATCCTTGATGATGATAAACGGCCGGCCATATTCGTCGAAGGCCACCGTGCCCGGAAAGAAGGACATTTTCAAAATATATTTCACTAATCACACACAATGATCGAAGCGGATTTCAATTCTCAATTGCGGAACCAGCCGCCATTTATTTTTTGAGACGAGCGAGATGATGAAGGAAGCCGATGTTGCCAGAGCGAATTTGTTGATGTTTGATCATATGTGACGTTTGGTACCATGGATTATTAATATGAAAATCAACCTTCTTTAACTTTTGGTTATTATTCAAAAAATAGGTAAAAAGTCGTTAGTTTTTTTAAAACTACAATTTTAATAGAAATACTTGTTTATAATATTCCAGACTGGACACGCCTGGTGTATCCTTAATTCTTATTCCTCCCAAATCCTAAATAAATGTTTTCCAATATTTTATTCTACCCTGTTATAATAAATAAGTACCTACGAAAAGTCATCGCTCGGACCATCTGCGCGGTCGGCGATTCAGTTATAAAATTTACGCGCGGCGGATCGTATCGCTTGTCGTGAAATACTCGTCTATCCGTGATAGAAAATAATACTTAAAAATAACTTCCGGAAGTGCCGTGCATTTTAGGAAGTCTGTTTCATCGGGATCAGCACCAGTGTCTGGGTAGCTACCCATCAGCGAAGCAGCCAGAGAAGATCAGGAAGGAAGCGGTTTTTTGAGGTACTCCTTTCCTTAATCCGGATCTATTTCCACTGTGGCTGTTCAGCGCCCACCACACCTTAACTAAATACACTCCATTGCCTGACGTTCAGGATATCGACCTCAGACAATTTTTAGACAATTATTACACAATAGACTAATTTATGTCCCTTTTTTACAAGCGTTTATTTAACTTGCAATGGGCCCGATTGCGTTTCTTTGTGAACTAAAACTAAAATTAGTCAAAACGAAATGTTGCATACGCATTCAATTATAATAGTCCGTTCTTTCGTGTGTGTGCTGTTGACCGCGATAGGGCTGCTGCACCCAGAGTTGGCTTCCAACGAGGAGCTACTCAACGGTCAACAGCACAAACACGAAATTGACGAAAGCCACTATGACATGGCTATTGCACCCAGGGTTGGCTCGGGCAGACCATTTTAATTAAAGCTTGGTTTTAAAAATATTTTTTTACTATTAACTTATTTTTTTAGAACCGTAGGAACAATTTGACGTATCACGTTGGCTTCGTGGGTTTCATTTTGTTGTTTTTTTTTTCAATTAATGTTTAAACGCACGGGGTACGACTTGTTGCATTTGGGCGATAACATATATACCTGAAATATCACTTACGTTCGTATGGGTAGGTTCGTATAGATTGAAATATATACTTTCAAAAATGGATTTTTTTACATAAATTAGGGCCACAATGCAATTTCGGTACTAATTGGCTTATTTACATTTTCCTAGACTTTTAGACCATAATATATGTTGGTATCCAGATTATTTATTGTAATAAATAAATAGATATTTTTACCCTAATAGATATTTTTCTCCAATTCAACATACAATAAATTTTACGATTAATAACTTGAGCCACTTTATTATTGAAGTGAATATTTGTTTATTTTTAATAATTTGATATATTATATTAGAATAGGTACATATTTGTATCAATATACATATTATTATGTAAGTGCATAATCTTCTTTGACTATTCAAATTGTTTTTTTTAACATTATCAAATACTATATATTTTAATTTATCAAAATATATTATTTTGGGGTAAATATCCAATGGCATAATGACACGGCAAACATTAATTATAGGGCATCAAACTGAATGATAAATTAGAGTAAAATGATCTTTGTATATTCATTTACTAAAATAAACCATTAGAAAGCTAGCCATGGAAATGAAACCCACGACGGCATGTTTTCAACACCCGAAATTTTCTTTGTAGGGGGTGTTAGTGCGCTTACTCAATTAATAAGCGCCATTTTCCGCACATAATTACATAATTCCGCACATAAAAGAATGGCTTGACTGTAACCTTTTATCTCTAAATGTAGAAAAAACAAAATATATGACGTTTCCCAAAACAAGCAAGGGAATGCAACAAACAGCTGGACTATCCCTCATAGTACACTCATGTAAGGACAGTCCATCAACTATCTGTGCTTGTTCTAATCTAGACAAGGTGAGCACGATTAAATACCTAGGCTTGACTTTGGACGATAGATTGACCTGGTCTTACCATATCTACAACACAGCGGCTAAAATTCGCAAACTCATTCATCCATTTAAACTTCTACGTAACGTAATGTCGAAACCATTACTAAAAGTTGTCTATTACGCACTTGCTCACAGCATTATATCATATGGGATTCTTGGTTGGGGCGGTGCAGCACTATCACACCTCGATCCACTTGTTAAAGCTCAGAAGGCGTTGTTAAGAGTTGTCAACAAAAAACCGTTGAGATACCCGTCTGAGCAACTTTTTCGTGAGTTCTCTGTTCTTGACGTACGGCAAACATTTGCTAAAACGAAAATACTCTATTATCATAAACATAAAGAATTGCACCAGCACACAACCCATAAAATTATTACACGAGCGATAACTAATAGTAACCACATAGTGCCCAAACTGAATAGTTCCCATGCACAGAGACATTTTCTTTACTTGGCACCGTCGTTGTTCAATAAAACTAAGGATATACCCGGCATTTATACTCAAGGTATTAATATAAAAATAAATATAAACAAAAAAAGACTAACCCACTGGTTGATCACCCAGGGACGGAAAGAAACCGAAAAATTAATTTGCTTTATTCCTATCTAACTTAACATTCCTAACACAATATTATTAACCTACCATATATTTATGATTATTATTATTTATGATTATTATATATTATTATTATTATTATCACATACCTTTTTAGATAATTTGAAATTTTATTTTTTACTAAAATTTTACTTTACTTGTTTTTATTTTTCACGGCATTCTTCAACGAAATTTTTTATTTAGCATTACATAACCTTAGTGCGGACGTCTCGTGCGATCCAGTTAGGTTAGGTTTAATTCATTTGTAACTAATACTATGATTTTTTGTAAATAAAGAATTTGAATTTGAATTTGAAAATTGCATAAATACGGAAATCGGCCGCCCGCGAGTTGTCGCAACGGATAAACCACCGATCGGCGGTAGTAGCATTCCAGCGGTTAATGATGTCATCTCAGAAGTTATTGCAGCTTAAATATTTAGAAATATACAAAAATGCTTATTAGTACTGAACTTCCATGTAGAGGCCCATAGGCCATCAAAATTTAGGTGCCCCACTGTCGATAATTTATAACAATTATAATATTTATTACAATTATACAATTATACGTTGAAAAAGTTTATTAAACATTTTCTACTTGGAATTTTATTTCAATATTTTTTTCTATTAGAAACAATTTCATTTTTTATTTTAATGATTACTTATTCGGGGGCCATAATACTTGTTCAGGGCCAAAATAAAAAAGAGAAAAATTCACTGACAACTCAATGAGACTTAAAAATAACTTGTACTGAATTCCTAGGGATTCACATTGAGGAGAAAATGTGTTGGAGAGTTCATAATGATCATCTAAAATCGAAGCTATCGTCAGCTTGTTACGCAATTTGCAAACTAAGGAAGATCATTGATGAAAAAGACGCGATAATCGCATATTACTCGCTCGTGGAGTCTCACCTGCGCTATGGCATACTTCTATGGGCCAATGCCGCCAATGTAAACGATGTATTTATTTTGCAAAAACGGGCAGTGAGATCCATTAGGGGTTTAAATCAACGATAATCGTGCAAACCTTTATTTATAGAATTACGTATATCCACGATATATGACATTTTTGTTCATGAATGTACATATGTATATGTGAATTCTATAAGAAAAAGAAAACATGTTTAACGCAATCGCATATATACACGAACTATAGAAGGAACATCTTGAGGTGTCGACTACAACGGGCGAGCCCGTCACCACAGGAAGTTTTAACGATTAGTCGTTCTATCGACCTGCAGTGAGCGTAGAAGACTTTGGACAAAAACAATCCGACGTCTAGCTACGCCACAACCCGTAAGAGTCCAACGCCTTAACGCGAGATAGCCAGGAATAAACCCGGCGGCTCGAGACACTCGCGCCCTTACTTCCAATTGTGACCAGATTTCTCCGGTCTCTCGATTGGTTCCGAGTTCGAGGTCGCTTGCGCGGTCCTCTCCCTTGCGAAGCGGTGAAACGGTGTATACCGAATCTGTCGCGGACCAAGGCGTCCTTTGCCCGGCTGTGAACCGGGATCGGATGGCCAATGGTCATTTCAAGAGCAGTCGCCGTAAGCTACGCAACCACCCCCGCACTATAGGAAACAATACAGTTCCCAGACTCCCCCGACTGTTAGTCGGAGTGCATAATCGATTGGCTTGCGCCGCACGGTGCGCAGACCGTCCAGGAGCGCCAGAGGTTTGATTCCCAGGGGAAACTGGTTCGCTGGCCAGAGTCCTACCCAGGTTCGCACCCGTGCGTGGAGGCCGTCGGATGGGTGTTGACCCGTGAGTATGACCGACCTTGAACACATGGGTCATCGTGGCCAACCCATCATGGGCCCGTTAGCTCCCGATATAAGGAACAATTCACTTTATATCCATTCATCGCAGGCTGCCACTTCCGAGTTCGCACAACTATGTGGAGAAGCGTAATTTTTTATAACAAGCTGCCACAAAACTTGAAGGATATTAATAATTATATTGAGTTTAGAAAACGAACGAAACAATATTTGTTATCTAAATGTTTGTACAGATTGAGTGAGTTTTAACTTTAGGATTTATGTTATTTAATTGTTACATTTTAAATGTTTATTTCGTGTCTGTATTTTCTACACCCTAAACGGGTTTTTTGAAAATAAATATGAATATCTTTGATTTGGCCCGGGGAGGCCCTAAACGGCGTGGGCCCATAGGCCAGAGCCTACTTGGCCTTATGGCTAATCCGGCTCTGCAAAAGTAGTTAGGGTCGTCGCAAACTAGCCACCGGCCACCATCGATATATGATCTTCTAGATGGGCCTTTCGCGCTCGAAAATGACCCCTTTAAAACCACTACTGAAAGCCGATCAGTAGTAGTTTGGACGCAGTCCATTGGCAGACAGCCGACCGTTTCCGGTGTGAGAGCTGTCGCGAAGAATATCGGCGCGCTATTCTCTACTCGCCGCAAGGGCGTGGCCGGTGGCCGCCACTCGCTACAGCAGTGTCCGTGACTCGTGGCTGACACGAGCCACAAAACGCGGACACTCGCCACTTCGCGCCGCTTCGCCCCCTCTCACCCTCTACGTTGTCTTTGTATGCAGTAGCGCGACCGTACCTTCCGTCTCGAATGGTCTCGAAGTCCATCGTGAGACTGCAAGGCAGAGAGCGGGTTATAAATTGAGGCGGCCACCGACCACTTGTCGCGGCCAGCGAACAGCGGTGGCTGTCTTGAGCCACCGCCACCGTCGCAGCAGTAGCGGTGGCGGGCGACAGCCACCGGTGGCTGTGGCTGGTTGCGCCGAGCCTTATTTCAAATCCTTAGCCTTATTTCAAATTTGAGCCTTATTTCAAGGCCTTATTCCAAATTTTCAAATCCATAGTTTCAAATCTACATACAGGTATAGTTATTTTCAAATCCATGGCTACCAGTAGGAAACTATGCAAATAAAAAAATATGCAATCAAAAATAAATTCATTTCCTCCTAAAACTTTGTAGTAGATTAATTTAATTAATTTGTAGCAAATTTACAATAATAAGTTTTATTTATATTTAAAATTCCAGCAACACTGGCAAGCCGGTCCGCCCGCCATCTTTCTTTTCATCTGTCAAAAAAAGAATAATTCTCGACGCTCGTGCCGTGGGTTCTTTTTAGGTGAATATCGATAAATATCTTCGCGATCTCGCTATTTTTAAGAATATCTTATAATATTTTGGTGTCAGTGTTGTAATTAGCGGTAATTGTGGCGCTATTTTTGATATTTGCGATAATCGGCGATTTCAAATGTCGATTTTTTTCGTTCCCGGCTATTGGCTATTCCTGTTGATTTTTATTCGCAACAGAGCTTCCATATTTTTATGTCTTAAAATAGCGCTAATTTTAAGTGTCCGGCCTAATTTTCTGGTAGTAATTATGCATTTAGTGTTTTATACGCGCGAACTTGATTAGAAGTTTGGTTATGTTTTGTCATTCTGTTTGGGGTTTCAAAGGGCAATGGGCAAAACTGTATGGGCACTGGGCCCACTTCTTCAATAACAATAAAGTATTTACCATCGGAAATATCGGAATATATGCATTAGATAAACCTTTCTCAAAAATAAAAATAGCCTCGGACACTTGAAAGTGGTAATATTTTGATAAACAAAGTTTCAGAGTTACATACATGTCATTACTGCATTATAGCAACCTGTTCTACATTATTAATCTTTAACCGGCCTCAAGCCAGACTTTGCGTGCAACAAACTGCGCTGCTACTTTTTGGACGTTTTTCTAAGAAAATACTAACAGTACCGTTTTTTCATGAATTCCCTCTTGCTACTTAATAATTAATCTTGTTAGTCATGTATATTATAAATTTATTTAATATATATATGGGGGCGGCTGAAACGGTTACGTGCGGATCTGTCAAATGATTCAAAATGCTTATAAGCATTGTTGGCATTCGACGGGTTAAATGTCACCCGACTATTCATAGCTGATTCCGAGTCTGTATTCGATATTCAATAATCTTTATTCGGTCTTAATAAATAAGCGTGATATAGGCATTCATAGACTACTTCAACAGAATGGCCATTTTGTTTCAGAATAAGTATTGTGAATATAGTAAAGTATATTGCAAATTTTATAATATCGATAATATTTAGAGGTATTACAAAATGACGACATTTTTCGAAGTAACTTGCGAAAAAAACCTCGAAAATAGTCCCATTTTTTTTTAAATATTGAAAAGATATGTTTTTTCACGACAATGTGATCATTTTTTGTAATATCGTTAATTATTATCGATATTATAGAAATTGCAATATATCACTTTATTATTTATTATTATTATTATATTATACACTAGCAGCTTAACCCCTCCTCTCACGAAGTAAAAATTCAGCTATCACTTTTGCGCGACATATTCGGGCGTAAAATCGACGCGAGTCGACGACCTTGATACAAACGGCCTTAACTTGTAAACCACTACACCGATCATAAAAATAATAACTTTAAAATGACCACATTGAAATTTGAAATATAAAACATTATAACTTTATCTCGTAAAACAATTAAGATAATAATGAATAAATATTACAAAATTGGCGAACTGAAAAAACTCGCCTATAAAATCATTTCGATTTTTTTGTCACAAAATACGTAAAATATGCAAAAATTGTAAATACAACTTTGAATGCTCATAATATAAAATTCGTTAGATTTTTTCAATTATATTGTCTTATCCTAAAAAACACCTATCACTTTTGCGCGCGACATATTCGCGCGCAAAAAATCGACGCGAGTCAACGGCCTTGAGAAAAACGATCATAACTTATAAACCACTAAACGGAATAAAAAAAGATAAAGAGAAAAATGATCGCATTGAAATTTGACATATAAAACATTATAACCTTATCTCGTAAAACAATTAAGATAATAATGAATAAATATTACAAAATTGGCAAACTGAAAAAAACTCGCCTATAAAATCATTTCGATTTTTTTGTAAATACAGTTTTTGTAAATATCAAAAATTGTAAATACAGTTATGTTCTTTATTAAATGCTTTACCAAAACGATATTTTTTTTTTACTTATTTGCATACAAAAATACGGAAAAAATATTTATTTATTCAGCCAAGAAAAATTTTATTTATTCTCGTAAAAAAAAAATTTTTTAATTTTTAATTTGTGACTACTTATGGTATTTTTTTATATGAAATTCTTTCAAAATAACTTTATTACTACATCACTTCTTCTTAGAAATCACACCAGAACTTTGACCTTTGTCTGATATTATAGAAAAATCTAAAGTTTTGAGAGTTTCCGCGTTCGAACCTAATAATAAACTTTGAATGCCCATAATATAAAATTCGTTAGATTTTTTCAATTATATTGTCTTATCCTAGACTTATTATATGTCTAATAACTAATTACTATACTCCAAAGAGTCACATTTCATCGAAAAACTATGGAAAATCGCACTTTATTCTCTCATAGTAATTATCAAAACTCATTCATTTTACAAAACAAGATATAATTTTCAAAATACGCCTAATTATGTGATAACTTAGGATGTAAATGAAGCAATACTTATTTTGTTAGTAAATTAAAGCGACATTACGTCATATTTCGCAATATACATATCGGGATATTTCATAAACATTACAAAATAATAACAACCATTTTTTCGCGAGCCGTTTGTTGTCGCCGAAGTGTTTTCTTTAAAAATTCGTGAAAAACAGCAAATGGACTATCTCAATTGACTAATCCTCATGCCTAAACTACTTAAAAATGCAAATTACTCACTGTTATCCAGTAAATGCCACAAAACACTGCACAAAACAACCATTTCGCGGAACTATACGCCGCCGCGGCGGTGGCCGATGGAGACTGCCGTTTTGACGTCTATGCTGACTTTTTAAATCGCCGTTCGATTTTTTCGCCGTTCGCCGCCGAATTAAAGATTATTTGGCCATATCGTTGCGCCGTCAGAAAGCATTAAGTACGACGTTTCGAATCGTAAATTGCATTTTTCGCAGCGGCGAGTGCGATATCCAAAATCGGATGTTACGTGCTTTAGGCGGCCGACATACATGTCCCGAATCGGATGTTACGTGCTGTGCGGGTTAAGTCTCCTCGCTGCCTACGTTCCTCTAATGTTGTCAAGCAAAGTTCTTTCAGTCGTACTTCGTATGGTTTATTCCTCAGCGATAGCACCAACTTTGTTGTTCTTCTCTGAACTCTTTCCAGGTGCTCTATATCCTTCCGAAAGTAAGGATTCCATACATGGTAGGAGTATCTTATACTTTTTTGGTCGGTTTGTTGACATATTGTATGCAAACTTTAAATGCCGATATATCACCTGTATATTGAGACCGAAAAAAGATTATTTCAAATTCAGAATCAGCATGGTGATGGTCTGGTGACATTAAAAAATCAACAATGTAGAACAGGTTTTTTTCGATTTTCCGAATGGATTCTGGTCCCAATTGATTCGGATAATTAGGGTTCTACTGTATAAATGAAATGCTGTTGGTAATCGCATATTAGTTTGAGCGGCTGAACCGATTCGGCTAATTTTTTCTTAAAAATGTTCATAATAGTCCAAATAAGGTCCTAACGGAAAGGAAAATTGGAAAAGTTGCCTTTTTTCTAATAATAATAAATAATATATATAAATACAAACGGAGCTGCCATGGAATTCACCGACCGGAGTCGGGCCCATCATAATACTATTTTTTTACACTTCTGGGGGGTGAGCAGTGGATTCCGGACTTACGAACCGGCTGTGGTAGGTGTAGGACAGCTGTCTTGCCACATGTGAGCGTTCACCTTACCACCCATTCACTCCCCCTTCGAAGCCATAGAATTTGAGATGCGCAAATCGCAGTTTTAGATAATTTTTCTAAGAAAGAGTTGATTATTTTTCTGGAAACGATGGATATCCGTAAAAAAAATTAAGCTATTGCATAGCTTTTATCGCGGGCCTAGGCCAGCGCGGCGACCGAATGAAGAAATTTCTTAACAAAATTAATGATTTTAAACTGATAAAATGATTTTAAAATGATAAAATGACTGAAAATTAATGATTTTAAACTGAATAAAAAATTCGTGCGCGGCGCTCTATCGGAAGACGTTTAAATTATTCCGAATCATTTGCTACCGCAGCCGCAAATGATTCGAAATAATTTCAACGTTTTCCGATAGAGCGCAGTTATCTGATATCAGAAAAAATAAAATAAATAAAATAAATAAATAATTATAATTGCATAAGTTGTTAAAAATGCTATGCAATAGCTTTACCGCGGCAGTCCCCGAGTGCCACACGTATTTATTTTTTTTAATAGGAACGACATATCAGGTTGATACTTTTTTAGTTTTGATTGCTATGCTTTTGGGATGGAAATATTTAAATCCAATGTATTTAATTGAGAAGAATTCTGGAAGATCTTGAGAAAAATCCAGAAAAACGCATTCCAGCCTAAATTAAAATAAAATTATGTTTTTTCTACTTTAGTGTTGTTTTGCGATTCATCCCAACAAATTAGTTATTTTTTTCTATTCCTATTTATTTATTTCTGTATTGATCTGTATTTTGAAGTGTGCCAGAATGATGACCTCGCCCCAGATACTGCTATACTTCAAAATTCCAAGATATCTTACTTAGGGGTCTCTAAACGATCAAGCATGCTTGTCAAGCTTCGCATTGCGGGCTGGGAGGGGATCGTAAACTGCAGGAAATATGCTTTTTTTTATATTTACCAAAAATGTCTAATTTTGTAGTTCATACCAGGAAGTCACGTTGATTAGACGTAATTGATTGATGAATGATATGACTCCCTGGTATAAACTTCAAAATGAGGCATATTTGGTAAATATTTTTTAAAAAAATGCATATTTCCTGCGGTTTACGAACCCCTCCCAGCCCGCGACGCGAAGCTTGACAAGCAGGCTTGATCGTATAGAGAGCTCTTTAGAATTAACTGTAAACATATTGTTTACATATTCCATATACAACTTGTTTACATATTTCAGTAGCTTTTCACAAATTCACAAAACGATCACAAACAAATTTATTGAAGTTTGAACAGGACAACGTTTGTCGGGTCAGCCAGTTGATATATAAAAACTCAATATTTTTGGGTAAGATACTGCTGCTGCTACTGGTGTTACTGCTGCCACTGCTACAGCAGTGCAGCAGTAGCAGTAGCATCTTACTCAAATATTAAGTTTTTATATCGAATGGTAATTTTTTATTTTACACTACGAGTATACATGTAGACAGCACCAAAATAAAGATTTGGATTGACATGTACGGTCAAATGCACTCAATTGTCTCTTTCTCGCATTCTGCAGACCTATTATGATGTATATAACTATCTGTGATGATCATGTGAACGGGCGGACAGACCAGCATCGTACAAATGTTTCTCTATCGTGTTGATTGTTCACTACTGAGCTTCTCGTCCTGCGATGTTTTCTCACGTTCATACCCGAGTACATTAGTTTAAAATCCTCTCTTGTTACCTTGCAGAACGCACGCTTAATCCATCAAAATAACGGAAGAAAAGGAAAAACCTACCAAAATGCCGGAGCTGACTGAACTGGATAAGGCAACACTGACCGAGCTGGACAAGGCCACCGCCTCCATGACTGAGAAAAGAAAAGAAGAGACCGCTTCTTCGGATAGTGATTCCGATGACACGATTCCAGAACTGGAAGATGCTGGTAATTTCCTCAAAAAATATTATTCCATCAAAGTATTCCATACATAAATATTCCACCACAAATATTATAATTACATATTAGGGTGTACAAATTAGTCTGGTCCCTTTTTTTGTGGTCAAAAATGTATTGTCCATCGCAAACCGTGCGCTTTGTGCGCAAACCGCCAAGGAGCGCTCGAAGGTTGACTCCTAGTGGAGACTGGCCCGCAGGCCGGCGTCCTACCCTGGCTCGCACTTCTGCGTGGAGGCCGCCGGATGGGTACTGACCCATGCGTTTGACCGACCCTATACAACTGGGTCTTAGTGGCCAAACTGCAACAGGGACATTAGCTCCCATAAATCATTTCATAAATGTGTCTTTCTTTTCTTCAATCCAGGTGCGCAGAATGCATCCGGTATCGTCAATCCGATCGCCGGAATCGACATTGTTTCAAAGGCGAAGCAGTCGCGATCGGAGAAGAAAGCGCGTAAGATCATGAGCAAGCTGGGACTCAAACAGGTCCAAGGCGTGAACCGCGTCACGATCCGCAAGTCCAAGAACATCCTCTTCGTGATCAACAACCCCGACGTCTACAAGAACCCCCACTCGGATACTTACATCGTCTTCGGAGAGGCGAAAATTGAAGACCTGTCACAGCAGGCGACTGTCGCAGCGGCCGAACGATTCAAGACGCCGGAGACCGCATCGGGAGGCGTGGATTCGGCCACTACCGGAGCGGTGAGTCATCGTTTTAGAGTGTTACTAGCAGTAGATCTTCAGAACACTGCATTTCATTATAGTCAGATGTCTCTGTGCGAGATCCCGCTTAACCCTCAGGCCTCCATTGACCGATATTGGCAACAACACGATTCAGCGTGACGACCCCGTTTTAATTTAATTTAATTTGTTCTATTTTATTATGTTTTATTATGTTAATATGTCTCATTTTAATTATGGATACAGTGGTTTGGCAGTAATTAATGTTTTCATGAGACAGTGTCGTAATTAATTTTTTTTACTAATTTTTACAAAAAATTTTTGGGACAGCAACTTGTCAATCGTCTGAGGGGCCGAGGCCTGAAGGGTTAACAAAAAACTTGTGGCGAAGTCAAATTCAGCGGTATATCTTATCCACCAAGCCTTAACCCGTTGAGTATGAGTCAACCAAATCTGGTCGCGAAACAATTATCCGTTGAGTACGAGTCGACCAAATCTGGTCGCGCGTTTTTTTCACTTTGACGTTCTCATATTTATTCATAATTATCTAATTGCTTTACAAAATGATATTTCAATATTCTATATTCGAAATTTCAATGCAATCATTGTGCAGTTGTTCTTTTTATGATTGGTGTAGTAGTTTCGTAGTTATAGTACTTTAAGTCGATGTCGCCGAAAATCCTGCAAAAGAAACAGATGCATCCATGAAAATACCCATTTACTCCAAGGGTTAAGTGTCTTAACACCAAAGCTTTCTGCACCTTTTATAAGATACAGTATCGTGCAAATTAATTGGAACAAAGAGTATTTTTCTTTCAAAAGTTATAAAGGACATTAACATACAAAAACATTACTGGTAGTTATAGATTGATAGTTTTAATATAGAATGTGTCCTCCTTTTGCATTGATATCACCTTTCACTCTTGTAGGCATAGAATTTACCAGGTTTTGACAGCTTCCTTTCAGTTTATCATCGTGAAACCAGACTTGAATTACTGCACTGATCATCTTGATTTTTGTTGTACAATCCATCTTAAAGAGAGGCGTTTTTTGCAAATGACACAGGTTTTCGATCGGGTTGAGATTAGGTGAGTTTCCGGGCCATTCAAGTACTGTGTGAAAAACTGTTTCACTTTGTTCGAAGAATGGCATGGGGGGAGACCCTGTTTAAATTCCTTCCTTGGAAGGATAGACCTTGTGGAGCTCCCGTATCATATGGTTTGATAAGATGTCAAATAGAGTGACCCTGCAATGGATTAAAGGGCACAGCGACTCACTGGGCAACGACGCGGCAGACAAACTGGCCAAAAGGGGATCAAAGGAAATAGTATGTGGACCGGAACCCTCGATGCCCATACCCCAGGCCCAAATAAAAACATGGCTACGCAGGAACACCGACGAAACCCACCTTAAAGAATGGAAAAAAACGCAGGATGCAGGCAAACAAAGAACGCGGTTCCGGAAGCGCCTAAAAAACTTGCCCGCAACCTCACCAGATTAAAAAGGGACAAAATCCGTAAAGTCATAGGTACTATGACAGGCCACTGTCCCCTAAACAGACACCTGTTTACCATAGGTGTGACAGACAGCCCTCTATGCAGAGGATGCATGGAGGAAGAAGAAACACCACAGCATGTGATCATGGAATGCAGGAGCGTGGCAGAGCAACGGGCGAGAATACTACAATCTCCAACATCTGTCCCGGAGGCCTGTAGCAACCTAAACAGGCTGCTAACCTTCTGGGACAGCCTGGGTTGGCTGGAGTAACATAAATAGAAACATGAGCCACGCACAACGGCCCAATCGAGAGTCCAAGTGCGGAAAATAGCCCAGGAAAACTAACTAAACTAAGATGTCAATATATTGATCCGAATTCATATTCATATTTACTACTGGAGCGGTGATCTTTAGTCATAGCTTATTAATTCCAAAAATAACAGATTGTGTAATGTCATTTTACAATTGTGCAAAATTAATTACATCGCTTGTGTCTGAAGGCATTTAAATAAAATTTCAGCATCTCTGTAGTCGTTATACAACATTATCTTCTAGTGCAGCGGTCCGCAACCTTTTTGATGTTGCGACCCCAAAATTAAAAAAAGTTTTCAGCGACCCCAGAAAAAAACACTAAATTTACAAATGCAAAGGTTGGTTCAGGTAACGAGATCAAGGTAAACTTCAATTTTCCTCCATGTTCTAGCTGTTTTTATTTCGTAAATTATATCGGAAAGTTTATTTATTTTGGAAAATAATATTAGAGCAAACGAGAAAATATGCCTTTAACATATTTATGAAGGCATTAAATGAGACAAGCAATTATTTTAACATTTTATTCAGTAAGAAAATTAGGTAAGTAAGTTTAAAAATTAATTTGAACCTTGTGCTTGCACACATTCAGTCAGTATATTAATTCTTGGTGATATATTATCAGAAATAGACACCCTCAAATCAGGTTCTACATTGTCTGAAGCGATATTTTGTTTTTATAGCCGTCAATGTAGAGAAAGCTGTCTCACACAGGTATGTATGTAGATGCGAATGGCTGCAATTTCAGCAGAGATATTTTGTATAACAGTGGATATTCCTTTTCCGTCATTATCCAGAACTTGGATAGATCCGTGGTTTTGAAAATAGCTCGAAGGCTTTCATCGGGCATTAAATCGATCAGCTGCTCCTTTCCTTTTGAGTTCATCGAATCTCTCCGTTTTAAAGAAATTGGAATCAAAATGTGTATGGAGAGGTTATATTTTACGCATAAACTTTAATAAAAATCGATAAGTACAGGTCCTTGTTGACTTTTTTGACGACCCCATAATTATATTTCGCGACCCCAGGGTTGCGGAAGGCTGTTCTAGTGCATTGGAGGGGGAATGCAAAAGTCCAGTCATTTTGACATTGGTGGCCAATGGCATGAGCTATACTGTTGTCATCTCCTCTCAAGTGACTTCTTCAAGTGCACATCGTCATGGTTGTACTGCCGTAACCCCTTCAGTCCAGCGACATTTTGGATGGATCCAGCAAGTTTTTTTTTGTGGAAGTCTACGTGAGCATATAAATCATCTGGTTCAATACTGCCATTTACTACTTGATACTGCCTGATCGTTGGGGAGATATTGGGCCCTGTTGCAGTTTGGCCACTGAGACACAGTTGTATAGGGTCAGACAAACGCACCAACACCCATCCGGCGGCCTCCACGCAGATATATTCCTAGGTTCAGACCGGCCTACCCGGGTCAGAGTCCTAACTCTGGCCTGCGGGCCAGTCTCCCCTAGGAGTCAACCTTTGGGCGCTCCTGGATGGTTTGCCACTCAATCTCGGGTGACGAGCCGGGCAAAGTATGCCTCGGTTCGCGATAGATTCGGTAGACACCGTATCGCCGCTACTTAAGGGAAAGGACCGCGCAAGCGACCTCGATCCTGCAACCAGTCGGCAGGCAGGAGGTATCCTGAAGGTTAATTCCAGACGGAGATATCCTTCCAAACTTTTTGTCAGTGGATTGTTTTTCGTCCCAAGTCTTCTGCGCTCACTCCACGGGAGACAGAATGATCCAATATCGTTAAAACTTCCCGAGGTGATGGGTTCGCCTGTTGTAGTTGTCAGCTCTAGTTGCCTGATCCTTAGAATTGGACAGAATCGAGAAAATACAAGATACGGTTAGTCGTAATATTAAAATTAGGCAAATCCAAAGTTGTGGAAGAAATTCGTACCCCCGAATCCCCCTCTCCCACCCCCTCCTTTAATTATTCTACTGCCATAAAGCTTACTAGAAGTTTGTAAAAAATGTTTTAAAATGACATCGCTAGCCAAATGATATGCTGTGGTTGCATTATCAAATAAAATATAGGAACTTGCGAGTTGTGGTCGACCACTATAAAGTCAAAAAGATAAAGCTCTTATTTTACAATTTTAAAAATGTATTAATACGATTTGTGATAGCGGCTAGATAAGATTGAAGTGCTGATCATGCAATAGGTTAAGTTTTATTATTTATGTTAAGAGTGATTTCATATTAACTCTTCGAAAGCCAACCATTCTGACACAAAATTGGCGCGGAAAAAAGACGCTTCACCTTTGTATTTTTGGTCAATTTTGTGTATAAATACTGACAACATCGTTTTTACTTTATTTTCTCTTGTTAACTAGTAATTTATCTTGTTAGTCATGTAGAACCTGTCATAATGAGTAATTTGCAATAATTCCTCGTAACGAGTAATCGCACCTCAAAACAAGAAAAATTGTTCTGCCAGTGTTTTTTTTTTTGTTGTGATAAGTGTTTTGCTTAACGAGTAAGAGTCTGGAATGAATTATGCTCGTTATGAGAAGTTCCACTGAATTTATATAATATATACTTCGTCCAGAGTGGCTAATTTTACCAAAGAATCAATCGTTTTCTCCCAAATATGAATGAAAAATTGTTTTTGACTTATTAATCTGTTATTTTGTATAAATATTACACATTACGAAATGAAATTCTTGTGAGGTTTGTGAGGAACTCTTGATGGCATAATGGCAACTCATGATGGTTTGTAAGGAAGATTAGTGCATGCATACATATATATAATGGTGGCTTATCAAATGACAGGCGACTTTTACTGCAGTGAAGGGAGAAATAGAGCCGATAATTGCATAAATTCGGATAGATCGTTCGCTGCAAATTGTCTCAACAGAAAAACCACCAAATGGTGGTAACGGTGTCCCAGAGGTTAATAGGGTCACCATGAATTTTGGTACGTCTTACGAAAACCGCAAAACACACTTAACCCCTGGAAGGCCATTCCCACCGATTGGCAGTTTTTCAGCTGTGACGATTCATAGCCGCCTATATCTGTACTTAGGCAATTATATTATTATTATTTGTTGAGTGGGGCTTTGCTAAGGTCTTTATGAGCCTTGTAACACTGCGACCATTGCTGATCTATTGTGTTCGCCACCCACTATAGTTCTGCGCTAAGCCTAGTATCATTTAAGAACCGCAGCAGGCTTTTGGCGCCAGATTGTTTTACCTCCTCAGGTTGGAGGTAGTGACCACCCAAGTGGGTGTATCTTTTACGTATCAGCGGGCCACTATATGTGCCTTCATTGAATAAGCCACCATTGCACATTAGTATGGGTGCACCAACATACCCTACGAACAAATTTTCATGGGTCGAAAACGAGCCATCGTAAGTTTCATTCCCACGGCTGGCACTCTAAGGGTTAATCCATCAAACTTTCTGTGATGATCATGTGAACGGGCGGACAGACCAGCATCGTACAAATGCTTCTCTATCGTGTTGATTGTTCATAACTGAGCTTCTTGTTCTGCGTCGATTGTGCTCGTTTCTTTGAGAGTATATCGGTTTAAAATTGTTTTCTTTTTTCTTGCAGACTGTCGCACCAATTGCCGAGGAGGAAGACGACGACGGTGAAGCTGTGGACGAGACGGGGGTGGACGAAAAGGACGTTGAAATAGTGGTCAGCCAGGCCGGGGTCAGTCGGGCTAGGGCCGTGCGAGCCCTCAAGAACAACCAAAACGACATCGTCAATGCAATTATGGTAAGTTAAAGATCACCCTGTTCAAAAGTATCCAACCTTTGGTCGCCAAAAAAACACAAATACATAAAAAATAAATGTGAAACAAAAACCGCTAGATTATGCCTGTGCACTTGGTTGCTAATGGTTCCTAGTAGGGATGTAACGATACATAATTTTGCCGATATGATACCGATAACGATTACTTTAGTGAATATTCGGCGATACCGATATCGATGGCTTAGTAGATAATAAATAATGAAGTATGTACCTCGAGCATTTGTATGTCTTTAATCTTTATTATGCGTAAAACTTACCTGTTTTTAACGAAGACTCAACCATGAGAAGTGTAAAAATAAATTAACCCCTCCTGTTGCGAGGTAAAAACTCAACTATCACTTTTGCGCGCGACATATTCGGGCAAAAAATCGACGCGAGTCAACGGCCTTGAGAAAAACGATCATAACTTATAAACCACTAAACGGATTAAAAAAAGATAAAGAGAAAAATGATCGCATTGAAATTTGACATATAAAACATTATAACCTTATCTCGTAAAACAATTAAGATAATAATGAATAAATATTACAAAATTGGCAAACTGAAAAAACTCGCCTATAAAATCATTTCGATTTTTTTGTCACAAAATACGTAAAATATGCAAAAATTGTAAATACAGTTATGTTCTTTATTAAATGCTTTACCAAAACGATATTTTTTTTTACTTATTTGCATACAAAAATATTTATTTATTCAGCCAAGAAAGATTTTATGTATTTTCGTAAAAAAAAAAATTTTTAATTTGTGACTACTTATGATATTTTTTTATATGAAATTCTTTCAAAATAACTTTATTACTACATCACACTTCTTAGAAATCACACCAGAACTTTGAGCTTTGTCTGATATTATAGAAAAATCTAAAGTTTTGAGAGTTTCCGCGTCCGAACTTAATAATAAACTTTGAATGCTCATAATATAAAATTTGTTAGATTTTTTCAATTATATTGTCTTATCCTAGACTTATTATATGTCTAATAACTAATTACTATACTCCAAAGAGTCACATTTCATCGAAAAACTATGGAAAATCGCACTTTATTCTCTCATAGTAATTATCAAAACAAGTTTCTTTGCGCGATTCATTTTACAAAACAAGATATAATTTTCAAAATACGCCTAATTATGTGATAACTTAGGATGTAAATGAAACAATACTTATTTTGTTAGTAAATTAAAGCGACATTACGTCATATTTCGCAATATATCGGGATATTTCATAAACATTACAAAATAATAACAACCATTTTTTCGCGAGCCGTTTGTTGTCGCCGAAGTGATTTCTTTAAAAATTCGTGAAAAACAGCAAATGGACTATCTCAATTGACTAATCCTTATGCCTAAACTACTTAAAAATGCAAATTACTCACTGTTATCCAGTAAACACTGCACTGTTATCCACAAAACACTGCACAAAACCACCATTTCGCGGAACTACGCGGCCGCGGCGCTGGCCGATCGAGACTGCCGTTTTGACGTCTATGCTGACTTTTTAAATCGCCGATCGATTTTTTCGCCGTTGGCCGCCGAATTAAAGATTATTTGGCCATATCGTTCCGCCGTCAGAAAGCATTAAGTACGACGTTTCGAATCGTAAATTGCATTTTTCGCAGCGGCGAGCGCGATATCCAGTAGCGGATGTTTCGGTTTTTAGGCGGCCGCCATACATGTCCCCAAATGGATGTTATGTGCTGAGCGGGTTAATAAAAATGTCAGATCAAATTTCAAAGAAAGTATTCATCTATTATTATGAATTATTTATCAAGCAAACAAAGTGATAATTAAGAAATTAATTACCATTACACAAAGTAATAAACCGATACATAAAGTTAGTAATTAAAGTTTACTTTTGGCAGATTTTTGTTAGGAAAGCAAAGTTATTTCAAATTATTTGCAGATAAATAAACAGAATCACGAATAGCGATGACGTGAAACAGGCACGAAACATTACAATGCTCAGCAAACACTGGCGCCTGCCGTGTTGCCATGTCAATAAGCGTGTGCAGCTCGCCCACCTGCGACGACATGCGACAACATTGCGCGTTTGCTGTCGCTTCGCGCGCTTTTCGAACTGTTTATTGGTTGTATATAATCGGCGATAACGATATATCGGCTTGCCGATAATGTCGGCCGGTATATCGGAATCGGAATCGTTACATCCCTAGTTCCTAGCCTCCTTTGTGTTATTATTGTTATTATTATTGATTCTGTACAAGCAGCTTTGCTGATACGTCTTGATCAGATCTTGTAAAGTTATTAACAAGTTTTTAGGTACAAATTTAACAATATTAACAAGTTTTTAGGTACAAATTTAACAATATTAACAAGTTTTATAACAATATTAACAAGGTACAAATTGAGTTTGTTTTGAAATTGATTGACAGAGTTTGCACTGATCACTTCAAATTGGTAGTTTATTCCACATGTCCACCACGCTATTTTGCAGACCGTTCTTGAGACGATTAGATTTAATTTTTGACCGTCAAATGACCTGCTCGTTGGAGCGGGTCATATGACCCAAGCTGCACAGAAGCATTAGTTGTCTGCTTACTTGAATAGTGTAAATGCAAAATAAAAAATCAAGACCGTTTTCTTATATATTTTTTTTCTCTTTTTTTGACAGGAGCTAACCATGTAGACTTCAGCTGCGTTCTAGCTTGTTAAGTATTAAATTGTAAGTCCGTGCGTTCATCATATGTTTAACATTTCGGCCGAGGCAAGGCTGGCAACATGTCTACGAAGTCGAAGGGCAAAGAATTTTGCCCGGAAGCTAGTCAATCTACAGCTCGCGTCCTCCACAGATCTATTTCTTCAATATTTATCACATTGTAAAATGGTTTATTGATTTTATTATATTCTCTGATTATTGGGGATATTTTGTAAATAAACAGAATTACAGAAATGTGAATTTGTAGTTTCATTTCATTATTATATTAAAAAAGCTTTTTTGCGGGAGAAACAACCTACATCTGAAGATCATTATATCTGAAGATCTTTTAAGATGCTCAGTATTCTCAATATTATTTACATGGCTTAAAAGATGAACACTTACAGAAGATAGACACTTACGGACTCCCCCGTTCTGGTCCGGGGGAGTCTGGAAACGACTTTATTTCCTATGCAGCGGGGTGATTGTTGACATAATGACAGCCGCTCTTGAAACAACCATTTGGCCACCCGATCCTTCTTCAGAGACGGGCAAAGGACGCCACGGTCCGCGATAAATTCAAACTGAATTACTGCTGACATTAGGTAGAGGACGACGCAAGCGACCTCAAACCCGTAACCAGTCTTGCTAGCGCAGCGCGCTGCGAGCGGCTCGGCTCGCATGTCGATACCAGTTTGCTCAAATTGCGCTCAGTTGTTTTATGGCGGTGCTCAAAGGGCGCTCAGTCTGAGCCGCTCGGATTGTTGAGACGGTTTGTACCTGCAGTTTGTGAGCGAAATGGACAATTGCGAACAAACGTTGGTTCTTATATCGTTGTATCACATGCTTTGGGACTCTAAACACCTCACTCATAACAAATTAGAGAGGTCGCTTGGCGTGAAATTGCGACTTTTGAGATTCGCAGGACCAGCTCCCAGAGGCTCGTTATCGAACTGTGAGCCGCTTACTGATGCATCAAGCTGCTCACAGCCGCCCAGGCGTAATAATTCACTGCAAAATAGACGGGACATAACGGCGAATAAAGTTGTTATAGCCAATATGATATTACTATTATTTATTCTGGTCATGCAGCTTTGCTGATTCGTCCAAAACAGATCTTGTAAAGCTAGTCATAAACAATATTGACAGGTTTTTACGTACAAATTGAGTCTGTTTTTATCGAGCGCTAAAACTGCCCTCTGCTCTACACCAACTCCAGAATAATTCTGTGCAAAAATTCGATTCTGTGCAATTCCAAAGACCAGGCAATATCAAAGCACGTAATAAGTGGCCGTGGTGAGTCAAAGTCAAATCATGATGGAAGTCTACAAGCCTGCATAGACTTCCACAAAAACTTCCTTACTGGAATCAGCCAGAATGGCACCCCATGAGCAATGTGGACTAGAAGAAGTCTCTTGCGGGGAGATTACGACAGCAACAGTATGGCTCATGCTACTTGCCTTCAATGCCAGAATGATTGGACAACAATTGTGGACATTTGCATTCTGCATCCAATGCACTGGAAGGTTGAAAATAACCTCTGCACCTGGCAACCCAGGGGTGACAGGTTGAGGGGTGGCAACTTATTTTTCTCCAGCTCTTTAGATCCGTCTCTTTACGATAACACTTCTAGTACCTTCCAAACAAATGGGTGCAATTTGTATTATATTTAGCAATTTTCTTTTGTGTACTAGTGATAAGATTTTGCTGGGCAACCCTGCGGCATATTATGTATGTGTAAACTTCTATTTAAATCACATTTCGATTAAATAACTGGAGATTATAGGGAATAACTGGAATTAAATAACTAAGTGCACACATTTACAATGGGATTTTAGACTATAATAGTCTCCAAATGTGCGATGATCGAAAAGGTAATAATAAAAAAGCTGGCAAATTTTGCTATTTCTTACGTTTATTTCATTTCTACATCTACCTTAATAATAGGTACTCTACCTACGTTTATACAACGAAAAAATCAGTTCATTTTCATTTATTAAAACCTAAGAATGTATATAAAAATTCATAGAAAAGTGGTCGTAAACTTAAATATATTTCTAATACTTTAAACGTTCCTGGTAATATTTAATTTGTCTAGGATATTCATAATTATAATAAGGTAGACCATCTACGAAATGTTTGCATAGATAATTAATTGACAAGCTCAATTTTTCTTACAGACGGGACAGTTGTAATATACAATAGAAGTCAGATTTAGACCGAGAGATCATTTAGGCAAGATACTCTACGAGGAACCGTAGAATGTTTACGGCTTCTTTAACTCTCTTCAAGTTCTTAGCAATAATTTTTAAAAATGTAGATTCTGCGCTGGAGAATCTATACAGTAAGTAAACGAGAGTATTTTAGGGAATGTCACTACATCAGACTGTTTTCATTAATTATGGTGTTAATACAATGTTAGTGCTGATGAGCGATTTCATTATTGCTAAACAAAAATGAGGTACTAGCAAAAAGTTAAAGTATGTCATTCCCAGTGGCGGGCATTTGCAGTTGAAGTTGATTCGCACCTCTCATAACGAGTATGGGAAAAATTGTTTCACTTAAGGAGTGGAAGAAATTATGCTCGTTATAAGAGGTTCCACTGTATTTTAAAGTCAGTCCGCTCCCCCCACCACTCGCGCACAGTATACGGATAATAGCTTGCCTTAGAACAAAATTGAAATCGAAGCGGATGTTGTATTGAGTCATAAGGGCTCGCATTTGGCCGCTACCCTGCCGATGCACAGATTCAAATGTTTGAGAGTTTTATACTCCTCCAATGTTCGACGAAAGACGTTCGCGGAGACGTATTCCTCTGTTCACTTCCCTCACACCCTATGCCCGCACTGCCCCGCCGCTCGATAGTGTGCTTACTGTTCTAACTGTGACGCGCGCCAGTGGTGCTGACCCTGTCTAAACTTTAAAGTCAATACAGTTCAAGGAATCCCAGTACTAGAACTGGGAGAGTGAGGGATATGTAGCGACGGTCGGGGGCAGCGTCATCCGTCCGCTTTCCCAGCCCCTGATTCCTCGGAGCTTGCGCACGAATGTAGTTGGTTAGTCGCTGGCACTGCATTGCGGTGACATCGCTAATGGGCCCTTGCTGAGTTGGCCACGAAGACCCATTCTGTTCATGGTTAGTCACACTCGCGGGTCAACACCCATCCAGCGGCCTCCACGCATGAAAAGCGAGCCCGGGTACGACTCTGGCCTTAGAGCTAGTTTCCCCTAGAATTCAACCTTCTGGCGCTCCTGGACGGTCTGCGCACCGTGCGGCGTAAGCCAATCGATTGTGCATTCTGACTAACAATCGGTGGAGTCTGGAAGCAGTACTGTTTCCTATAGAGCGGGGGTGGTTGCGGACCTAACGGCGACTGCTCTCGAAACGACCATCGGCTACCCGATCCTGGGTGAACAGCCGGGCAAAAGATGCCGTGGTCCGCGATAGATTCGGTTTACATCGTTTCGAGAGGACCGCACAAGCGAACTCGAACTCGTAACCAATCGAGAGACCGGAGTAATCTGGTTGCAATTGGCAGTAAGGGCGTGAGTGTAAGCCCGCTGGGTAACACACCTAGTTATCTCGCGGATAAGGCGTTCGCCTCTTACGGGCATGTGGCGGAGCTTGACGGTGCACTGTTTTGTCCAAGTCTTCTGCGCTCACTTCACGGGAGATAGAACGACTAATCGTTAAAACTTCCTGAGATGACAGATACGCTCGTTGTAGTTGATAACTGCGGAAAATTTTAACTAGCGAAAATGACGCATTTTCCCCCCACTAACTTTAATAACGTTACTCTAAAGAAATGACTGTGACCTACGACTGAATGACTGTGTAACAGTATGAATCAGTTCTCGGCACCAGCACTGAAGCCTGTAACTGACTCGTATAAATATGCACTAACTCCCAATTTTGAATTTGAAAAGAACCCTGTTAAAAACTATCAAATCAAACAAATGACTCAGTCCGCATTGTGTTTTTCAGATCCGGATTGCCAACCGGAATCCATGGTATTAGTGTCGCTGTAGCAATGCTGATGGTTGCTCGTCAGCTTCGGATTTAAATCTTCCTGCTTTTCGTCTTTCACAGATTCGTACTGCGAATCGGGACCCAAGCATGCGGCGCCGTGCATCTCTTCGTCTGCAACAAAATTATCAAATAACTATTACATAACCGAAAGTGTGTCCTAACAAAGGGGTAGTTTTTTATATAACGCATTAGGCTATACGGCTCGATTAGTTTAAAAATTCTCCAGACCCCAGTAACCTCGCTCGTTGGAACTAAAATCTAGGATCTTAAACCGCAATTTCCGGATTTCAAATTCTATGGCTTCAAAGGGGGAGTGAATGGGTGATAAGGTGAACGCTCACATGTGGCAAGACCTACCACAGCCAGTCGTTAGTCTAGAATCCACCAATCACCCCTCAGAAGTGCAGAAAAAAATAAAATATGATGGGCCCGACTTAAGTTGGTGAATTCCATGGCAGCTCCGTTTGTATTTTATTTATTACAAAAATTCTAATGTTTTAGCTCTGTTGATATACTTTACATATTTCTGGTCTATGTAGTGTTATTAATTTAACCCTTCAGGCCTCGGCCACTCAGCCGATTGACAAGTTTCCAAAAAAAAAATAGTAAAAATTACTAAAAAAATTGAGTTATGACAGTCTTACCAAAACATTAATTACTGCCAAACCACTGTACCCATAATTAAAATAAAATATATTAACATAATAAAACATTAAAATAAAACAAATTAAATTAAAACGGGGCCGTCACACTGAATCGTCACACCAATCGTCACACCAATCGGGGCTCTAGGGGTTAAAAGTTATAACAACCAAATGTGTTTGGGAGGGGGATGGTCTTGATTAATTTTGTTTGTTTGTTTCTACCCTTTATTGTGAAATTTCACAATGGGTGGGTTTATTGTTCAATGACAATTTCTTACAACCAACCCTACTATGTGTTTATATGTATGCGTGCATGTAACATGTGTGTAAGTATGTGTCATGTAATTGCATTCGATCGATAGAATTGAAAATGCAATTCCGTTAATTAGATCCCAACGGAAAATGGTGACCCAGCCGGGAATCGAACCCGAGACCATCCAACGTAAGATCAGGCGACCTAACCACTATGCCACCGGGCGTAGTAAAGAAGCCGGAGAGTATAAGAATTATAAATACCTGGTTCATCATCGGACAAGACGGACTCTTCAGTGGCCGGCGTCAAGGGTGAGATTGGCCCGAAGTGCGAGGCGTCGTGGCCCGACTGGCTGCGGCTGTGTTCCCCTCGGCTCTGCTCCTTGTAGCTCTTGTCCAGCGGAGCCGAGTGCTCGTGAAAGCTCTGCTCCAAAAAGCTCTCTCGCTGCTCCAATATTTCCAGGTCCAACTTCTTGGGACTGCTTTGAGCGCATTTGCGAGCGCTCGGGCTGAATTTGGTCTCGGGTGGGGTTGGCAAGCGAACTCTGTAGGAGAATAGAATTATAATACAGTCAACCTCATCGTCGCCCGGTAGACCTCCATCATCATCATCATCGGCCCGGTAGACCTCCACTGTTGGATATAGGCCTCACCCATAAAATGCTATGACGAACGGTCTTGAGCCGTTGACATCATAATCATTTTTATTTTCCAAAAAAGACTAGGTATCTAAAACAATCAAATAGGTAGATATATAACCTGGTGAAATCTTAAAAAAACATACCCTCAGCACTGGGTAGTTAACCCCTTGAGTATGATACGACCAAATCTGGTTCTGAAACAATTATCCGTTGAGTATGATACGACCAGATCTGGTTCCGCGTTTTTTTCACTTCTTTGACGTTCTCATATTTATTCATAATTATCTAATTGTTTTACAAAATGATATTTCAATATTCTATATTCGAAATTTCAATGCAATCATTGTGCAGTTGTTCTTTTTATGATTGGTGTAGTAGTTTCGTAGTTATAGTACTTTAAGGTCGATGTCGCCGAAAATCCTGCAAAAGAGACAGATGCATCCATGAAAATACCCATTTACTCCAAGGGTTAATCCAGCGGGCTGCTAAGCGCCCTTGCTACCAGTTATAGCTGGAATTTTTCGTCCTCCCGACTGGTTACGGGTTCAATGTCACTTGCGTGGTTCTCTACCTGATGTTAAGTCAGCAGTAATTCAGTTTGAATTTATTGCGGACCTTGGCGTCCTTTGCCTGGCTCTGAAGTTGGGATAGGGTGGCCAATTAGTCATTTCAAGAATGGCTGGAATTGTATGTCGTTCCGCAACACCTCCAGTCAATTGCCGGAGTACAACGGTCGATTAGCATTCAGTCGGCTGGCAGTCGACTGACGCGGCACGGTGCACACACCGCCCAGTAGCTCCCGAGGGCCATCCCCAGGGGCAACTGATTCACCAGCCGTATCCTGGGACACAGAGCCCTTCCCAGGATAGACACTCATTCGATGAGGCTACTGGATAGGAGCTGAGCCAAGAGTTGAGCTGACCCCAGAAAACGAGAACAAATATTTTAAAAAAATATTTGCATATTTCCTGCGGTCGACGATACCCTCCCAGCCCTCGACGCGATGCTTGTCAAGCATGCTTGATCGTCTAGAGAGCCCCTTAATAGCTTAACTATTAATATTATATTATACACTAGCAGCTTAAGGCTGATGCGTGTATATCACATGCACTTGTTTTGCACTAAGAAAAATCCAGTTTGTTTTTAAAGATATTGACAGAGAGAGAACTGATCCTCTGGCAACGCATTCCAAGCATCCACTACTCGATTTGTCAAAAAATATTTCCTGGGGTTTGATGCTGCAATTGTCTTATTTGGCTTCAACGAGTGTCCACGCAGTTGCTTATTGGTGTTCAGGGTATACATGCTGTCGAGGTTGGGCACACTGTAATAACCGTGAAGCATTTTGTAACTTTCTATTAGGTCTCCTCGCTGCCTACATTCCTCTAATGTTGTCAGGCGAAGTTCTTTCAGTCGCACTCCGTATGGTTTGTTCCTCAGCTTAACTACAGAAGAACCGTTAGCTACTGGTTCGTTAGAGCACTTGGAGGCGTCAATTACACAGGGCGAACCCGTCGCCTCAGGAAGTTTTAACGATAATGATCGTACTATCTCCCAAGAGTTGAGCGTAGAAGACTTTGAGATGAAGTAGTCCATTGTCCAGTTACGCCACTCGCCCGTAAGAGACCAACGCCTTACCATGAGAAGCCGGGTGTGCACCCAGCGGGCCGACCTCGCGCCCTTACTTCCTGTTACGGCCAGATTCCTCCGGCCTCCTGACTGATTTCGGGTTCGAGGTCGCTTGCGCGGTTCTCTCCCTTATGTCGCGGTGATTTGGGAAAGGACCTTTGACGTCTACCGAATCTAACCTTCGACTTTTGATCGTTTCAAGAGCGGTTGCCATAAGGTTGACATCCACCCCTGCTCTATAAGAAACAAAGCCGTTTATCGATCGGAATGCGCAGTCGTTAAGCTGACGCTGCACCTTGCGCAAACCGTCCAGAGCGCACGAAGGACGATTCCCAGGGGAACTGGCCCGCAGGCACAGAGTCCTACCCGGCCTCGCACTTCTGCGTGGAGGCTACCGGATGAGTGCTGACCTGTGAGTTGGGCCGAACCTAACACATGGGTTATAATAGCCTAACTGCATTGGGCTAGAGTATTGGCCAAGCTACTATTAGTGAACTATTTAAAATACAGAATAGATTCTACATTTCCTACGCGTTAGACAGACCATAGTTAGTTAGTTAGTTTGACTGGGCTTTTTCCCGCACTTGGCCTCTTGATTGGGCCGTTGTGCGTGGCTCATGTTTCCATTTATGTTACTCCAGCCAACCCAGGCTGTCCCAGAAGGTTAGCAGCCTGTTTGGGTTGCTACAGGCCTCCGGGAGAGATACTGGAGATTGTAGTATTCTTGCCCGTTGCTCTGCCACGCTCCTGCATTCCATGAGCACATGCTGTGGCGTTTCTTCTTCCTCCATGCATCCTCTGCATAGAGGGCTGTCTGTCACACCTATGGTAAACAGGTGTTTGTTTAGGGGACAGTGGCCTGTCATAGTACCTATGACTTTACGGATTTTGTCCCTTTTTAATCTGGTGAGGTTGCGGGCAAGTTTTTTGGACGCTTCCGGAACCGCGTTCTTTGTTTGCCTGCATCCTGCGTTTTTTTTCCATTCTGTGAGGTGGGTTTCTTCGGTGTTCCTGCGTAGCCATGTTTTTATTTGGGCCTGGGGAATGGGCATCAAGGGTTCCGGTCCATATACTATTTCCTTTGATCCCCTTTTGGCCAGTTCGTCCGCCGCGTCATTGCCCAGTGAGTCACTGTGCCCTTTAATCCATTGCAGGGTCACTTTATTTGACCCTGCAATGGATTGAAGCGCATTGTGGCATTCCAGTACGAGGACTGAGGTTATCGTATTTTTTGCTAGCGCTTGTAGCACGGAGGCACTGTCGGAGACAAATTTCAAACTTACGTCTCCGACATCTTTGGCTGCGACTGCCTGTGCTGCTCTGGTGATGCCAATGCATTCTGCTTGGAAGATCGTATTTAAGTTGCCTAGGGTAGTTGATATTTTGATGTTTAGATCATTTGAGAAGACGCCGGCTCCTGTACCTTGAGTGGTTTTGGAGCCGTCTGTGTATATCCTTACTTCATTTGTACCAGAGTGATCTGCTGGTTCTGCAATGAGTTGGATATTGTATCTACGATCAAAGACATGATGGCATATTATTCTGTCCATGGGTGCGTCCAGAAGAGGAATTTCTTCTAAAACCCGTTTCAGAATTTTTGAGTGTGGTGTTTCTGTGTTTTGTTTCCACAGTCCATTTGCTCTTAGTCTTAGAGCGGCCGCCCTAGCCTCCTCTTGGATGACAAGATCCAGAGGTCTCATGTTTAGGAGGTACTCTAGTGCAGCCGATGGTGTGGTTCTCATACATCCAGTGGCTGCTACACACGCTAAGCGTTGTAGGCTCTGGAGTCTTGCTTTTACTGTGGTCAGTTGTGTTCTGGGCCACCATACAACTGATCCATAAGTCAGCGAGGGCCTGATGACTGATGTGTACAGCCAGCCAGATGTAGACAGACCATTTTAACCCTTGGAGTAAATGGGTATTTTCATGGATGCATCTGTCTCTTTTGCAGGATTTTCGGCGACATCGACTTAAAGTACTATAACTACGAAACTACTACACCAATCATAAAAAGAACAACTGCACAATGATTGCATTGAAATTTCGAATATAGAATATTGAAATATCATTTTGTAAAACAATTAGATAATTATGAATAAATATGAGAACGTCAAAGAAGTGAAAAAACGCGCGACCAGATTTGGTCGACTCGTACTCAACGGATAATTGTTTCGCAACCAGATTTGGTTGACTCATTTTCAACGGGTTAACAATGCAAAAAACATTTTACTACAAAACCTTTCTCGATAATCGAGAAAGCTTCAGATTGGATTCTGGAGGCCGATTCGGTCTCTAAGCAGTATAAATTCCCTGAAAGTCTCGGATGCACAGCCCTGCGTCCAGATATAACTCTTTACTCTCTATCTCGGAAGATGGCACTTATCGTAGACTTAACTGTTCCATGGGAACCACGAGTACAAATTAAATAAATACCATGATCTCGCAAATGCCGTCACCCGGAACGGCTTCACTATTCACCTTCACGCGGTAGAAGTTGGCGCTCGTGACCTGCCAGCTAAATCTCTGTTTCACCTTTATAAAGATCTTGGTCTCTCCAGGAAAATAATCAACTCCTTCCTAGAAAAATTATCTAAAACTGCAATTTGTGCATCTCAAAGTCTATGGCTTCGAAGGAGGAGTGAATGGGTGGTAAGGTGAACGCTCACATGTGGCAAGACAGCTGTCCTAAACCTACCACAGCCGGTCGTAAGTCCGGAATCCACTACTCACACCCCAGAAGTGTAATAATACTATATGATGGGCCTGACTTCAGTCGGTGAATTCCATGGCAGCTCCATTTGTATTTTATTTATCTGTTTCCCACGTTTTGCACTGGCTAATCTTAACCTGCAGCTTATATTTCTCTGGATAATATATTTCAATATCACATATTTAAATTGTAGACGAGTGGGATAGAAATATAATCTTCCCCTCGTTTATGATTTTCACTAGACCTGTTCCATTTACCTGTTCCGTCTTGAAGTAGTAGCCTGCTGAGGTTGTGGCCTTTGCCGACGCACCGTCAGAGAACCGCTGTCAGATTCTCCGGAGGTGGACTCGGGCTGGTTCTCGATGGTGCCCACTAGAGCGCTCATATTTGCACTACCGCAATACTCCATCGCTTTGACGGACATGTTGCAGCAGCTGGACACGTCGGCGAAGTACACTTCCGACTCCGCGTTCAGGTTTGCCGCTCGATGGCATTCTAGGTGCATGTGTTGCGATCTGCAAATGTATTTCATGTATAAAATAAACCCATCTAAATGTTACGTAAGGGTTAGTAAGGATAGTAAGGGCGTGAGGTTGGCCCGCTGGACTCACATTCCAGTGCCTCGCGGTTAGGCGTTGGCTTCCTACAGGCATGTTGGCGGATACTAGAGCTGTCAAGTACAACGGGCGAATCTGTTACCTCAGGATGTTTTAATGATATTAGATCAATCTATCTCCCGTAAGGTGAGCATAGAAGACTCGGGATGAAAACAGTCTACTGTCTAGTTAAGCCACTCACCCGTAAGAAACCAATGCCTTACTACAGGATAACCAGGTTAATCATCCAGCAGACTGACAGTCGCGCCCTTATTTCCAGTTGCAACCAGATTATTTCGGTCTACCGCCTGGTTATAGGTTCGAGGTTAGTTGCGCGGTCCTCTCCCTTATGTAGCGGTTATACAGTGTCTACCGAATCTATGCCGATTTTTTTTAACACGCTTTTATTAGGTCGACCTGTATGTAACTAACTATGTAATGGAATCTAAGGTAACTAATTTAACCATCTTCCAAGGATCGTAGTGTCATGAAAATTGGCAGCTGTATGTAGTTCTGATGACAATACAATAATATGGTACTGTCGAACTGATCTGATGATGGAGTCGGAAGATATGAACTGGAAGTTCATGATGGAGCATCGTATCATAGCTGTGTTTGGGCTTGTTAGAAAAGTCTTGGAATGAACTTTGACCACGATTAGGTTTCAAGGTCTGATGATGAAGCCGGAAGATAGGCACCGGCATTCCATGATGGAATATCGTATCATAGCCGTATTTGGACTTGCTAGAAAGGTCTTGTAATAATAATAAATAAATAAATACAAACGGAGCTGCCATGGAATTCACCGACCGGAGTCGGGCCCATCATAATACTATTTTTTACACTTCTGGGGGGTGAGCAGTGGATTCCGGACTTACGAACCGGCTGTGGCAGGTTTAGGACAGCTGTCTTGCCACATGTGAGCGTTCACCTTGCCACCCATTCACTCCCCCTTCGAAGCCATAGAATTTGAGATGCGCAAATCGCAGTTTTAGATAATTTTTCTAAGAAAGAGTTGATTATTTTTCTGGAAAGGCCAAGATCTTTAAAGAGGTGAAATAGAGATTTAGCTGGCAGGCCACGAGCGCCAACTTCCACCGCGTGAAGGTGAACAGTGAAGCCGTTCCGGGTTACGGCATTTGCAAGATCATGGTATTTATTTAATTTGTACTCGTGGTCTTTTGGGATATTTGATTCCCATGGAACAGTTAATTCTACAATAAGAGCCACCTTCCGAGATAGAGAGTAAAGAGTTATATCTGGACGGAGGGCTGTGCATCCGAGACTTTCAGGGAATTTATACTGCTTAGAGACCGAATCAACCTCCAGAGTCCAATCTGTAGCTTTCTCGATTATTGAGAAAGGTTTTGTAGTTAAATGTTTTTTGCCTTTAGAGCCATCCCGCACAAACTGTATTGGGGGTTTGGAGGATACTGTCAAACCCTTGTTGGCACGAGCCACTGAGAGACTAATTACCTCGCGAATAACAGCGAGAACTTTGTCATGGCGGTAAGTGTACCGTCCTTGATCTAAGGCCACCTTGCAGCCAGCTAGAATGTGTCTAGCTGTGCAAGGGGTATTGCTACAGAGGGGACAAGAACTATCCTCGGCAAAGCTCCAACGAGCGAGGTTACTGGGGTCTGGAAGTGTATGCTGAAAGGCATTCAAATAAAATTTCAGCATCTCTGGCGTCCAGTCATAGAGCATTACCTTCCAGTGCATTGGAGGCGGAATGCAAAATTCACCAATTGTTGTCCAGTCATTCTGGCATTGAAGGCCAATAGCATGAGCCATACTCTTGCTGTCGTAATCTCCCCGCAAAAGAGACTTCTTCAAGTCCACGTCGCTCGTGGTTGTACTGCCATACCCCAGACCAGTGCCATTCTGGCTGATTCCAGTAAGGAACCTTTTGTGGAAGTCTACGCGGGCTTGTAGTTCATTTGAATCACTACAGCCACTTATTACGTGCTTCGATATTGCCGGATCTTTGGAATTGCACAGAATCGAATTTTTGGTTATTCTGGAGTTGGCGTAGAGCAGAGAGGGCAGTTTAAGCGCTAGCCCAAAATTTTGTTTGGACCTGAAGAGAGTCGAGGGGTCAGCTGGTTTGGCTAAGGACAGCCAGGATTTTAAACTAGCTGTCACCAGTGCATCTAGACGGGACAGTTGGGTTTTGGTAAAATCGTAAATAAGAAAGGGCCATGACAAATGTGACGTTAGATAATTGTCATAGATCCAGGCCTTACGAGGGCCAGAAATTATCAAGGCATCTATTTTCGCCAGGCAACTTTTGAAATGCTCTATAACATGATCGCCCGAGACGTCTTTTCCCTGATGGGTGATTTTTCTGCCGAGGAATTTGAAATGATTGTTTGGGTCTATAAGAGAGATATTAGAGCCCTTATAGACCAATTTGGGGTCATAGGATGTAAATTTTGTGCCCATGCGGGCGAGTCCAAGGCAAAAACATTTGGAGGGCTTCACTTTTATACAGCCTGACCAGTCGCAGAAAAGCTCCACTTTCTGTAATAGTAGGGAAAGCTGCTTGGGGCTTCTGGTGATGAAAGTTAGGTCGTCGGCAAAAGCGAGGCACGACGAGGTGTATTGGCCGTCTGTTTTAAAACGGTAGCCCCACTTCCTGTCAAACTGGCTCAGGCTTTCCAGAAGTATATTAAAAACTATATTAAAAATCGTCGGGGAGAGGCAACAGCCCTGAAATAGTCCAATTGAATATGGTATAGAGCGGGTAGTCCATTCTTTGACCACGGGAACTTTGACCACGATTAAAGCGTGTTTTTAGTGTTTTTTTTTTAAACTATTAATTTATTTCAAGATTAAGATGGATATATACATTTTGATCCCCCTTCCCCCAGTGACGATTAGGACTACTTCCAGACTGAGGTCTGTCTGTGTGTGTGTCTGTCTGTCTGTCCATCTGTGTGTGTGTGTATTCCTAAACGATAGCGCCCAAATGCTTCAACCGATTGAGCTAAAATTTGGCATGTAAACATCAATCAGTCATATTTTTTTATTTTTTATTATATAAAATAAACCAGTTGGTAGGTATCCCTACTCTTGGCATAGTCAAATTCTTTGTACAAGATAATGAAGAAGACAAAGGAGGGAGCTGATTGAGACATATAAAATTCTAACACATTATTACGATGTACCTGCACTGAAGAATATTTACAAATTCAACGTCAACACAAATCTTCGAGGTCACAACAAAAAACTCAACCGTACAAAATTTAAATCTAATCCTCTTAAGAACGTTCTGCCAAATAGAGTGGTGGACATTTGGAATAAACTACCATTTGAAGTGATTAGTGCAATCTCTGTCAATCAATTTAAAAACAGACTCGATTTGTACCTAAAAACTTGTTAATATTGTTTATATTATATTGTTAATATTGCTTAGCTTTACAAGATCTGATCTGAACGTATCAGCAGAGCTGCCTGTCCAGAATAAATAATAATAATAATAATAATAATGTGTTATACCTTATGTGGTATAAATATTTTTTATACAGATTCTTAAACGTAAAAACAGTTACCAAATAAATTTACAATAAAAATATAAGGTCATTTAACCCTTGGAGTAAATGGGTATTTTCATGGATGCATCTGTCTCTTTTGCAGGATTTTCGGCGACATCGACTTAAAATACTATAACTACGAAACTACTACACCAATCATAAAAAGAACAACTGCACAATGATTGCATTGAAATTTCGAATATAGAATATTGAAATATCATTTTGTAAAACAATTAGATAATTATGAATAAATATGAGAACGTCAAAGAAGTGAAAAAAACGCGGAACCAGATCTGGTCAAATCATACTCAACGGATAATTGTTTCAGAACCAGATTTGGTCGTATCATACTCAACGAGTTAAAAAACTATTGGAGGTGCTAAAATACCTAAGTAGGTATAGATGAAAAATACAAGTAGTCAAAAACGAATAGTCAGTTATAAAATAGTCAAATCAGAAATACCACAATTATAAAATTACAAATAGAAATGTCTCAATAGAAATAGTCAATACAAATTTTATTAATATAATCCATCTCCGATTACCAAAATGATTGGATGAAAAAAAAATAATTTATTTATTTATTTATTTTATTAACTAAATGTATACAGCATATTCTTTATATATATAAAAAAAACATTTTATAAATTAACATCAATATAGCCATTAATACATTTTAAATTAGCAAAAAATATAAAGTACCCATTTAAAAGATAATAATTTTATAACCTTCTTTTTAAGAAAAAAGGAAAAAGAAGCATTTCTAAATATAAATGTATAAGTACAATAGGGGAATGGAAATGGAAGGGAGGGATTGTTATAACACATACATACGTATACTATTGACATATATATACATATAGACATACATACACGTATGAAAAGTCATGAAAAAAAGTCAAAAGTCATGAAAAAATATATACATATATTGTATTATAATAAAAGTAATCATGAAAGATTAGGAAATTCAATACCGTCAAAGTCCCTAATATAATAAATTGGGTTCTTGGAATAAATTGGGTTATAATAGCAAGAGTTGAAAAGATTGTGGTTAAAATTGTCTACCAGATGTTATACTTCAATGTTGATACTAGTTATAGTTGATGCTAGTTATACTTCAATGTTGAAATATTGGACTTGGAGACTTGAAATTTGGTACACAGATGTCTTATTAGACCGAAATCACATTGTGTAATTTCGGTTGGAATATCTGGTATACAAGCAACTCATTGTTTTTTTAAATACCACCGTATTTATGAAAATACTACATCACTTTGGGAAAAATACCATTTTAATACCATGGAATAATACAAAATATTAAAAATTACTACTTTTGCTATCATAGTCATTTAACACCATCACTTTCGGGTGGGGATGGTGGCGGTCGAGGGGAGGGGGGAGGGGTTTAGCGCCAGAGGTGGGGGGGTTATCTGCTAGGCGGGAAAGTCTTAAGGTGACACAACAGATTTTTTATATTATTTAACTGCATTTCATTATTCCCCCTTTATTTTATATATTATTCTTCTCCCATTATATTGATTTTAAAACATATATACCCCTATAATAAAACCCGTATAGACATATGGAATTGATCTACGGGGCTCGGCTAAGAACTCAAATATTGAAATATTGCAGAGATTTCAAAACCATGCCCTTAACCCGTTGAGTATGATACGACCAAATCTGGTTCTGAAACAATTATCCGTTGAGTATGATACGACCAGATCTGGTTCCGCTCGGCGCGCGCGCTTTCGAACTCTTTTTTTACCATCGAAAGCATTTTGTCTCTTTCATGCGTATGGCAGATCGGTACAGAATTAAATTCTCTCTGTTATCATTCGCAGCAGCAACTGCGCAGTCCATGTGACATATTATTACTGACCGCGGCAAATCAAACATTCACTTTCACGAAATGTCAAATCCGCCGGTGCTTGTGTCGGTATTTCGAAAACGGTTTTCGTGTGGTTTTCGGTGCGTATTTGAACGAATCGTAAGTAAAACCATTTCTACAACATCATATAGTCCCCCTAAACTGATTAGATGTACCATTTATCGTGTATATAAAGTATTTCGGGTCTTTGAATGTCGCGTCGCAAATGCCAAAGTCGGCCATTGTTTTTTCACTTCTTTGACGTTCTCATATTTATTCATAATTATCTAATTGTTTTACAAAATGATATTTCAATATTCTATATTCGAAATTTCAATGCAATCATTGTGCAGTTGTTCTTTTTATGATTGGTGTAGTAGTTTCGTAGTTATAGTACTTTAAGTCGAGCGCCGTCGATGTCGCCGAAAATCCTGCAAAAATGACAGATGCATCCATGAAAATACCCATTTACTCCAAGGGTTAAAACAATATCAAATGCACCATGGTTCACTAAAATTGATGAAGTCCACAAATATTTGAAGATAGCTACGGTCAAACGAGAAGTTGAACGCTTATCAAAATCCTACAAGAAAAGACTGAACGCACATATGAACTTCTTAGCAATGGCCCTAAGTGAGCCAATAGAAATCAGACGCCTCAAAAGGCAACGCATCTGGGATCTGGTACCTGAGTAGGGACGAGGAAAGCCAAATGAGGAAATCCTTTGATGGAAGGAAATATCTCGCAAGCCACTTATAATACACTTATAATATCTGCCCATGGTGCTTGGACCGATCGAAGATTGTATCAGTAATAATAATAAAATAAAAAAACATATATACCTTCTAGGAGACGATTGCTTGTCGGTCTGGTACGCCAAATTCTCCTTTCCTTTCGCAAGGACTGCGTTTACTATTTCCACATCTAAAAGAACATATTGAGAATTTAAAATGGAGGATGGCAACTCTGCCCCCGATAATAAGAAGGGCGCATGTAGCATAAAGTCTAAACCGAGATAAAAATGTTTTGTGTAAAAATTATTTAAATGCTTGCTGTCTCATAAAGAAAAACTATAGACACATTCTGTTAATGCAATAAATTGGGTTTGCGTTTCAACTATAATGTGTGATTTATAATTTTTCTATATCCTAATTATTTATTGAATTAATAACAATTTTCCTTTTCATCTTAGTAAAAAAATTTTAGGAAAATACTTGATATTAGGTTGAAAAGTCGTAAATAGCCATTTACGTCTTTTCAACTAAGCACAGTCAATGAACTGCTTTTATTTTTAGTGTTCATGAGCTCACTAGATTTTTCCATAAGTTGAAAGGTCGCAATTGGCTACTTGCGCCTTTTTAATGTAGTATTGGTTATACTTGCAATATTCCTAGTCTGCCACATGCGTCCAAAAAGTTTATTGAAATACTAGATAGAAAAGGCGCATTTGGCAGAAGCGTCCAAACATCTAAAGGAATTACTAAATATAAAAGGCCCATTTGCCACATGCGCTTAAACTACTTAGTGAATTAATAGATTGCAAAGACGCAAGTGATCACTAACGTCTTACCTACTTAGTACAGAAGAAAATGCGTCTTTTCAATTTCTGAACTGATGGAAATTTTTGAAAAGAAAAGAACACATATACGCAAATAAGCCTTATCATTCTAGTTTACATTCAATGCGTCTTTTTAGCTTAGTATTCGTAGAAAAATACATGTACTTGCGTCCTTTGACGTTACTGTAACTTCGTGTACAGTCGAGCTAGAAAAATATAAAAAATATGAGCAGATGCGTCTTTTTTGCTGATCACGGCAATATATATAACTCTATTTCGGAAAAAATGTTAGATGCGCCCTTTTTACTATCGGGGGCAGAACTATGTTCATGTGAAATAGTGATCAATTGACAGTTTCATTACCTTGTATGTTTCTACAGTGGGGCTGTAAATGAGCGTGTTTGAGATGTATCTCATTGCACATGACGTTATTCATATCACCGCAGAAATTATCTGTAAAAAGAAAACAGTTTATCAATTTTATTATTTGAAATAAGTAGGTATATATATATATATATATATAAATAACATCAACACTAAAACCAAATCGTTATGAACTGAAAAAAAAAGGATTTATAATATGAACACAATATTATAGTTAACACAATATTATGTTATATTATAAAAGCATTATGTTATAAAAATATTATGTTATATTATTATATGCCATTTTATGGAGGGGGTATGTACCACCTCAGTAGAAAGTTGCGCAAATCATAATGATACTTAAACCTGGAAAATGCCCAGAAAATCTCAAATCCTACCGAACAATTAGTCTCCTCCCGATTCCTTCTAAGGTTCTGGAAACTCTCTTTCTAAGAAGACTACCTCCGATTATTGATCAAAATAAACTACTTCCTGATCATCAGTTCGGATTTAGAAGGCAACATGGAACTATTGAGCAAGTCCACAGGCTAGTCGAAAAAATAAATGATACCTTTGAACAAAATAAATACTGTTCTGCAGCTTTTCTAGATATTTCACAGGCCTTTGACCGTGTTTGGCACGATGTCCTAGTATATAAAATAAAGACAATGCTCCCAATAAACTATTATTTATTTATAAAATCCTACCTCAAAGATAGACACTTTTTTGTGAGACAAGGGAAAGAGACAACTGCCCTGCACAAAATCTATGCTGGAGTACCCCAGGGAAGTGTGATGGGCCCTACACTGTATCTTCTGTATACTACAGACCTCCCATTAACCGAGAAGGTAGAGATGGGCACATTCGCCGATGATACTGCTGCACTAGCCGTACATGAAAATCCTGAGGAAGCTTCACTTCTCTTACAAAAGAGTCTCGATAAGATTTTAATCTGGCTAAAGAAATGGCGAATCAAAGCGAATGAGACCAAATCGGTGCAAGTGACCTTTACCATGAGAAGAGAAACATGTCCACCAGTAAAATTAAATGGTATCCAAATACCACAAGAGAATGATGCTAAATACCTCGGACTGTACCTGGATAGACGGCTTACGTGGAGTAAGCATATATTTACGAAAAGGAAAGCGCTAAGTGAACAGCTCAGGAAACTGCACTGGTTAATAGGCCGCAAGTCCCAACTCTCACTAGAAAACAAATTAGTAGTGTACAAATGCATCCTGAAGCCCATTTGGACCTATGGATTACAGCTGTGGGGCACAGCAGCCAATTCCAATATAGAGATTCTTCACCGGTTCCAAAACAAGAATAATAGTTGATGCATCATGGTATGTCACGAACGACCGTCTACATCAGGACCTAGAAATCTCAACAGTGAAAGAAGACATTAAAACTAAAATGGTATCCTTTTAAAAGTGAGTTCTACATCATCCAAATCAACTATCTTCAAAGCTGATGAAAAACCGGGCTTTCCGCAGATTGAAGAGGAGAGCGCCCCAAGACTTGCTAGCATATTAATGTGCTAGCACCCATTATTGTGGATGTGCCATTGGACACATACCATTCAAGTCCAGTCAAGTTAATCAAAGGAACATCAGAGATGAAAATGTTCAAGAGCCACAACAATTGCTGAATTTCATATCTAGAAGACAGATGGCATTAACAAATAGAAAAAAAATAATAATATTATAAAAGGAATTATAATATAACATTTGCCTTATTAACCTTTTGCACTTGGGAGCCGCTACGGCGCCCGTGAAGTTTATTGCGTCCACTAGTATTTTCGTAGTATTTAGGTAGTATTTTTTGTACTTGGTATTATTCTCCGTGGTATAAAAATGGTATTTTTCAACATGATGTTTAGAAAAAATCAGTTGGGTCATCCCCATTCTAATAGCCGTAACACATGCTCGGATTTGGTATGGCCAGAGCGCGGATTTAGTCAGCTCCGAACCATATCTGTCCGTCTGTAGAGTAGTCCGGCGACAATAATAATTATTACTATTTGTGTCCGCGGCAGTCCGATGGTTTGCTCAGCGGATTTGGTCCGCTCTGTACCATATCCGTGTGTGTGGACGGCCGGCACATCGGATATGGTCCGAGCCGTACAAAATCAGTGCTCCGAAAAGTCACTCCGAAAAGTCGCATTCGAAAAGCCGGGCGTGCGTTCATTTTTTATTATGGATGAAATAATAACCAAAAGTTTAAATTCCTGCGTACCATAATGAATGAATGAAGCAAAACATCGTGTTATTTTTTAACCCTCAGGCATAAACATGAGTTATAAAGCCAATTTTTTTAAAAATCACTCATAGGATATACCTATTAGATACGATACTTGCCAAAAAGTACTCATTGAGTAAAAAGAATTGAATACAAAAGTATCAGTATTGAAACAAAAGTACTTGATACCAAAAAGTATTTAAAAAAACCATGTCCCTAGTCAGTTACGTGTGGAATTAAAATGATAAATGGTTTTTTGTAACTCCTACAAAGTTGACCAAAAATACATTGCGGTGTTTGCAAGTTCAGCGGCGATATGTATGCCCGTCAAACTTACCTATATTGGCGATATGGCGGCAGTCTTCATTGGCAGTTAGGTTGCTATTTATCTGAACTCTATCAGTCTCCGAAGAGATTGGAGTAGAGGCAATGAGAGCGGTAGAAGGTCCCAGTTCCACAAAGTGCATTGGCTCCGAGATCTGGTGATGCTGGTGGCAGTTGTATGGCACTAGATGGCCCCTCACCGAACCCTGGCCGGGCAGGTTGTAGCTCAGCATATTTTGATTGAGGGTAGAACCTGCATTAATATAATAAAATAATTATAACTATAATTTGAATGAATTCTACAAGGCTGTCTTAAATTTTAAAAGATAATCATACGATTTATCAAATATATTCATTTATACTTGATTTTTAACACTTTTTTGGGTTATAGAGCATGTGATAACGATATTGATTATTTCTGTAATCTCTAGAGCCTGTACAACCTCAAGCTCCGAGACACAAAAATGTGCAGGTTCTGCCAAGGGGCACTCCCCTGCACCTCATGTGCGAGTGTGGCCCGCTGATGCGTAAAAGATACACCCACTTGGGTGGTCATTACCTCCAACCTGAGGAGGTAAAACAATCTGGCGCCAAAAGCCTGTTGCGGTTCTTAAATGACACGAGGCTTAGCGCAGAACTATAGTAGGTGGCGAACACAATAGATCAGCAATGGTTGCAGTGTTACAAGGCTCATAAAGACCTTAGAAAAGCCCCACATAACAAATAAAAAAAAACCTCTAGAGTGTTCCATTCTGCTCGTTTATGGAAGCAGCTCCCTCACTCTATCTTCGTTGCATACTTTCGAAAAGTTGTTGAAGAAACATTTATTTTTACACAGCCGCTAACCAAGATTGTAAAAAAAATCTGCTTGGGTGATAAATATTGAACGAAAATGTTTCAGTTGAAATTTTTTATGCGTATAAGCCACAGCCATACTAGAATAGACCGCAGGAGTGCGAAGGTGGACTGTGAGTGAATGCGATATCGGAATAGAAAGAGATAGCTGTGTTTAACATCTTTAATTGAGTATAATTATGTATGTCTATGATATGTTTACGTATGTCCCATGCATGCGCGAACTAAACAAGGTTAGAGGGGGCCCATATGCAGCTTTCTCTATTCCTTTTTCGATTTCTCAGGATGGTCGCGTGGTCTATTCTAGTAAGTCTATGATATAAGCACAGGCAAGTTTATTTCAACAATTTTCTGGCAATAACCTTTCCGCTCAATGCAAACATATTTACGTCACAGTATACCAGACAATAGCTTCTCTTAAAACAAAATTGAAATCGAAGCAAGTGACGTCAGGAATCTTAAGGGCTACCACAAATCGTAATATGATTACTCGTCTTCTTCTTGAAGCATCGTCCCAGCCACATTTACGGTGCCCCAGCGACGCAGATGCTATTATGCTACAGATTTGTTCTGGGACTACCGTATGGCGTCGACTCGTAAATCTCCACAAAAAAGTAATAGTAACAGCCCACAGCGACATAACTATGGGCCTAATGACGCAACATGACTTACCTTCACCCCACTTCCGTCACACCCTCTTCTCGCATTGCCTTGTAGCTCTTGAGTGAACTTACTGGGTGTTATTATACTGTGTTTACGTCTTAATTTACGCGGTTACAAGCAAGTGTTTGAATAGGTATTCCACAACACGATCGCTCATACAATTTCGGTCAAGTGTCGGCGGTGTTCTGCCACTATGTATTTGAATCATTACCTAGTAAGCTGGCGCTAGGGCTACTACTGGTCCCCTGCAAATGCAGCAATTGCTGAGTGATAGCGCTGGCTCCAATACTGTTGATGTTGGCCTGGCTGACGTGGAAGGAGGAGCGATGCGGCGACGTCAGTAGGGTGCCTCCGCAACTGTGGCCCGGGGCAAACGCTGCCATTTGCAGATTTGGATCCAGATTCCCGTGGCACTCCATATGGTGTTGCCGGAACATGTTCTCCGTCACCGGATCCATATGGTAGTGTTGCCTGTCGAACGAGAAAATATTTAAATTGTCTTTTTCTTTGGGAGCTAATGGGCCCTGTTGCAGTTTGGCCACTAAGACTCAGTTGTATATAGGGTCGATCAAATTGTATATAGACTCAGTTGTATATAGGGTTGTTCCAGTGGTTGACGGATTGTTCTAAACACATTTGTTTGAGCATTAGGTTTGCGAGGCTTTTTGGTACGCCACAGCAAGGTTCAGGGCCGTATAACGTTCCCTTTGCTCCCGTCCTAGCAAGTTCGTCGGCTTTTTCATTTCCCTCGATTCCTGCATGGCCGGAAACCCATCTTAGTATTACCCTGTTCTTTTCGCCCAGGGAATTCAGTAGTGATATGCAGTTTTGCACTAGCTTTGAATTAATGGTATTCGAGGCTAGTGCCATAAGAGCTGCTTTGCTATCCGAGTGGATATAGATACGGTGGTTGGCGTAGTCCTTTTGGAGGTTGATATCCGCACATTCAATAATGGCGTAAACCTCCGCTTGGAATATGGAGGCGTATTTTCCCAAGTTTACACTTCTTTCGAAGTTTGGTCGCTCTCCATATATACCACAGCCTACGTCAAGTCCCGATTTGGACCCATCAGTATACCATTTAAGGCTACCGGCCTCCCATTGCAGTTGGCTTTTTAGCCAGTCGTCTCTGGGCGGCAGTTCCACTGTAAAAAGTTTTCCAAAGTTTAGGAGTGGGAGCATGGTGTCTGATACCATGTTGAGGGTTGGATTTTCACTGACTGAGTCAAGAACTGATCTTAGTGCTTGTGAGATCCAGTTTACCTTCTCTCGGGCAGATAGCCTGTACATGCTGGCTTTCGCCACCTGTTGCAAACGAGCGAGGTTACTGGGGTCTGGAAGTGTATGCTGAAAGGCATTTAAATAAAATTTCAGCATCTCTAGCGTCCAGTCATACAACATTACTTTCCAGTGCATTGGAGGAGGAATGCAAAAGTCTCCAATTGTTGTCCAATCATTCTGGCATTGAAGGCCAATAGCGTGAGCCATACTATGGCTGTCGTAATCTCCCCGCAAGAGAGACTATTCGTTTTTGCAGTGGGCACGTAAAGCAGGTTGGGATGCCTGAGACGTGCAGTAGGGGTACGTAAGCCCAAACCTCCAAGCGACTCGGGAGAGTCAACCTTTCCATTTGCAACGTTTAGAAGATAGGAGGACAAGTCCACTATGCTCCTTCTTTTGGATAGTGGGAGAATATGGAATTTCTTACAACGCGTTGAATAGCTAGGAATGTATGATTTAATTCTGAATTGCAAGTACCCGAGGAACCGTTTTTGAATGCCCTCTATGCGAGTTATATAGGTATTGTAATTATGTAAATTTATTTAATTTAATTGTCATTTTTCTTTTTCAATTTGATATTGTAATATTGCAACACTCACATATTCATAAATGTTACTTTTAAAAAATCATAACAGAACTGTCAAATGTAGTTTTAGGTTATAAATGATTCTTTGAGATATTATTAGGACTGAAAATAGAGAAATAATCCTGATAAACTAAAAACCTACACAAATATCATGCCAGATAAACAGAAAAAATATTTTTGTTACAATCAATATATTTCGGAGTAATGTCCAATGTCGTAACCGCTGGAATGTCAATTCCACCGATTGGTGGTTTTCCTGTTGTGACGATTTGCCAGCGGCCGATCTCCATATTTATGCAATTATGCAATTATATGCGGTTAAAGTCGACTCATTGATTAAGCCACCGTTATATATTAGTAAGTGTGCACTAATACCCCCGAGCGACAAATTTTCGAGGGTTGAGAACGTGCCGTCGTGAGTTTCATTCGCATAGCTGGCTATCCAAGGGTTAAAGTCTCTCTAACCATGTTCTGGAGCGATCCAGACTTTGCCGAAGACTCACCTATTGAGATGTCTCTGCGGGCTGTAAGGGGGCGGCGGCCCCCACTGCGTGCCGCCAGCGGCCCTGCCGTCTTCGTTGCCGCCGCTGGGGTTGCCGCAGCCGCCCGACTGGCTGGGGTTGCCCTCCGAGTCGCAGAAGCCGTAGGCGCTGTCCCCGGACGAGGTGACTCCGTTCAGGCGGCACCTCAAAGGAGTGGCAATGAATCTCTCGGGCCTCTCGACGGTCCTTTCGCTCCGTTCGCTCCTCTCGTTGGCGCGCCACCTGCGTGAAAAATAGACATGACAAACTTGCACTCGACAATTAACCCGTTGAGTATGATACGACCAAATCTGGTTGTGAAACAATTATCCGTTGAGTATGATACGACCAGATCTGGTTCCGCGTTTTTTTCACTTCTTTGACGTTCTCATATTTATTCATAATTATCTAATTGTTTTACAAAATGATATTTCAATATTCTATATTCGAAATTTCAATGCAATCATTGTGCAGTTGTTCTTTTTATGATTGGTGTAGTAGTTTCGTAGTTATAGTACTTTAAGGTCGATGTCGCCGAAAATCCTGCAAAAGAGACAGATGCATCGATGAAAATACCCATTTACTCCAAGGGTTAAATCAATAAGGCAATAAGCAGACCAAAAATGCAGGAAAACGGAATACAGAGTACTTATTTCCATTGCAACTTCATAATTGTGTAGGAATGACTAGTATATAAAATTCATCTAAAATTAGTTACTTAACCCCTCAAATGTGAGGCGTCCCTTAAGGGATGCCTTGGCAAAATGTATACAAAATGTATATAAATTTATATAAATGTAAATATAAATGTAAATGTGCGCCGCTTTATAGTAATCCGTTCTATAGTAATGCTATAGCTCTATAGTAAACCCCGCTCTATGTAAATGTAAAAGTAAATGTAAATATAAATTTATAAACATTTTGCCGTAGGCAACCCGAGCTAATCGCCATTCATTTGAGGGGTTAAACGAACAAAAAATATATATTATTTTTTTTACAACTGTCCAACTTAAGCAAAAATCCTCTGTAAGTGATCAGTACTGTGCCAACTGTCAAAAACACATTTACAGTTAATAATGGGATTAATAAATACAGTTACAGGCGCGTGGGGGTGGGGAAGGGGGGTGTCTATGTAAAATTTTAAAAAAAGCAAGTGGTCTGCGATACAAAGAAGTTTAAGTAACTAAACACAGGTGAAGATTGTATAAATAATTGCTAGTTACCTCTGACTATTACTCCGCGCCCAAGGAAACCACGACGACCAAGGTGACACTCTCCTCGAAGTTCCAGGATTCGGAGAGTACAGGTTACCAATACGACCTAACGAATAAAACACATTACAAAAAACATAACAAAAAAAACACATCACTACAAAGCCTTTCTCAATAATCGAGAAAGCTTCAGATTGGATTCTGGAGATCGATTCAGTCTCTAAGCAGTAGAAATACCCTGAAAGTGTCGGATGCACATCCCTCCGTCCATATATAACTCTTTCCTCTCTATCTTGGAAGATGGCCCTCATAGTAGAATTAACTGTTCCATGGAAATCAAATATCCCAAAAGACTATGAGTACGAATTAAATAAATACCATGATCTTACAAATGTCAGCCAGGGCAAGCGATTGTCAATTTTCAGTTGATTACTTATGATAGGTTATTTGTACTATTTGAGCTAATCTTATATATAAAAATGAATCGCCGTGCGTTAGTCTCGCAAGATCTCGAAAATGACTCGACCGATTCGAATCATAAACATAATAGTTTTTGTTTTGTTTGCCTTGATTCAGGGGTGGTTTACAAAAAAAAATATTTAGAAAAAATCAACTGAAAATCGAAATTGGTCATTTTGAGAAATGGGCTACTTTCAATAGATGGCGTTCGTGGCGATCCTATTGTTTGACAGCTGCGCCATCCATAACTGTTATTCATTCCGTGCGATTGCATAAAATTTCAAAAAGTCGAAAAGTCGAAAGGTTGAAAAGTCGAAAAAGTTCGAAAAGTCGAAAAATGCAAAGAAGTCGAAAAAGTCGGACAAGTCGAAAAAGTCGAAAAAGCCGAAAAAGTAGTAAAACTCAAACCATACATGATTCGGCCATATTATAGATGTCAATGAATTGGATTTGGAAGGTTGATTAGGATCAATAATAAACGCTTATGAAGAGTTACAATCAAATCAATTTTAGGCGGTACGAAGTTCACCGGGTCACCTAGTTGCATATAAATAATGGACGATATGAAAAAATATATTAAACATTTTTTGTAGAGAATTTTGTAAGCTTTATTTTTTTGTTATGCATAATTAGGAAATTGCTAATAGATATAAGCGAAAAACTGAATCGGAGCGCCATTTTTCCAATATAGCGGCTCGAGTGCATTAGATAGAGGACTTTTAGTATGTTATAGTGCGCCTCAATGAACATGTATGCCAAGTTTCAAAACATTATCAGTTATTTCTCTTAAAATTACAAGGCTCGTCCAGAAAGTAAGGTTACAACATTTATATAGTTGTTTCGAAAAATACTTTTATTTAATTGAAATTTACAGGAGACTTAACAAATATATTAAACTCTTTTACAACGCAATCACCGTGGAAATTGACATTTCTGTAGTTTTGCACCAGTTTTAACCTCCGCCGCCAGCTCTTTCAGCCAATTCTTCACAACTTCCTCGTCCTCCTGGTCGTTGTAAAAACGTTTCCGAACCAAAGCCTCCTTTAGTGTAGTGACAAGGTTATAGTCCGAAGGCGAGAAGTCAGATGAATAGTAGAATAGTGTCCGATATCCCATCCAAATGATGTCAGCAGCTCCTTTAAAACTCGCGCAGCGTGGGGCCTGGCGTTTTTATGCAGTAGGATGACTCCTGCACCTCTGAATGGCGCTTCTGAAGTTTTTTTAGGGTATTGCAGTAAGCCTCTGCATTAATGGTAGCCCCTTTAGTTATACAATCCATCTAAAGGAACCCCTTACGGAGCTATAAAACAGATGCCATGACTTTTCCGGTTGAATGGCGTCTGAAGTTCGACTTTCCGGCGTCTTAAACGTTTGGTGGCATTTTGGGGAAGATGAATGACTCCACTGAAGTGATTGTCTTTTGGGTTCTGGGGTGTAAAGACACACCTAAGTCTCATCCCCAGTTATCCGATGGATATTCGCAGCGGTGTAGCTCTACAAAATCAAGCAATGGTTGACCGCGCGGATTTCGCACGGACGGGAGGTGGCGGGAGCGCGCGACTTCCTCTCCACTGGATTAATTTACTGTGATTTAACAAAATGGCCGACAAATACGCGGGACCAAACAAACTAACCGATCGAACCCCCACTATACATCATGGGTTCCATTCCCGGCTGGGTCACCATTTTCGATGGGATAAAATTAACGGAATTGCATTTTCAATTCTGTCGATTGAATGCAATAACAAGACACACTCTTACACACATGTTACACCCACACATACATATGAACACGTCATAGTACGGTTGGTTGTAAAAGATTGTCACATGACAATAAACCCGTCCATTGTGATTTCACAATAAAGAGTAGAAACAAACAAACACCATGTATACCAACTTCGAAATAAAAAAATCCCCTGTCCTCTGGAGCCTTTGTAACAAAGGCTTGTCAATAAAATAAATGTACTTTGATTATTCTACATAGAATTTGCATTTCTATTTTAATATATTATTCTCCCTGACTATTAAATCACATTAGTAGGTATATGTTGATTATATGTATGTAGGCAATATTGAATATATTATTACAGCCATGACAACTCTCATGACAGTTACGTTTTTAATAATTAATTTTTTAGCATTTAATTTCGTGATGCATCCAAGTGTAGGAATGCCTATCTACTGGAGTAATTGATTGTATTGTATTGTATAACCTTACTTTCTGGATGACCCTCGTACCTATTTGTTTTGGCTACAAGTCTCTGTCCCGCAATCCCGACGAAGAGAAAGTAAAAGCAATGCTATGAGTGAAGCCATTAAATCAGCCGTGCAATTTAATTTCTTCACCCAAAGAATCGCAATAAATATAGACATTGTAATTAAATTATATTATTATTATTATTATATTATACACTAGCAGCTTAAGGGTGATGCGTGTATATCACATGCACTTGTTTTTAAATTTGTGACTGTTTTGCACTAAGAAAAATGTCCAGTTTGTTTTTAAAGCTATTGACAGAGATAGCACTGATCACTTCCTCTAGCAAAGCATTCTAAGCATCCACTACACGATTTGTCAAAAAATATTTCACGGGGTTCGATGCTGCAATTGTCTTATTTAGCTTCAACGAGTGTCCACGCAGGTGCTTATTGGTGTTCAGGGTATACATGCTCTCGAGGTTGGGCACACTGTTGTAACCGTGAAGCATTTTGTAGCTTTCTATTAAGTCTCCTCGCTGCCTACGTTCCTCTAATGTTGTCAGGCGAAGTTCTTTCAGTCGCACTTCGTATGGTTTGTTCCTCAGCGATAGCACCAACTTTGTTGCTCTTCTCTGAACTTTTTCCAGGTACTCTATATCCTTCCGAAAGTAAGGATTCCATACCTGGTAGGAGTATTCAAGGAGCGGGCGAATGTAGGTTTTATAGAGCTTGAGGAAAAGTTCACTGGTGATAGTGGAAAAAGTAGATTGTAGCATACCTGGTGCCCAAAAGCGATGCTGCAAACTGATATCCCAGGCGCAGCAGGCGCACTGCGCGGTGGGCACTCGGGTACCGAGTGAATGCTCCATGCAGTGGCCCTGATTCCCCGCTTGGGAAGGCGGTCTGTACAGAGAACGACACCGCAGCTCCAGCTGCTCCCAGTACATTTTCTTACGTTCATGACTACGAAAAAAAAACAAACGGTTGTTTCACCCGAGAACATTTCATTTCAATATTTATTTAATAAATAAAATCGATGAGTGCCCTCTATCGGACAACGGTTAAAGCTGGCTGGGTCCCATTGCGACGCCTCAGGCAGTGCGGTTCATTTCTAGGCTAGCCTCAGGCGGCACAGCTTTAATATTTGATTAAAATATATAACAGAATTTAAATATTATTAGTGTAGCTTGTATATCTCAATATTCTAACCGAAATTATGTGATTTCGGCCCAACGAGGCATCTGTGTACCAAATGTCAAATATTTCGAGATTGATATATGAGTAGTGGACCGATTTCAACCACGATCTTTTTACACTTTCGCCATGATGCCTGCATACCAAATTTCAGCTCAATCGGACTAGGCATTTGAATGCTATCGCAGAGGAATACATACACACAGACAGACAGACACATATACACACAGAGACTTCAATCTGGAAATGGTCTTAATAATCTCAGGGAGGCTCAAAATGGATATTTCCATTTTCCTGGAATGATTCTATCTCGAATGTTGTGGAATGGTTCACAGCAAACAATCTGCTACTAAATGAAAAGAAAGCAAAATGTATAAAATTCTCACTTCCAAATGTAAAGCAGATAGGGCCAAATATTATCATAAAAAATGAGCGCCTAGAACTGGTCGACTCCACTGTATTCCTTGGTATCACTTTAGATAAAAAGCTACAATGGGGCCCACACATTAAGAAATTGGCCGACAGGCTAAGTTCTGCAGCATATGCTGTAAAAAAAAATGTAATTTAACAGATATAGACACCGCGAGGCTGGTTTACTTCAGCTATTTTCAAAGCTTGATGTCGTATGGCATCTTGCTGTGGGGTCATGCTGCTGATGCTGATAAAATATTTATACTACAGAAACGAGCCATCCGCGCTATTTATAAATTGGGTGCTAGAGAGTCGTTACGCGGAAAATTTAAAGAAATAAATATTTTGACACTGCATCTCATTACATCTATGAAAACTTAATGTATGTGCATAAAAATAACGAACTGTTTTTAAAAAACTCTGATAGGCATGGTGTCAATACTAGAAATAAAAATAAACTTGCTGACCATAAAAGTCGACTCTCCAAATCCACAAAATCATTCAAAGGGCAATGTATTCGCTTCTACAATAAAGTCCCAGAAAACATGCAAAATTTATCTGTGATACAATTTAAGTCATTTATTAAGAAGAAGCTGTACTCAAAGGGCTACTATAAAATAAATTATTATCTAGACGACAAAGACCCTTGGAAATAAAATGGTCACAATAATTTGTTGTAATGTCACAATAATTTCATTTTTATATCATTTATGTATGTTTGTATGCATTATTGACGTCAAAAAGTTACGATTTCGTACTATTTTGAATAAAAAACTTATGATTATGATTATGATTATGATTCATCTTAAAAAACAAATAAATGGCATGTTTTCAAACCTCGAGAATTTATTTGTAGGGGATGGTAGTGTTCGTATATTCATATATTACAGTGGCTTATTCAATGAAGGCAACTTTTAACGCATAATATAATTGTACAAATACGGAGGTCGGCCGCCTGTGATTTGTCACAACAGTAAAACCACCGATCGGTGCTATTGGCATTCTAGTGGTTAAAAGATGGTTAATAATGCTGAACTAACATTTAATTTTTTTTTTTTAAATTACTAATACTAAATAAAAAGCAAATAAAAGAAGCAATTCTCTACGCAATTCTCCAATCACAAAAAGACCTCGGCATATTAGTCGTATTCTTAGGCAAAAACTTAATATTCTATATAGAATATTAAGTTCAATATTCTATATAGAATATTAGGAGGCAATAGGCAAAAACTTAATATTCTATATAGAAATTTAAATATTCTATATAGGAAATTTCAATGCGATCATTGCACAGTTATTCTTTTTATGATTGCTATAGTAGTTCCATAGTTATAGTACTTTTTGTCGAACGCGGCGATATTGCAAGAAATTCCAATAAATTGCCGCGGTCTGCCATGAAATTATGCCGCTACTCGAAGGATTAATAGTCCTGAGGAGACTATTTAATTATTATTGGAAATTTTCAAAGTAAAGATGCTTACCTTAGGAGTTGGTAAGCGAGCATAGCACTTAGTATGCAGACGAGAACTGCAGTGAAACTGAGTGCAAAAACTGCCCGAAGACACCAATATAAAGCACCGTGGACCACTCCGCAGTCGGTTACTCCTTCAAACACACATCTTACACCTGAAAATAAACATTTACAAAATTACTGACTGTGTTTTCTGCCATGTTTTTCTCTCTTTGGGAAACCAAATAAATAAAATACAAACAGAGCTGCCATGCAATTCACCGACTGAAGTCGGGCCCATCATATACTATTATTACACTTCTGGGGGGTGAACGGTTCTGCATCTCAAATTCTATGGCTTCGAAGGGGGAGTGAATGGGTGGTAAGGTGAACGCTAACATGTGGCAAGACAGCTGTCCTTAACCTACCACAGCCGGTCGTTAGCCCGGAATCCACTGCTCACCCCTCAGAAGAGTAATAACACTATATGATGGGCCCGATTCGGTCGGCGACTTCCATGGCAGCTCCGTTTGTATTATATTTATTTATACCACATACTTTAAAATCTGTTTGAGTGTTTAGAAGTTATGATGGAATAAAGAAACCGAAAACACACATAGATGAACCCTGAACACATTACACTCCTTTTTTGTTGGACAGTAAAAAGTAGAGACGAATGCTAAAGGCAGCTAATGGAAATTGTCGTAATATAAGATACCAGTAAAATGTTACCTAGAAATACTTGGGTATTCACTTCTTTACCATCCCTTGTCTTACCCCCCCCCCCCCCTTCACCCCCTATACCCTTTTAGCCTATGTTACTTATCGTTCCTTTAGATAACTCTATTTAACCCCTCAAGCACGTAACATCCATTTGGGGACATGTATGGCGGCCGCCTAACAATCCGTAACATCCGATTTTGGATATCGCGCTCGCCGCTGCGAAAAATGCAATTTACGATTCGAATCGTCGTACTTTAATGCTTTCTGACCGCGGGACGACATGGCCAAATAATCTTTCATTCGCCGGCCAACGACGATAACATCGACCGCCGATTTAAAAACTCAGCATTAGACGTCAAAACAGCAGTGTCGATCGGCCCCCCCGCGGCGGCGTATAGGTTCCGCGAAGTGTTTGTTTTGTGAAGTGTTTTGTGGATATAAGTGCAGTGTATACCGGATAAAAGTAAGTAATTTCCCTTTTTAAGTAGTTTAGCCATTAGGATTATTCAATTTCCACAATCAATTTGCTGTTTTTCACGAATTTTCGAAGAAAACACTTTGTCAACAATGGCCAACAATGTGAAAAAATGGCCGTTTTTATTTTGTAATGTTTGTGAAATATCATTATATATCGCGAAACATGACGTAATGTCGCTTTAATTTACTAATAAAATAGGTATTGCTTCATTTACATCCTAAGTTATCACATAATTAGGCGTATTTTGAACATTATATGTTGTTTTTCTAATATGGCTCGCGAAAATGAAACTTGTTTTGATAATTACTATGAGAGAAAAAAGTGCGATTTTCCATAGTTTTTCGATGAAATGTGACTCTTTGGAGTATAGTAATTAGTTATTAGACATATAATAAGTCTATGATAAGACAATATAATTGAAAAAATCTAGCGAATTTTATATTATGGGCATTCAAAGTTTATTATTAGGTTCGAACGCGGAAACTCTCAAAACTTTAGATTTTTCTATAATATCAGACAAAGGTCAAAGTTCTGGTGTGATTTCTAAGAAGAAGTGATGTAGTAATAAAGTTATTTTGAAAGAATTTCATATAAAAAAATACCATAAGTAGTCACAAATTAAAAATTAAAAAAATTTTTTTTTACGAGAATAAATAAAATTTTTCTTGGCTGAATAAATAAATATTTTTTCCGTATTTTTGTATGCAAATAAGTAAAAAAAAAATATCGTTTTGGTAAAGCATTTAATAAAGAACATAACTGTATTTACAATTTTTGATATTTACAAAAACTGTATTTACAAAAAAATCGAAATGATTTTATAGGCGAGTTTTTTTCAGTTTGCCAATTTTGTAATATTTATTCATTATTATCTTAATTGTTTTACGAGATAAGGTTATAATGTTTTATATGTCAAATTTCAATGCGATCATTTTTCTCTTTATCTTTTTTTATTCCGTTTAGTGGTTTATAAGTTATGATCGTTTTTCTCAAGGCCGTTGACTCGCGTCGATTTTTTGCGCGCGAATATGTCGCGCGCAAAAGTGATAGGTGTTTTTACCTCGCAACGTGAGGGGTTAAAAGATCTCTGGGAGCTAATGGGCCCTTTCTGAGTTGGCCACGAAGACCTATTTGTTCAGGGTCGTTTACACTCACGGGTCAACACCCATTCTGCGGCCTCCACACATGAAGTACGAGTCCGGGTAGGACTCTGGCCTTAGGGATAGTTTCCCCTAGGAGTCAAACTTCTGGTGCTCCTGGACGGTCTGCGCACCGTGTGGCGAACCTAACAGTCGGGGGAGTCTGGAAGCTGTACTGTTTCCTATAGAGCGGGGGTGGTTGCTGATCTTACGGCGACTGCGTCGTTAGTCCGGTGATAACTGTTTATTTAACTACATAGCCTTCCAGATATAACTGTTTACTCACTATCTAAGAAGATGGCCCTTATTGTAGAATTAACTGTTTCATGGGAATGAAACATTCAAAAAGACCTGGAGTACAAACTAAAAAGCTTTCACCCGGAACGGCTTCACTGTTTACCTTCACGCGGTGAAAGTTAGCGCTCGAGGCCAGCAGCCAAATCTCTGTTTCACCTCTTTAAATATCTTGGTCTCTCCAGGAAAATAATCAACGCCTTCCTAGAAAAAATATCTAAAACTGCGATTTCCAAATCTCAAATTCTATGGCTTCAAAGGTGGAGTTAATTGGTGTTAACCCCTCAAGCCCCGATTGGCCGATATCGGCCACAACACGATTCAGAGTGACGGCCCCGTTTTAATTTAATTTTAATTTAATTTGTTTTATTTTATTATGTTTTATTATGTTAATATGTTTCATTTTAATTATGGGTACAGTGGTTTGGCAGTAATTAATGTTTTGGTGAGACAGTGTTATAATTCAATTTTTTTACTAAATTTTACTAATTTTTTTTGGGACATCAACTTTTTAATCGGCTGAGGGGCCGAGGCCTGAAGGGTTAAGGTTAATTGAACGCTCTAAAGGTGAATGTGCCAAATCTTTGTTTCACCTCTTTAACCTTTCGGAAGCCAGTCATTCCACGCAATATTTTCGAAGCCCTCGAAAATTTCTTTGTAGAAAGTGTGTGCAAGCATACTAATATATAACGGTGGCTTATTCAATCGCAGGCTTCAATGACAGGCTTTTACCACAGTGGAGGAGAAATCGAGCCGATAATTGCATAAATACGGATATCATACGAACAGTATGATAATCGCCGATAGGCGGGCGGGGCCACCCAGCGGTTAAAGACCTTGTTTCTTCAAGAAAAAAAAATAACTCCTTCATAGAAAAATTATCTAAAAATGCAATTTCCGCATATCAAATTTAAGGACTTTGAAGGTGGAGTAAATTGGTGGTAAGATGGACGCCCTCATGTTGCAAGACAGCTGACCTAAACCTACGTACATAATAATTATAAAGAATTACATTTTTGCTTTAATGGGATCACAACTTGTCAATTGTGTATTTGTTGTGGCAACCCTGGTGGTTCGGCGAAGCGTAGGTACTTATTTCGAAAACGGGCTCGAGATGTCCTACTGATGTTATTTTACTATGACCTACTACAGCCGGTCGTTATTTCAGAGTTTACCACTCACTCCCAGAAGTGTAATAATAGTATTATGGTAAGCCCGACTCCAGTCGGTGAATTCGATGGCAGCTTCATTTGTATTTTATTTTTATAATAATAATTTGAAAAGATAAGACTTACTATCATCTTGCTCCCCCATTTGCTGATTTTCCAAAGGTATCGAATAGCAGGTACATGTCTTGGTTAACTGTGTGAAGACGCATTCTCTCAACGTTTGTAACCTGGCAGGAAAAAGCATACATATTACTGCAACAATCAATACTCATGCTTTCAATATGATATTTTGACTTTAAAATTATTTACCTATTCATATGTATCACTGTTGTAGTAATTGTTACTAAAACGCATGTCAGTGCGCAAACTAAACAGCACGCACCGACAACTTTAATCTGAAACAAAATAAAACTGGTCAAGTGCGAGTTTATCCTAACCTATGCGATCATAGGGTGGGTAGGTGCAGTGAAAAGTCACATAAGCACTTGATCAGAAACCAGAAACTAATCATGAAAATTACAAAGAGAAAAGCCTCGGAAATACTCCTCGGATGTCCTCTACAAACAGTATAATGGGCTGGACGTATCGCAACTTTACATGAAAACTGCGCTCTGTCAGTATTAAACGATTTAGATAACCACAGGATAGATTCTCGCTCTTTGGCTCTTTAAGTCGTTCTGTGCAAAAGCAAATTTATGATTAACAATCTGACGCGATAGATGTTGTCCTGTCCAAATTTCAATAAATTTGTTTGTGATCGTTTTGTGAATTTGTGAAAAGCTATTGGAATATGTAAACAAAGTAAAAAATCAGACAACCCAACCCCCCCGCCAAACCCCTCAACCCCCCCCCCCCCCCCCACCCCCTTCCAAACTCCACCCACCCTAACTCCCTCCAACTCCCCCCACAAACTCCACTCCCCCTTCAAACCAAAGTTGGGTTTCCTTGTTTCCATCGTTGAATTTTTTTTTACAGTTGATTCAAAGTAAGATATCTTGGCATTTTGGAGTATAGCAGCGTCTGGGCAAAGTCATCATTCTGACACATTTTAAAATAAAATCAATAATGAAATAAATAAATAAAAATATAATTAAAATAACTACATTTGTTAGACAGATTGCGAAACAACCCAAAAAAAATATCTAGGTAAAAGTGTAAGAAAGGATAAATAATTACCATATAACTATATCGATTTCTTCTTCTGGCAAGACTCATTATGCATAGACCGGTGAGCACCAACTGAAAAATTAAGAGTGATTAACTGGTGGGAAAACAGCCGGTGGAACTTTTGCAGGCAAAAAACTGCCCTGCAACTTTTTGGTCGATTTTGTAAATAAATACTAACAATATCGTTTTTTTCATGAATTCCCTCTTGTTTCCTAGTAATTAATCTTGTTAGTTTGTTTGTTTCTACTCTTTATTGCGAAATTTCACAATGGGCGGGTTTATTGTCATATGACAATCTCTTACAACCAACCCTACTCTGATGAGTTTATATGTATGTGTGCGTGTAACATGTGTGTAAAGGTGTCATTCCTAAGCGACGACTGTGGCGACTCCAGCCGCGCGGCTCGAGCCGCGGGACTATGACTCATACTGCTTCGCATGTAAATAAACAAAACCCATTCCTATGACGCGGCTGGGACCGCCCGACGGAAGCGGCTCTAGTGAGGCGGCTCGAGCCGTACGGCTAGACTGCTTGCATGAGCAGTCCAGTCGTAGCAGCCGCGACGACTGGAACTCTGTTTATACGGTTTTAGTGTTTATTTCCCTATTAAATCGTGGATGACTCGATACTTAACGACCTAGTGCTTGAACACCCTTGTGTTTTCAACCCAAAACACCACCTGTACAAAGATGGTAATGTCAGAGATACGGTCCTTAGCGTCAATCCCAGTTTTTCTGCAGGGCTGATGGGCTGTTTGACTTTGTTACATGATTTTCTGTTTAAACCACTTTCGATGCACGGTAATATGTAATCAAACTGGACTCTATTCAAACGAAAAAACTTTCTGAACATTGAATCGTCCCGTAGAATATGTCTGTTAATTTAAATGTTTTGAAACCCCTCTTCGCATCTTGATGGGTACAATGAATGTGGCTTTTCGTTCCTTTTCAGCTTCATCAACAATAACTCTTCGTCCTCCTTTTCTTGCAATAAAAGATAGGTTAACGCCAACAGTAATGAATCTGACATGATGTCCAAGACGGTACTGCTCTAGTCGCTCCTTTTTAAGGAATGTACTTGGCGGCTACAGCCGTACGACTCTAGCCGCGGGCCTCGAGTCGGACGGCTGGAGTCGCCACAGACGTCGCTTAGGAATGACACCTTTAGTGTGTGTCTTATTATTGGGAGTTAATGGGCCCTTGCTGGGTTGGCCACGAAGACCCATTCTATTCAGGGTTGGTCACACTCACGGGTCAACACCCATCCGACGGCCTCCACGCATGAAGTGCGAGCCTGGGTAGGACTCTGGCCTTGATCAGTTTCCCCTGGGAATCAAACTTCTGATGCTCCTGGACGGTCTGCGCACCGTGCGGCGTAAGCCAATCGACTGTGCACTCTGACTAACAGTCGGGGGAGTCTGGAAGCAATACCTTTTCCTATAGAGCGGGGGTGGTTGCGGACCTTACGGCGACTGCTCTTGCAACGACCATCGGCCATCCGATCCTGGGTGAACAGCCGGGCAAAGGACGCTGTGGTCCACGATAGATTCGGTTTACACTGTTTCACCGCTTCGTAAGGGAGAGGACCGCTAAAGCGACCTCGAACTCGGAACCAATCGAGAGACCGGAGTAATCTGGTCATAATTGGAAGTAAGGGCGCGAGTGTCGGCCCGTCAGGTAACATCCCAGGCTATCTCGCGGTTAAGGCATTGGCCTCTTACGGGCTTGTGACATAGCTAGATGGTGGACTGTTTTTGTCCCAAGTCTTCTACGTTCACTCCACGGAGATAGAACGACTAATCGTTAAAACATCCTGAGGTGACGGGCTCGCCCGTTGTAGTCGACAACCCAAGTTGTGTTTTGTTATTGCATTCGATCGACAGAATTGAAAATGCAATTCCCCAACAGAAAATGGTGACCCAGCCGGGAATCAAACGTGGGACCTTGACCTTACAATGTACTCGTAAGATCAGGCGACCTAACACCTATGCCACCGAGCCAAGTATATTATCATCATCATCATTATCATCCGGTAGACGTCCACTGTTGGACATAGGCCTCCCTCATAGAATGCCATGACGAGTGGTTTTGAGTCGCCTTCATCCACCTACTTTTTTTTGTGGGGGGTCATCCCACAATGCGTCTGTCGGTTCGTGGTCGCCATTCGAGAACCTTTTTTCCCCAACGGTTGTCGGTTCTGCGAGCTGTATGGCCTGCCCATTGCCATTTCAAGTTGGTAATTTTACAAACTATATCAGTGACCTTGATTCTTCTGCTGATTTTCTCATTTCGGATCCTATCACGCAGTGAAACTCCAAGCATTGCTCTCTCCATGATTAGTTGCGCAACTTTGAGCTTGTGTATGAGGCCAATAGTTAGCGACCGTGTCTCAGTGCCATAATCACTGGCAACACGCACTGATTATATATATTTGTCTTGAGGCTCTGCAGTATTCGTGAGAAGATATGGCGTAGTTTCATGAACGCTGCCCATCCGAGTTGGATTCGTCGGCAGACCTCCTTGTCGAAGTTAAATCTGCTTAGTTGGATCATCTGACACAAATAAACATACTGGTCGACAGTTTCAATAGTATCGTTCCCAACATGTACCGGTATGGGTGCGACATGGGCATTCGACATGATTTTTGTCTTACCCATGTTCATTTTTAGACCCACCCGTTGGAAGACATTATTGAGGTCTCTGAGATTATATTTTTCCTAAGAAAACCCCCATAGTTAGGTTTCTCGCACTTGGCCTCATGATTAGGCCGTTGTGCGGGGCTCATGTTTCTATTTGTGTTTATGTTACTCCAGCCAACCCAGGCTGTCCCAGAAGGTTAGCAGCCTGTTTGGGTTGCTACAGGCCTTCGGGACAGATGCTGGAGATTGTAGTAATTTTGCCTCTGTAACTCTGCCACGCTCCTGCATTCCATGAGCACATGCTGTGGCGTTTCTTCTTCCTCCATGCATCCTCTGCACAGAGGGCTGTCTGTCACACCTATGGTAAACAGGTGTTTGTTTAGGGGACAGTGGCCTGTCATAGTACCTATGACTTTACGGATTTTGTCCGTTTTTAATCTGGTGAGGGTGCGGGCAAGTTTTTTAGACGCTTCCGGAACCGCGTTCTTTGTTTGCCTGCATCCTGCGTTTTTTTTCCATTCTGTAAGGTGGGAAGAAAACCCCCATATGCTTGTACTATAAATAGTACAAGCATAAGAAAACCCCCATATGCTCGTACTATTTATATTACATCTCAATGGATTGGAATTAACCGTAATATGTTGATATGTTTATGAAATTAAATAAATAAAGAAATAAATAAAATATATAGTTTTTGAAAAAAGCAGTATTTGGTAGTATGAAATAGTAATAAAGGCTTACCATAGCGGCGGGGACGGCTGCCGGTACGGTTTCCAGATGATGTGGGCTGGCGGTGAGCGAGCGGAGGGCCGCATGCGCGGCGCCCAGCATGGCCCCCAAGGCCAGTGCGGCCGCCCCGCAGCCCCCGCACCACCACGCGTACTTGCGCCCCCCCCCGCAGCGGCCCCCGTTCGCACCGCTACCTACCGCCCCGCTCCCGCCCGCCCCTGCCAAACCAAAAACACACATTTCAATACGTAGATTAAAATAAAAATGGTATATAAGTATTACATAAAGCTATGCAGATAATTTTCTACCACATTGAAAAGTTAGAATATATGCAAAGCCAAAAAAAAAATTTAATTAAAAAAAACTTAAGAAAATACAAAGAAAAATGTAAAATAGGAAATACAGCGGAGCCTCTCATAACGAGTAGCTCTCATAATGAGTAATTTGCAGTAATTCCTCATGACGAGTATTCGCACCTCTCAGAGTATGGAAAAAACTGTTTCGCTGAACGAGTGTTTCGCTCAAGATTGTAAGCAAGTTTCGAACAGTGGAGAAGTCAGTATGAGAGGTTCCACTGTACAAGAAAAAGGCAGAGATGATTTACACATTGCAAGAAAGAGCTTAGTCATTAAGAATTAATTACGATAAGTCACATAAAGGTGTTAGTCATTACTAACACCTTAGTCATGAAGCATTTTATTCCTCACCCGAGTAATATTACTCCGGTGATTAAAACGCCTTACAGCCCGTTCCCACTATGATGGACCGCCTGTTTCGACAATCCGTCTATACAGACGGAACCGCTAGTGGCTGAACAATTTATATGAAGCTGTTCACATTTAGACGGATCCGGGAAAAACCAGGACCCAAGTTTTTAGACGGACGGTTTGTCTTTTCGAGGTTTGCAAGGACAAACATAAGCAGGATGAATTTTTATATGTATAAAACATTGTTTTAGCTACAAGAATAACAGGAACCGAATGGCAAAACCTTAACCATTAGCTTACTCGATTTTGCCTTTCAACTGGGATACAGGGCTCTAATAATACAATAAATTATTTAAGTAAAATGCCAATAAAACTAAAATGCGATCCTCAAAAAAATTATCGCAATTCCATTATAAAATCGCCATTAATGTTTAACCCTTTATAGCTTCATGTGACATTTCTGTAACAAACTATTAATCCCCCTAAAATCCCCCTAAATAAGGCACTAAATTCATTTAGTTCATTTGAATCCGTCTAGCACTACTGTACCTTACCACTTAGTATCGAGTAAAAATCATAGATAGCGTAACTAAGCGACTTATGTGAGTTTAACCCTTGGAGTAAATGGGTATTTTCATGAATGCATCTGTCTCTTTTGCAGGATTTTCAGAGACATCGACTTAAAGTACTATAACTACGAAACTACTACACCAATCATAAAAAGAACAACTGCACAATGATTGCATTGAAATTTCGAATATAGAATAGTGAAAAAAACGCGCGACCAGATTTGGTCGACTCGTACTCAACGGATAATTGTTTCGCGACAAGATTTGGTTGACTCATACTCAACGGGTGAAATGTTGCGTGTTAATGAAAGTGATAAAGTAGAACTAAGGCAGGTGTTGAATGACTGATAAAAAAATATAAAAAGTGTATACAATTGTGTGGTTTTCGTGGAAACCTGTAGGTAAGAATATAATTTTATCCATTCAAAATTTCGAAGCAAAAGATGGCAAGTTAGGATGTTCTAACATTTACTGGAACTGACTATGGCAAATTCTTGGTTATTATACCGAAGAGTAAGGAAGGCAAAATATCTCAGCGGCAAACAAATGTCTTCAGCAGAATTTAGACTTGAGATAGACGAGACCTTATGCGAGCTTGGCCTGAAGCCTAACATCGAGAGTCGAAGGTCTTTAGAAGACGAAATTCAAGCCAAAAAACATGTTCATGCGCAACATGTTCCTCCATTGGCAGTAAGGCAGGACCAGGTCGGTCATGCAATTTGCGAAAAATGCAGTGTAACATTATGGACAAAATAATTGTTTAAAATTTTTCCATACAACATAAATGTTTTTTTATACGTTCAACTCAATGTTACAGTAATGTCACATATGATTAATAATAAATATTTTTGAATTTCTCAGAAATACGTGTTTTTTTATTTGCCTAACCTATTGCCTATTTGCCTATTTGACTTTGTCCCCTCTGTAGCAATACCCCTTGCACAGCTAGGCACATTCTAGCTGGCTGCAAGGTGGCCTTAGATCAAGGACGGTACACTTACCGCCATGACAAAGTTCTCGCTGTTATTCGCGAGGTAATTAGTCTCTCAGTGGCTCGTGCCAACAAGGGTTTGACAGTATCCTCCAAACCCCCAATACAGTTTGTGCGGGATGGCTCTAAAGGCAAAAAACATTTAACTACAAAACCTTTCTCAATAATCGAGAAAGCTACAGATTGGATTCTGGAGGTTGATTCGGTCTCTAAGCAGTATAAATTCCCTGAAAGTCTCGGATGCACAGCCCTCCGTCCAGATATAACTCTTTACTCTCTATCTCGGAAGGTGGCTCTTATTGTAGAATTAACTGTTCCATGGGAATCAAATATCCCAAAAGACCACGAGTACAAATTAAATAAATACCATGATCTTGCAAATGCCGTAACCCGGAACGGCTTCACTGTTCACCTTCACGCGGTGGAAGTTGGCGCTCGTGGCCTGCCAGCTAAATCTCTATTTCACCTCTTTAAAGATCTTGGCCTTTCCAGAAAAATAATCAACTCTTTCTTAGAAAAATTATCTAAAACTGCGATTTGCGCATCTCAAATTCTATGGCTTCGAAGGGGGAGTGAATGGGTGGCAAGGTGAACGCTCACATGTGGCAAGACAGCTGTCCTAAACCTACCACAGCCGGTTCGTAAGTCCGGAATCCACTGCTCACCCCCCAGAAGTGTAAAAAAAATAGTATTATGATGGGCCCGACTCCGGTCGGTGAATTCCATGGCAGCTCCGTTTGTATTTATTTATATCTCATTATCAACATTATTTTTTGTTTGAAGATCTTGGGCTACAAAGGGTTAACACATATTACATTAAATAGAGTTATGGTGCTCCTAATTGGGCTATACTTTTACGGCAATATGTGGCCGCAATATTATCAACTATCATCGATATATTAGGTAGATATGCCCTCACATACAATTAAGTTGACTCCACAACCCTTTGCTCGTAAATCATGTGACAGAGAAAGCAATAAATTAAACAATATGCGAGAGAAAAACAAAAAAAAGACAAGAATGTAAATTCAACCTTACTTCAATAGGCGCAACAATTTAGATATCTAAGCCGGTATGTTTTTGATGATATGAATATAAATTGGAAGATCTTCTCAATACTAATTCACTATTATTAATAAATGTTCAATACAATTATCTATAAATGGTGTATATAAACATTTCAACAGATCAATTATTTTTTGCAATTGTATATGACGATATATCAAAATAAATAATAATATTTTATAGATCAAAAAAATTGATCATCAGATGATACGAATACAAATCAAGATTTAAAGTTTGCCGTGCGTCGTGCCTCGCATCAGATAGAGACAAACTTATGCAGCAAAACGAGACAGCAGTAAAGCTAGTCGGGTAATATTGCAGTATTTTCGATTGCGAAGCGGTCGTCCAGCAATATGCAAGCAACACGTAAAAATGCTTCGGACATACCAAACATGTGTGACTATCATAGAGGTAACAGAAATAGAGAACGGGAGTGCGAAGGCGTGCTGTGAGTGAATGCGTTCACCGAATAGAAAGAGATAGTTGCATGTGGGGCCCTTCTCTATCATTGTCTAGTTGCACATGCGCGTTTATCCATAGCATAGCAGACTTATGGCGTCGAAGCGTTGTCATGGTAATATATAAGCGTTGCCATAGTGATATACACTACTGTGAAAAAGTCTTCGAACGGTTACCCACAAAATAAACGAGGTGTCGTATTTTTGAAAGTAACTAAGTGAGCCCATTCCATTTTTTTGTCGGGCTTGTTCATTCATCGGAGGAGTCATAAAACTTTATTAAACATTTCTTCAACCTACCTGGGTTGGGAAAAAATTAGAAGAGTGGACAATGGTTAAATTTTCACAAAATGCCGTTCTCGTCTTTACCTGAAAAACGGGTTGTATTTAATACTAATGTTATTTTTGAGTAGTTGCATATTGAGCACGTCGCAAAACGGTTACTGTGAAATGGTTTTTGATTCTCTCTGCGATTATTAAAAAAAAAAAAAAACGAAATACAGTCGTTTAACCCTGCCGCGGAAAATTGTTTATATTGTTGTTGTCCTGTGAACTCTTTTAATATATTTTATTAAAATGAATAAAATTAGTGCAATGGATCGACAAAAAAATATTACTCACCATAAAGAAGGACATTCAGTGCGAAAAATCCAACAACTGTACTGCTTTAGTAATTCATGTACCCGTCTGAATGCAGTCTTTCATGAATTCTGACCAAGGGTCCAACCCCATTCACCGAAAAATACCCCTTAACCATAACAGAATCTCCCCCGTGCTTAACTGTTGCAGCCAAACACTTGTCTTTATATTGTTCTTCGTGGCATCTGCGGACGAATTGGCGGCGATAAAATCCTAAAAATTGAATTTCGACTTGTCTGTCCAGAGGACTTTTTTCCACTGCCCATGGTCCAAATTTATGTTCTTGGGCAAATTTTTATCGTCTCTGACGATTATTCTTACGAAGTAATAGTTTCCGCTTGGTCACACACCCTCGAAGATTATTTTTCAGCAGGACTCTTCGAACCGCCGATGGGGTCACCAAAACGCCGCAAGACTCATTAAGATCCTGGGCCAGATCACGGCTTGAGTTTTTTTTTTACCTCAAGTATGAGACCACCTAATAGTGCTCTGATTATTCATCAATCTTTTTAGGTCTTCCACTCCTCGGACAGTCTTCGATTTGGCCGGTATTTTTGAATTTTTTGATCACATTATAGATTCCACAAACAGATTTTCCAGTCAGTTGTTGGATTTTTCGCACGGAATGTCCTTCTTTATGGTGAATATTTTTTTTTTTGTAGATCTATTGCACTAATTTTATTCATTTTAATAAAATATATTAAAAGAGTTTACTGGTTAACAGCAATATAAACACTTTTCCGTGGCAGGGTTAAACGACGGTATTTCGAATGATATATTTTTTTAATATTCACAGAGAGAATCAAAAACTATTTCATAATAACCGTTTTGCGATGTGCTCAATATGCAACTACTCAAAAATAACATTAGTATTGAATACAACCCCTTTTTCAGGTAGACGAGAACGGCATTTTGTGAAAATTTAACCATTGTCCACTCTTCTAATTTTTTCCCAACACAGGTAGGTTGAAGAAATGTCTAATAAAGTTTTATGACTCCTCCGATGAATGAACAAGCCCGACAAAAAAATGGAATGGGCTCACTTAGTTACTTTCAAAAATACAACACCTTGTTTATTTTGTGGGTAACCGTTCGAAGACTTTTTCACAGTAGTGTATGTACGTGTCTCCGTGCATGCGACTAGACAAGGATAGACGGGGTACTATATGCTGCTGTCTGTTTCTATTCGGCTGACGCATTCTCAGGCTGGTCACGGGGTATAGTAGTTATATGTCACAATGGTGACTATATGGCCGAGACATACTAAAATATTGACATTTATTGCAAAGTATAGCTGGTATTGTTGTCGGCAATTGTATTGCAGCTACATATTGCAGCGAAAATGTGGCCCGTTTAGGAGCACCTTTAGACAAATAGAATACTTAATACTAAAAAAAAGAGAGAAAAGTTATGAAACAAAAAAGAAATGGAAATAAGACAAAGAAAAAACAAGTATTGAGAAAAATGCCAAAAAGTAATTAATACGAAATATATTGTATGTAAAATTCAATTTAATATAATAATACCAAGGCAAAATAAATAGAATGTAAGTATTGTCGAAATAATAAATAACAACAAATACCTATTTAGGAATGTATGGTAATAAAATTCCATGTAAATAAAATCGACATGTACCTACCTATATTTTTAAAAAAAAGTTATAATTTCTAACACTTGATGTATGCCTAGTATGTTATGATTCGATATCCATTTCGTTCCTTTAATTTAAATATGCTAAATGTCAAATACAAATGTAAATTTTTATGTTCAAATTAATAGATGTACATAGTAAAAAAATACCTAAATAAGCAGGAATATGCTGCAATATTGATGGATCTGCAGCCAAATGATACTGCAACAAATGCATCCAACACGCCTCCATGTTCCAAATTAATTGAAACCATTTTCCATTACATCAAAATCGAAAAAAACACAAATTTGCAGGCGACCGCTTTTTTTAGGTTAGGCCGCCATTTTCCGATTGTATTTTTTAAAAATGAAATCAAATGCAGATATTAAAACACTCAAAACGGTCAAAAAACACGAAAAAAACAGATTTTAACACACAAAAACGCTTTTTTCGCGATTCGACCCCATGTTTTTCGAAATTTTGAGTAAAAAAATGGCGGCAAAAACGTAAACTTCCGGTTTTCCCGAACAGAATACGATTTTTGAATATCCGGCTTCTTCCCTTCCCGAAATATCAACAGAGCCCGGCGGCCATTACAGGATTTGGATGACTTTTAGCATCACGCGATTTTCAGCCTTTGAAATGTTTGAATAAGGTCGAGCTTCGTTTGGACAGGAACGCGCAGAATCGGCGGGGGTGTCTAAGCGGGAGGCAGACGTGTGCGTAAGTTCGATACGCGGAAAGCAGCGAGCTATTTCGAAAAGTCCGCAGAGTCGATGATATTTGTAAAGAAATGTAAATTTGCGAACGCTACACGCTCGATATTTATCGCGATATTTGTATAACGTGTTATGCTAGGTTTACAAGGGCTTAATAGATAAAGCTTAATACTTGTCATGTGCACTAATACCTTGAGTGTAAACATGCTTATTCAACATGTTAGTGCTTAGTCTTAAGCTAGGTTTACAAGGGGTTAGTAGCTAATGACAAGTACTTGTCGCTCGCACTAATGTCTTTCGTGTAAACATGCTGCAGCGTTTTAGTATTAGTGAAAGTGCCAGTGCAAGTGAATAGAAGCCGATCCTATTTACTAAGCGATAAGTGCCCTCCCCCCCCCCCACCACAAATTACTAAGCACTTGTCGCTTGCTGGCTCGCGTGAACAGCCGCGGCAAGGGTTAGCGACAAGTGATTAAACGTTTTTCTCTGTTTACGCGACGATTACTAAGTTTATTTTGTGATTATGACTGCAGAAACGTGGAATTCTGAAACGACTAAAAAATCATCTAGTAATTTAAATCTTCGTTATTATCTTAAAAATTACCATCCTCATAATATCCCTATACTAAATTTTATATTCCTCAAATTTAATTTTACATCCAGTAAAATGATATTTGAATAGTATTTGAGCACACTGATAAAAATAGGGCGGCGGTGGCGTTCCATTTCGAACGGATGTCGTGCCAAATACCTACCCTTACACTATAAAATCAATGCTAATACCAACGCGTAAACGGTTACTTGTCGCGATCACTAAGCAGGTTAGAGACAAGTTCCATACTTGTCATTAGCTACAAAGCGCATGTAATGCGGCCTACACACGACGAGGCCCGGCCGGAGAGGCCTGGACTGAAGGCGCGATCGGATTTGGCCGGACGTGTGTAGGGGCGTCCGGCCTGGCCTGCGACCTTCACGGCCATCCGGCCAGCGTTGCCAACCTGCGCGGTAATTATGGGTGCATACGGTAATTTCGTCGTCCGTACGGTATACGGTAATGACCTGTCGGCAGTGGCGGATTCAGGGGGGGCTAAGGGGCTGAAGCCCCTCCCAAAACATAAATAAACAAAACTTTCAGATTTGTTACTGAACTGTACATATATTAAAAATCTGTTAGTTCAGTCTAACTTAGTAGGTAGGTATACCTAATTTCTTACAGTAGTTGCGCTACAGGTTTTTATGCATATTCTGGAATTATTGTTATTTACTGATATAGCTATTAGCGAGACCGACCCTCAGCCCCCCCGAATATAAATCCTGGATCCGCCACTGCCTGTCGGTATACGGTAATTCGACCACCCTAGGGAGAGGTTACGTTAAAAGAATAAAACTGGAGTTGTTCCTTTTTTACCGTATTTTATTTTAATTCAGACATCACCATTACCTCTCACAGGCAGCGAGGAGAGGCCTTATAGACCAGCCATGCATCTCACTTTGAATTATGCGCCTCCTCAATGGCAATGACTTCTGTAGTATGGTAGCTTTTAGGAGTCAGGTTGGCAATGCTTCATCCGGCCATAGAACGAAATTTTATTCGATGAGAGGCCGCCTCCGGCCGCGCCTTCCGGCTGGGATTTCCTACTACACACGTCGGGTTTGGACTGACAGGTTTGGCCGGTCAAACAGAGTTGTCAACTACAACGGGCGAACCCGTCACTTCAGCAAGTTTTAACGATTAGTCGTTCTATCTCCCGTGAGTGAACGCAGAAGACTTGGACAAAACAGTCCACCGTCAAACTCCGCCACATGCCCGTAAGAGGCCAACGCCTTAACCGCAAGATAACTAGGCGTGTTACCCAGCGGGCTACACTCACGCCCTTACTTCCAATTGCGACCAGATTACTCCGGTCTCTCGATTGGTTACGAGTTCGAGGTCGCTTGCGCGGTCCTCTCCCTTACGAAGCGGTGAAACGGTGTATACCGAATCTATCGCGGGCCACGGCATCCTTTGCCCGGCTGTTCACCCAGGATCGGGTAGCCGATGGTCGTTTCAAGAGCAGTCGCCGTAAGGTCCACAACAACCCCCGCTCTATAGGAAACAGTACTGCTTCCAGGCTCCCCCGACTGTTAGTCAGAGTGCACAGTCGATTGGCTTACGCCGCACGGTGCGCAGAAGGTTGATTCCTAGGGGAAACTAGCCCTAAGGCCAGAGTCCTGCCCGGGCTCGCACTTCATGAGTGGAGGCCGCCGGATGAGTGTTGACCCGTGAGTGTGACCATCCCTGAACAGAATGGGTCTTCGTGGCCAACTCAGCAAGGGCCCATTAGCTCCCGGTTTGAACAGACAGTCCGGGCCTCTCCGGCCGCCTCATCGTGTGTAGGGCGCATAAACCAAGCATAAAGGCAGACGTTAAAGCAAGTACGATGCGCGGCAAGCCGCGAGCTATTCCGATACTTTACTATCATTAATCGTAACGCTTTTTGTAAACGCTAGGCTTTACTACCCATCAAATTGTCGTACCCGCTTTAAATGAAATCGATTCTTGACGAGTAAACTTCAAAAGGGTATTGAAGAATCGTGCTTATATTTTTTAAAGATAAACCACAGTTGGGATAGAAGTATGACTGCCTTTCCTTCTAGCGAACGGTTTCGTGCAGATCGGGCCATTAGATCCATTTTGTTTTCAGGGTCGGTCCAACTCACGATTCAGCTCCTATTCAGTAGCCTCCTCGAATGAGGAACTATCCCGGGAAGGACTCTCGCGTCTCAGGCCTCGCGGCTGGTGAATCAGTTTTTTCTGGGGATTGCCTCCCGGCGCTACTGGACGGTCTACGCACCGCGCGGCGAAAGCCAATCGGTTGTGCACTATCACTAATTACTGAAGGAGTGTGGAGACTATGGAAATAAACTGTCTTTTAAGCTGCAGGTGTGGATGTTGGCCTGTCGTACTCCACTCTTGGAATGACCATTCGGCTACCTGCTCCTGAGTTCAGAGCCGAACAAGAGATGCCATGGTTTGCGATAGATTCAAACTGAATTACCGCTGAAAATGTGGTAGGTAGAGGACCGCGCAGACGACCTCGAGCCCGTAACCAGTCGGGAGGACGAAAATATCCTGATAGTTAAATCCAGACGGAGATATCCTAGTAAAACCGGTAGTCAGGGGGCGAGGTTGCCCGCTGGTTTACCTTCCTAGTGCCTTGCTGTAAGGCGTTGGCCTCCGACGGGCATGTCGTTCCTGGACGGTTTGCGCACCGTGCGGCTTCAGCCAATCGACTGTGCATTGCGACATATAACCGGAGAAGTCTGGAAACTACTTTGTTTCCTGTAGAGCGGGGGTGGCTGTTGACCTAAAGACAGCCGCTCTTGAAACGACCTACTGGCCACCCGATCCTGCTTCAGACGCCATAGCCCGCGATAAATTCTAACTGAATTACCGCTTACATTAGGTAGAGGACCGCGGAAGCGACGTCGAGCCTGTAACCAGTCGAGAGGCCGGAGAAATCTGGCCGCAACTGGTAGTCAGGGACTAAATATCCATTGTGCGCTTCCCAGCGTATCGCGTAAAGCGTTGGACTCTGACGGGCCGCGGTGGACTGTTTTGTCCTAAGTCTTCTGCGCTCACCTCGCGGGAGACACAACGATCAAATTTCGTTAAAACTACCTGAGGTGACGGGTTCGCCCGTTGTAGTTGACAGTTCTAGCTGTTGTTAGTTTCGAAGATATACGAGAGTCAATTTGGTACTTTTGTTTATTTATACCTGCTATAGAAGCCTATGTTCTGGCAACTCTTTTAAAAATGAAATATACAGGACGTTCGAGTCTTAAAATTCTTTACTGATACGTTCGTCGACGTCAAAAGTCAGTTTTGCTGTATGGAGATAGCTTTGTCATTTTGAAAGGGGCTTTTGTATTGAGTCATCTCAGTCATTTTGAAAATGGCATATTTTTCAGATATTACATAATTAATTAAATAATATAAAAATATATAAATAGCAACATTAAACTAAACAAAGTTAGGTTGTTTTTTGGATATTTCTTGTTAAACAATTTGAACCCTTCGGCTACGTAACGACCAAATTTGGTTGCACATCAGAACACCGTTGACTACGTAACGACCAATATTGGCAGCTTGCTCCCGGAGCGCACATTAATATTATTTTCTAATTCGAACACATCCTAAAATCCATACCAAATATCTCATTATTACCATAGATACATAGACGGCCGCTAGAATAATTTCGCGCGTCATTTCGCGGATATTTCTGGTAAAATTCCATTGTCAGACATCATATTATATTCCTGTCCACCCTAGAACGGGCTAGTCCCAGTTGGGTGACAGAAACAAATAAGCAAAAGGTTAAGGTTTTGCCATTCGGTTCTTGTTATTATAGTAAGCTAATCAATGTTTCATAGTAATTAATTCCTAAATAAATAAATAAATGAATAAATATATTTTATTTTTGAGAAATCATCAAAAATTTTATTAGCTTTTATGAGCTAATATCTTAATATTTTTGTATGTAAATAAGCAAAACGAAATATTACATTTGATATAGAATCTAATAAAGATTACGATAGTACCTACAATTTCTAAATAGGGTTCCGTATTTTTCCGTAAGACAAGTTAGAAATGCCGAGTTTTTTCACTCTTTCGACTTTCTCATATTTATTCATAATTAACTAATTGTTTTACAAAATGAGATTTCAATATTTTATATACGAAATTTCAATGCGATCATGGCACAGTTATTCTTTTTATGATTGCTATAGTCTTAGAGTACTCTAAGGCTATAGTAGTTCCATAGTTATAGCACTTTTTGTCGAGCGCGGCGATATTGCAAGAAATTCCAATAAATTGCAGCGGTCTGCCATGAAATTATGCTGCTACTCGAAGGGTTAAGGCTAGAAACGGTTTTCTGTCTGCTGAAAATTTTTATTCTTTCCTTAGACGCCCGTTTCAAAATGACTGATTCAATTAATGGCGCTCCTGGACGGTCTGCGCACCGTGCGGCGTAAGCCAATCGACTGTGTACTCTGATTAACAGTCTTGAAACGACCATCGGCCATCCGATCCTGGGTGAACAGCCGGGCAAAGGACGCTGTGGTCCGCGATAGATTCGGTAAACACCGTTTCACCGCTTCGTAAGGGAGAGGACCGCGCAAGCGACCGTAACCAATCGAGAGACCGGAGTAATTTGGTCACAATTGGAAGTAAGGGCGTGAGTGTAGGCCCGCTGGGTAACATTCCTGGCTATCTCGCGGTTAAAGGCGTTGGCCTCTTACGGGCTTGTGGCGTAGCTAGACGGTGGACTGTTTTGTCCTCAAGTCTTCTGCGCTCACTCCAGGGAGATAGAACGACTAATCGTTAAAACTCCCTGAGGTGACGGGCTCGCCCGCTGTAGTCGACAACCCAAGTTGATTGAATTACTATAGCCTGAATCGTACCGTTTCTTGTGTGCGCGTTCAAACGTGGACGCAATGGCGGCCTTGGCGGTGGTCTGGGCGGAAGTGCGGGCGGTTCGTCCGACTTCCGGCCGCCGGAAGTGGCTCCCGGATCGGTCGCGCATGCGTACTGGGCGGCGCTCGGCACAGACTTGCAGGTACAGGCGACATGATACTGCAAAACAATCAACACAATCCAATTCTATTTTCCCGATCGATGTTTCAGAGTGTTAAACAGAGATAATTGTTATGTCTTACCTTGTGCAATTCTGAGGTTACTGAGGTGCTGGTGTCGCAGTCTAAACATGGCTCAATCGCTGGGGAACTGCAAGCAGACCTCGTGTCAGCTAACGACATTATGTTATATCATGGCGGCATCGGCCTCACTGCGAAAAACAAGAAAATCTATACTAATATGATAAAGAGGTGAAGTTTGTGACGTTGTAGGAAGTAATCTCTGGATCTACTAAACCGATTTTTAACATTCCTTGACTAATAGAAAGCCACGTTATTTGTGAGTGTCATAGGCTATATATAATTCCAAAAAATGAAAAGACTTTTTCGTGGCACTCAGATTTCCAAAGTAAGTTGGAAAAAACGGTCGAACGAAAAGGTTTCTAACGAACGATGAGAGATATATGATTAAGTTCTAGAGAAAAGTTGTAGAGCTTGATAATGCCTACAGAAAAGTCAGACACAGCATATGTCTAACTTTTATATTTAAGTAACAAAAAGTAGTATTTTATATTAAAAAAAATAATTTAAATCGTTAGGTCATGTTTATTGGTCATATTATCAACAATTATGAATTCTTATCGAAATAAGTAAATTTATCGTCTCAAGTATTTAAAACAAAAGACTTTTCACTTTTACTGCATATAATTTCACTTTTACTGCATAAATGGTTAAAGAGATAAGACACTCATAAACAAGACACTCACAAGAAGACCGCTCACAAATAACGGTAATATAGTCAAATTGGCATGCAAATACATATGCAGTAAAAATATAACCCTTCTTTCGGCATTCAGGAAATAAATCATAGCACTCAGTACTAACCGAACCACACTCATATTTTCATCACAAGTAAAAAGTTTTACCGCCTAACGAAGTGGGCACGGGTCAGCTAGTATAATATAATGCACGAAACAGGCCTTGGATCCACTAATAAAGACGCAAAAACTGCTGTTACGGATAATTTATAGAAAACCTAATGACTACCTTCGTCTTTTCAATGAGTCTAAAGTTCTGGACATCAAGCAATTGTTTATTAAAAATGTGATAATATTTTTTCATAAACACAAAGATAGACATGATCCAAGTCAGCAAAACTGCAATACCCGGAGTCCACGGAAACAACATTTCCTTATTCCTCGAGTGCAAACAACATTTTGTATTAAACGTCAAATGGCACAATCTTTTCTTTTACCGCTAATTAACTATGCTGATGTGGCCTACCTAGATGCGAATGAAGAACTACTCGATAAGCTAGATAGGATTCAAAACGCGTGTATTCGCTTTGTTTATTCCCTGAAGAAGTTTGATCACATATCAAACTTTCGCAGGCAAATAGAGTGGCTACCCATTAGACGATGTCAGGAATTTCACATACTCGTCCTAATCTTCCGCGTACCTACTACAGTCAAACTATCCTACTTATTTGTATAATCTCTTCTCTCCGCTTTCATCCCATGGCCTTCCATTGCACTCTCAGGAAAATCTATTACTGGCTATACCTCAGCATTCATCATCTTTCACGTCTAGGTCTTTCGCAGTGCAAGCGGCCCGACTCTGGAATTCCGTGCCTTTACCGATAAGACAACTTGAAAACATGAGCGGGTTTAAAAATTCTTTAAAGAGACATTTACTCAACTTATGAATACCCCCCTCCCCTCCCGTCTCCTTTGCTTGTCCTTATATTCCACTCCTCCCTTCAATATCGAGTTGGCATACGTTACTAATCACTGACATATTTTATACTATGATGATTTTTATGTAAGTGTATTCATTTATTACTTGTAAATCAATTTGCCCACATAAACCTTCAGTCACAATAACCCTGGCGGTATGGTCGGTAGATATTGCCACTTGACAATAGACCCACCACATTGTATTCTTTTGTATGTGCAATAAAGCTTTTCAAACAAACAAACAAACATTTGCACAACGACAAGCTTTCTTCATTGGTCCCAAATTATATAATGACATAGAGGAAAAATGGAAACACCTAAAGTACAATCAAGAGTTTAAAGACAATATTAATAAATGGTTATTTGAATTAGGGAGGTCTAAATCTGAAAATTTGGATTGTAAAGCGTATGTATAACGGTTAATTTAAAAATAATATTGTATATTTATATAAATTATTATGTATATATTAATAATATGTCATATCATATTTTTATTTATATTATTTCATATTTTTTAGCAGTGCCTTTATAATTGTATTTATATATTTTATTAAATTATAAATATGTTTATACCATATATCATTTATTATTTATTGAAATCGAATTTACGTATATGTGTATTTGCCATATTGTATTACCTACAATGTAGTATTCTTACAAATTTAGTGTTTTGATTTGTATTATAGTGTTATTTGTTTATTATTATATATTATTCAATCTTAATTAAGTACATTCATTATTTATAAAAATAAAAAGTTTTTTACGTTAACTAGGCTAATTGTTACATAAGTTGTATTACTTATTTTAATGAATTAATCTGACCGGCCTAGAGACGGGACAGTTTAGTCCTAGTTAGGTGGGCAATGAGCATTAACTGCATTTCGGTGTTAAATTTTTCCGAGTTACCTATATATAACATTGATAACAATGGGGCTAAATGTACAAAAAATAAATGAATAAAGTATTAAAACTTATTAAACCCTAATGCTACTGTTCCATTTAAACTATTGATACCATGACTTTTTAAGATGGTAAAGCCGCAGGCAGTGCCGGATTATCCAATAGGCCAAGTAGGCATCGGCCTATAGGCCCCGCGCCTTTTAGGGGTCCCGCGACAAGGGATCGTTACAATCATAATCATATATTTTTTTATATTGTTTATAATACCTAGTTCTAAGAAGAAAATATATAACACATTTTTGATCCGACTAATATTATAATTGTTACAAATTACCGACAGTTGGCCGCTTCCAGCCTGTGCGATCGTATTTTATTTATCTGCGCGTCTTTGCTACGCGACATCAGAAACGCATCATTTGCTACACGCTGTCAGAGCCGGCGCGATCGTGTTTTGTTTATTTAAACGTCTATTCTATTTCTACACTATATCGTCGTCATAATGTTTGACAGCCTAAAGGGGAGCCGAGATTTCGACGGCCTAAAACTACGGCCTAAGACGGTCAACTACAACGGGCGAGCCCGTCACCTCAGGAAGTTTTAACGATTAGTCGTTCTATCTCCCTGGAGTGAGCGCAGAAGACTTGGACAAAACAGTCCACCGTAAAGCTCCGCCACAAACCCGTAAGAGGCCAACTAGCCAGGAGTGTTACCCAGCGGGCTTACACTCACGCCCTTACTTCTAATTGTGACCAGATTCTTCCAGTCTCTCGATTGGTTACGAGTTCGAGGTCGCTTGCGCGGTGCTCTCCCTTGCGAAGCGGTGAAACGGTGTATACCGAATCTATCGTGGACCACGGCATCCTTTGCCCGGCTGTTCACCCAGGATCGGGTAGCCGATGGTCGTTTCAAGAGCAGTCGCCGTAAGGTCCGCAGCCACCCCCGCTCTGTAGGAAACAGTACTGCTTCCAGACTCCTCCGACTGTTAGTCAGAGTGCGCAATCGATTGGCTTATGCCGCACGGATCGCAGACCTAATGGGAGCTAATGGGCCCATGATGAGGTGGCCACGAAGACCCATGTGTTCAGGGTCGGTAACACTCACGGGTCAACACCCATCCGATGGCCTCCACGCATGGGGTGCGAACCTGGGTAGGACACTGGGTCAACCAGTCTCCCCTGGGAATCAAACCTCTGGCGCTCCTGGACGGTCTGCGCACCGAGCGGCGCAAGCCAATCGACTGTGCTCTCCGACTAACAATCGGGGGAGTCTGGGAACTGTATTGTTTCCTATAGAGCGGGGGTGGTTGTCTACCTTACGGCGACTGCTCTTGAAATGACCATTGGCCATCCGATCCCGGTTCAGAGTCGGGCAAAGGCCGCCTTGGTCCGCGATAGATTCGGTGCACACCGTTTCACCGCTTCGTAAGGGAGAGGACCGCGCAAGCGACCTCGAACTCGGAACCAATCGAGAGACCGGAGAAATCTGGTCACAATTGGAAGCAAGGGCGCGAGGGTCGGCCCGCCAGGTAACATTACTGGCTATCTCGCGGTAAAGGCGTTGGCTTCTTGCGGGTTGTGACGTAGCTGGACGTTGGATTGTTCTGTCCAAAGTCTTCTACGTTCACTGCAGGGCGACAGAACGAGAAAATCGTTAAAACGTCCTGTGGTGACGGGCTCGCCCGTTGTAGTTGACACCGCAAGTTGTTAGTCAGAGTGCGCAATCGATTGGCTTATGCCGCACGGATCGCAGACCGTCGTAGCGCCAGAAGGTTGACTCCTAGGGGAAACTAACCCTAAGGCCAGAGTCCTACCCAGGCTCGCACTTCATGCGTGGAGGCCGCCGGATGGCTGTTGACCCGTGAGTGTGACCAACCCTGAACAGAATGGGTCTTCGTGGCCAACTCAGCAAGGGCCCCTTAGCTCCTTAGCTCTGGGTCAGACCAATTAGAAAATGTTCTTTCATAAAATTTATAGAACTAACAATCGACCAAAAGCTACAATATGATTGTTATACCAATAAACATGATAGCTGATGCTGCTTAGCGGACATGTCACCAGAAAAAGAAGAATGAAAAAAATGCTGTCGGCACAAATAAAAGAAGCTCATACCAATACGAGAAGTCATTTAGTTCTTGCTAAATCGCCGTATCTGTAACGAATCGCTTCCTAGACAATCGTAGCACAGCGATCGAGTTGAACGACTTCTGTTTTCTGTACTCGGAACTATCTTAACTAAAACGACAGATGCGAAGGCGTATCGAAAAGGATCTCTGTGGAGCGCGAGGCCATCGATTATATACGGTATTAGATTGCGCAACTCCATAGTACGATTTAGCAACCTTTCTGCGCCGGCGAAAAGCAGGTGGCGCTGATATCATTGACGGCCAAGCTAATAGCAATTTATCATCGATTATTTAGCGTATTACAATACAATACAATACAATCAACTACTCCAGTAGATAGGCATTCCTACACTTGTATGCGTCACAAAATTAAATGCTAAAAATGTAATTATTAAAAACATAACTATTGTGATAGTTGTCATGGCTGTAATATTATATTCAATATTACCTACATACAAATAATCAAAATATACTAATGTGATTTAAGAGTCAGGGAGAATAATATATTAAAATAGAAATGCGAATTCTATGTAGAATAATCAAAAAATATATATTTTATTGTCAATCCAGCAATATGCCTTCGTATTTTTAAAAAAAAATGAATAGATGTATAATAAATTATATGAAAATTAGAATGTCAGCTATCATAATACCATTATGTTTAAAACTTTACGCATTTCATTAATCATCAACATGGAAAATAAACTCAGAATTTTCAAACTCCCTTATACCATAAATTGGGTTTCTTACCAAATTATGTATATATCTTTTTAAATTGGTCCTCTCCAAGGCTTTTAATTTGCTCTGGAATCTTATTATAGAAGGACACATTTTGGTGAATAAAACTGTATCGCACTTTGCTAAGTCGCTGTCGGTTTATGTGGAGATTGGATTTATTCCTCGTATCGTCATGATGTGATTTTACTTTCCCGGCCCGAGGGAAAGTTTTGTGAACGCTCTAAAGGACTCTCTAGACGATCAAGCATGCTTGTCAAGCATCGCGTCGTGGCTGGGAGGGGATCATAATCAGCAGGAAATAAGCAAATATTTTTTTTTATTATTTACGAAAAATGCCTAATTTTGTAGTTTTATACCAGGGAGTCACGTCATTCATCAATCAATTACGTCTAATTAACGTGACTCCATGGTATAAACCACAAAATTAGGCATTTTTGGTAAATATTACAGAAAAATATTTGTCTATTTCCTGCGGTTTACGATCCCCTCCCTGCCCGCGACGCGAAGCTTATCAAGCATGCTTGATCGTCTAGAGAGCCCCTAAAAGAAAAATCGACATGAAGACGAAAATATCCATTTTGCCCTCCCCCCTCCCCTTCTGAGACGATTAGGACCATTTACTGTCTGCGAGTCTGTGTGTGTATGTGTCTGTGTATTCCTTCACGATAGCGCCTAAACGCTTCATCCGATTGAGCTAAAATTTGACATGCAGGCATCATTCGGTCATGGCATGAGTTGAAAAGATTGTAGTTGAAATCGGTCCAACAGAGGGCGCCCTAGTCACATTGCAATCTCGAAATATTACAGTTAGAGATTTGAAATTTGGTACTCAGCTGCCTTATTGGATTGGTTGGAATGTCTCCTATACAAGCGACGCAAATAATATTTAAAGTCCGCCATATTTAAGAAAACACTAAACCATTTTTAGAAAAAAAACCATTTTAATACCACGGAAGATATACTACGAATATACTACGAATTGGCGCGCGGGGGGAGGAAGATGGAGCGAATATGGCGAAGGGGTTTGTCTACTTGCCGGGAAAATTTTGGGTTGACACAACTATTTTTTTTATTGTCGCCAACATGCTGCGACAGGATGCAAGTAACGGACTCGCCATAAAAAAAAAACAGTTTTTGTTTTTTGATAATCTATATATATTATGTATGTATATATAAAACAAAGTCGGGTTTGTTCGAACACTTATAACTCGAGAACGGCTGGACTAATTTTCATGGTTTTTTGATTTGTAGTATTTGTCTCCGTCCCGAATAGCAGAATAACTATTAAAAACGAAAATTGGAAAGTTGGCGAAAAATTAAAATAAAAGAAAAACATTTTCCCATACAAAATGTAAATTCGTGTTTTTCTCATGGTCAGTTATACGTAGCATGTTCACGTGTCGGCAAATCATCCGCTTTATTTGTTCTTGCGCCTGATAAAAAAAAAGAAATAATGTCGTTTATCACAAGGTGCTTCAATGAAGAGAATTAAACCGAGTGCATCCCATGCTGCACAATATGTCTTGCTGACATGCGATTGATATAATTATTTTTTGTACTTTTATATTTCTTTTTGTGTTATTATTTTAATAAAGTAGTGAACTTAATATTTATTTTGTATTCATTGTATTACTTTCATAAAATCATAAATTAAGTTCAGCTAATCTGTAACACGACATTCATTGACTGTTGGGCGGTACGAAGTTCGCCGGGTCAGCTAGTATTATATATTACTGTACCTGGTCGTATTTATTTTTATATGGTTCCAAAGAGTTTGCAACTCTTTATTACCTTTTTTAACGCTTCTCATAAGTATGTGTGAAGTTTGATGAAATGCTCTTCACTCCTTCCTCGTAAGACTATGTTGGTTCTGCTTCGGCCAGCAAGCACAATACAGTATTACAGTATTTTAACACGGGAACGCCAGGTAGTTTGCAAAAAAGGGATTACGTACGCAGGAAGTGAGTGAGCAGGAACAATGGGGGGCTTCGTATATCCGCATATTTTACACGCTTAGCATAAGGCGAGGAACCCATACATTTATAAGCCCGGGCTTCTTGGGCTCTGACCCGGAAACGAATGCTGGAAATCTGACAGATGAACCGCAGACTGGGAACGATTGCCTTCTTACTTTCCCGGTCTACAAACAGACAAGGAGGTACCTAAAGCATTGTAAACACGCTAAAAAAATCGAGATGAAGACGGAAATATCTCCACGTGTCACTACGGCGAGAATTAAATATAATAGAATAACTTTATTGTGCTATAAAAACAATACAAAAAAACGATTTATGCACAAATGGCGGACTTATAGCTATAGCGATATCTTACAGTCAACCATTTGATAAGCTAATTCTTGATTGTCACCGTACAATACACATAGAAGTGATAAAGTTAAATTTAAAATAAACTTATACAAATATATATCAATAAATTATGCTAAGGTTGCTCAGGGAAGGATAAAGGAGAGGACAGGATGAGGTATTTGGTTAGCGGCTGTGTGAAAATAAATGTTTCTTTAACAACTTTTTGAAAGTGTGCAACGGAGGTGCATACCTGATAGAGTGAGGAATCCGATTCCACAAACGAGCAGAATGGAAACGTAAAAGTGTGCGTGTATACAGAAGAATGATGTAACAGAATGGCGAGTGTGTTATCCCGGCTTGATCGCAGTGGAAGACCGTGGCCTCCCAAAGGGTGTAATTTCTCATAGAGATAGGAGGGCGAAGTGTTGAGTATGTTGTAGAGTAGCGACAACGTATGCAAATTTCTTCGATCGCGAATAGGAAGCCAATGAAGTTTCTCACGAAAGCAGGTAACGTGTTCGAACTTTCGCAAGTTGAAAACATACCTCAGGAAGATATTTTGCAGACGCTCCAGCTTATTAGAAATAATCTCACCGGCATTTATATAAAAAATATTACCGTAGTCAAGTATTGGCGTTAAGAGTGTGGACACAATCATTTCTTTATGTGATATGGGGAGAAATCGCTGAAGCCGCCGGAGACTAAGGAAACCATGGAAAACGCGACGACTTATTTGGTTTACTTGATCTTGTCAAGAAAGAAGTTGATCTATTTCAGATTGCTATGCGGTATCCAGATTAAGAAAGATATTGAACGAAAAGGAAATTGTGAGTGCATACTATTCTCTGGTTGAATCCCACTTGAGATATGGGATTTTATTGTGGGCAAATGCCACTGATATTAAAGAGGTATTTATTTTACAAAAAAGAGCCGTGAGAGCAATACGCGGATTAAATAGGAGAGAATCTTGCAAACCACTATTTCGTGAACTAAAGATCCCCACCGTTTATGCCATACTTATTCACGAAAGCCTGTGCGAGTTCTATAAAAATAAAGGAAAGCACCAAACTCTTGCCCACATACATTCCCACAATACAAGACACAAATCGATGTACACTCATAATTCTATATCTGCAACATCACAATTTCAAAGGACAACTCAATACAGAAGCATAACATTTTATAACAGGTTACCAGAGGAATTAAAAAATATACAAACATATGCACTATTTAAAAAACTTACCAAGGAATTTTTACTTCAAAAATGTCTATATGGCACGGACTTTAAAAAATTTATATTCACAATTGACTACTTGTTTATTTTATTTATTTTATTTTTTTTAACTTCTATTTTAATCCTATTCTGAACACTTCATTTTATAGACAATTTACTTATGATTATGTAATATGATTTAGGAATTATTGCTTGTATTTTTGTATTTTTACTCTGATTATTAATTGATTCTTTCCAAATTGGACTCCTTGATTATTATTATTATTATTGATTTATTTATTTGCGAGATCATTCAACGGATTTGCCTTTCTATCATTTTTTTATTTTTTTTATTTTATGGATTTGGTATTTCTATTTTTGATATTTCTTAATGCTCTTTTTAATATTTAGACAATGTAATGGTTGATTTTGTATAGTTTATTGAGTTTCAGATTTCTAACGTAATTTTATTTTATTTTTGCCAGATATATTATACCTATGTTTAAAATATGAATATTATAAAAAATGTATTTATTAATTGTAAGTTCTATACCCTCGCCGGGTTTTTTTGGAATAAATAAACTTTGAACTTTGAACTATTAGAATTCTAAGGTTCTTGACAGTTTTGGTATATTTGACACGGTAATGATGAAGTATCTATTATTGATAATGTTTTTTGCCGCCTATCACAATTGCTTGCGATTTATCTAGATTTATAATAATACCATGTTTTATAGCCCAAGCAGATATTTGATCTAAATCGGAGTTCATTATAGCCACGGCTATGCAAAAGTCATCTGGTCTGGCATGATAATAGATTTGAAGGTCGTCAGCGTAAAGATAGTATGATGACGTTAGGCCCTTAGCAATAGGGTTGATAAAAATTGAGAAAAGTAACGGCAATAAAACTCCACCCTGCGGAACGCCAGGCGTAAGCTCAAACAGGTCCGATTTAATGTCAGCCGTTTTGACACACTGGCGGCGTCCACGTAAATAGGAGTCAAACCCCTTTTAGAGTCATTGAGAGTACATAGCCGTTCTAGAATAAGGTCAGTGGCGTCGCTAGGGGGGGGGGCGGGGGGGGGGGGGGCGGTCCGCCCCGGGCCTCGCAAGGGCAGGGGCCTCCAAATGGTATTTTTTTTAGGAGGCCCACATGAAAAATATAAATGTAATGCTTATTTTCCATATTAAATAGTTTCCATATATAGAATGGATTTTTTGCTGGGGTTCCAAAAGAAGAATCGGAGAAGTGGATATCACTAAAAGTCTTACAGTTCATTGTGGAAATAGACCTCACAGAATCTGTTCCCAATGTGTATGTAGCATTGAAACTTTTTTTGACAGTGTGTGTTTCTGGGGCTTCTAACGAAAGAAACTTTTCAAAGCTCAAGCTGATAAAAACTTATTTAAGATCAACAATGAGCCAAGCAAGGCTATTCTGTCAGTGGAAAGGGAAGCAGCAAACAAGGCGGATTTTGATGCAATTATTAAGAATTCGCTGAAGCTAAAGTGCGCAGGCAGAAAGTGTTTTGATTTTGTTGTTTAACACTTAAATTTTAGTTGTTGCTTTTTGTTTTTCACCTTGACCTTAATAAATAAGACTTGAGTTTTCATGGATTATGATGGTTTTTATTTTCCGCCCTAATTTTATTCTTGACACAGTTTCTTATGATTTATCACTTCCTGGGGGGCCTCTCAGATTATTTCCGCCCCGGGCCTACAGAGGTCTAGCGACGCCACTGAATAAGGTCAAAGTCAACCGAGTTAAATGCGCTACTGAAATCAAGCAAAGAGATCATGGTAACTTTTCTGTCATTAATAGCGCATCTAATGTCATCAGTTACTTTGACAAGAGGTGGTGTTGTGACCTGGGCGGAAACCTGACTGCAGGAGATCGAGCAGATTGTTATGCAAAAGAAAGTAATTTAGTTGATAGTATTGATAGAGGCAAGATTGATATCGGCCTGAACTCTTCTGCCGATTGTGGGTTTGGAAGAGGGATGATAAAGGCTTGTTTCCACAGCTTCGGTACAATAGAATTATTCAGTGAAAAATTTATGAGATGAGTGGGTGTTGGCAGAATTACATCTAAAATGGGCAAAATCAGGTCTTTGTTAAGGGTCTGGGTCTAGTTCCATTTATTTCTACATTGGTTTGTACCTGCTTGAATTAGGTGTAGAAAATTTAATCACTATATAGTGATAACTCAGCTATTGTAATATTTCATTAGGTTACGTTCTTTTTAGCACAATAAAGTTATTCTATTCTATTAATATGAAAATAAACTGTTGTTGCAAGCGCGCCACTGGAAAAGAAGAGGCAAAAAGATTTCTTTCGGTTCGTTGTCTCGTTCTAAAAACAAACACAAGTGAAATGTTCGTTGCCTTGCAAAAAGACTTCCAGATCTAACCTAACTACCGACCTACCATCAAATCGTTCTTCCGTGGTTTCTAGTTAGTAGGTTAATTTCTTTTATTCTCTAGAGAGGAAGTGACTAATTTTATTAATTAGAGAAAATGTCGCTCTCTGTGGTATCATGTACAACATTTCTAGTAACTGTTGGCCAGATTAGCTCAAGCTCCTACTTCCTTATTTGCACGTTAAACGAAGATTAAGGTCACGCGGGTGGCTTTTGAAGAGGATTGAGGCTAATGGATGTTATACTCTTCTGGCACGTAACACTGTGTGAAGTGTTAACATGCCGATATGCAGTTTAGTAACCGAGAGTTTCTATATACTCTGTATACAATTCTGTATACTGTATGTATTACTGTATACTGTATCTCTGTATACTGTGTCGTATGTGACTGCGTGTTGCCAGTTGCTGGTCCCTCATAGCATTTATTATATGTTTATTATATTTATTACATAGCATTTATTATATGTTTATTATATTTCTTACATATCATTTATTACATATGACCCTCGTTTTAAATGTAAAAATATAAATTGCTTGCCTTACTGTGTACGAATAATCACCGGCGACGAAAAGTGGATCATTTACGACAACCCCAAACGCAAGAAATCTTCACTTCCATCGACCTCAATAGCCACGCCGAAGAGAGACACCCACTGATCCAAGGTAATTTATTTATTTATTTATTTATTTATTTTCGGGAAACATACAGCGCTTCATTAATTATTACTAATTATTCTAAAACAGAGTTTCGCTGGCCGATTAATTGTTTCCCACATTATTTTCTTCTACGGTAAATCAAAAATTGCATTGCACTAAATGAAATTGCAATTGAACTATTGTAAGGATAGGAAAGGAGAGGGATGGGATATATGTAGAATAGGATATAGATATTCAAATTATATTCACTGTGTAATCACTTCCTAGACGCCTAGTGAGCTAAGGACAGCTTCGCTGAATTTAGGTTGATTCAGGTAAAAAATGGCGATATCTTCGAATCGTCTATTATATGTAGTCATCAAGCGGTGCATAACAGAGTTTTGGGCGTAACTAGTGCTCACACGAGGGATTTCGAACGTACGAGGAGAGCGAACCCTTCGTGGCGGAACCAACAACGACAGTTTCTTTACCAAATGAGGGCTATCAATTTTGTTATGTATTATTTTATGCAATAATATCATATCAGCCGCTGTGCGGCGGTCTTCCAGTGAACACATACTGAAATAGTTCAGCCTGCTCTCGTAGGTTCCAAGTCCCAAGTGCTCACGATAGTCCAGGTATCTAGTAAAACGTCTTTGGACGCCCTCCACCCTATTTTTATACACGCCATATTGCGGATTCCAAATCTGCGATACGAACTCTAAGGTGCTACGAACATAGGAAAAGTAAAGCGTTTTAAAGATGTTAATGTTCGAGAATGGTTTACATATTCTATTAACAAAACCCAGAGTCCTCAACGCCTTGCTAACAATACAGTTGATGTGTTGATCGAACGTCAGCTTTTGATCCAGTTGTACCCCAAGATCTCGAATGCACTGTCCTACGGTAATGCTTTGCATTTGGTGGGACCAAAAGGGTGTCATCTATTACGAGCTACTGAAACCGGAAGAAACTATCACGGGCGATCGCTATATCTGTGAGAGATAAAACGGCCGTAATACGCTAAAAGGCACGACAAGGTAATTTTCCAGCATGACCAATTGACCATGCACGACCACACGTCGCGATGCAGGTCAAGAACTTCCTGGAAACGCTTCGCTGGGACATCCTACCTCACCCGCCGTACTCCCCAGATATTGCGCCATCAGACTACTATTTGTTCCGGTCAATGGCCCATGGCCTTCCGAGCAGCGCTTCCAGTCTTTCGAGAATATTGAAAAATGGCTGGATTCGTGGATAGCCTCCGAGGACGAAGACTTCTTCCGCCGGGGAATCTGTCTCTTCCCAGAAAGATGGGAGGACGTCATAGCAAGCGATGGACAATATATTGACTGAAATGCACTTTCCAATTTGCTTCGAAATAAATGTTCAATATCACAAAAAAATCGAAGTTTGCAATTCACAGACCTAATATATAAAAACGTATATATCAAATATTATACGTTTAATAATACGTTTTGACAGGTTTTCTGCGCCGATAATAATACGTTTTGACATGATAATAATACGTTTGCACAAAAATTAAGTCCCTGCAAATACGCCGGTACGTATTTGTCGGTATCTATTACGCATTGATCTATGTGCGGCGCAATATAATGGACTTTATTTTTGTAACATGTATGGAGTAATGCTGACGCCACGCATTATATTGCTAAGCAGTCTGGCCATTTGTTTCGAGTTCTGTATTGCATTCACTGTCTACTGATGAATTTTCAGCTTTTCCAAAACACTTAGGGGGTACTAATTAAAAATACACCTTTCCTAGTGCGCCAGCGCCTGGTGTCCCGGAGTCTGGCTTGCTGACTCTACCCCAGCATTCTATGGCCAAAATACTGTCTGATCTGAAAGTATCAGCTTTTACAAAATATATATTTATAATAAATAAAAATAACAATGAAATTAAATCGTGCGAATGACAATAGTATCTTGCCATTAAGCAATTGAAATTAATCGTCAGTTAGGATTAATGACACCACTATCAAAACATGCGCGAGGTCATCGCGAATTACCCTTTCGTTTGTTTTCTCGAAGGACTTTTAGGTGAAAGGTCAAACGGCGCATTAACACCGTTTTTGTGGAGCAATTTAAAGTGCGTTGATAGATGTAGTCCATGTGTTTCTTATGTTTTGAAGCCATCCATTTCTGGCGTTAAATTGGAATTTGTCAGGAAAGTTGCCAAAAAAGTAGCATTTTCGCAGATTTTTAAGGGAGGTGTAATATTTACGTCAATTATCAGTAATTTACCTCTCACTCACTCTCATCTACACTTTCTACGCAAAATTTACCCAAAAAAAAAACCCGACTCCATTTTTTTATACGCGCAGTTTGTGTCTGTGCTGTCGACCATTGAAGAGTTCCCTCATTGGAAGCCAACCCTAGGTGACGCAGTTCTGTTTTGGTGAAACGTATAACGGGCTGTCGTAATTGAGAACATATACAAAATTTCGTGTCTGTGCTGTTGACCGTTGAGGAGCTACTGGGCCCTTGCTGAGTTGGCCACGAGGACCCATTCTCTTCAGGATTGGTCACACTCACGGGTCAACACCCATCCGGCGGCCTCCACGCATGAAGTGCGTGCCCGGGCAGGACCCTGGCCTTAGGGCTAGTTTCCCCTAGGAATCAACCTTCTGGCGCTCCTAGACGGTCTGCGCACCGTGCGGCGTAAGCCAATCGATTGTGTACTCTGACTAACAGTCGGGGGAGTCTGGAAGCAGTACTGTTTTCTATAGAGCGGGGTGGTTGCGGACCTTAAGGCGACTGCTCTTGAAACGATCATCGGCTACCCGATACTGGGTGAACAGCCGGGCAAAGGATGCCGTTTCACCACCTCGAACTCGTAACCAATCGAGAGACCGGAGTAATCTGGTCGCAATTGGAAGTAAGGGCGTGAGTGTAAGTCCGCTGGTTAACACACCTAGTTATCTCGCGGTTAAGGCGTTGGCCTCTTACGGGCATGTGGCGGAGCTTGACGGTGGACTGTTTTGTCCAAGTCTTCTGCGTTCACTTCCCGGGAAATAGAACGACTAATCGTTAAAACTTCCTGATGTGACGGGTTCGCCCGTTGTAGTTGACAACTCTATTTTACTGTAGTTGAGGAGTCCCCTCGCAGGGAGCTAACCCTGGGTGCGGCAGTCATATCATGGTAAAACTTCGAACGGGCTATCATAACTGAATGGGTACACAATATTTCGTGTCTGTTCCGTTGAGGAATCCCCTCGTCGGAAGCCAATCCAGGGTGTAGAATCAGGTCACGCTTACCGTTAAAATAATGTATTGTCATCGGAATTGAACCAACATGTAACTTTTCAACTTCCTATGATAATATTTGAGGAGTTCCCTCAATTCCTCCTGGATCCCATCATCAGAACAGGATTATGATAAAAATGGGACCAATCTGTAAGTATATCCTTTTAAATAAAAAAAGATTTTTTCAAACCGGTTCATAGATGGCAGAGTTCTGAGGTAACAAACATTTAAAAAAAGATGCAACCGAATTGATAACCTCCTTTTTTTGAAGTCGGTTAAAAGTGTAAATTAGCCTTTAGTGATCATTTCTGACTAAACGATAATAACACTAACCAACAAAATTTAACTTTTTTTCAGTAACATCGATTAAAACAGTTCATCTTTATGTTTTCAAGGGTGCTGAACACGGAAATGATAGTAAAAAAGGAAGTTCAGCTCTTGTTTTTTAATTAATGAAACTTTTCAGAATTGCCCTTAGAATAGGATAGAAACGAATTTACCGCGTGAAATTTGTAGCACCCGACGTTTCGGTGACGTTGCAGCCGCCGTTGTCTAGCGTAGACTGAAAGAGCTGTCAATCCGTTGTTCCGCGGGTAGGCAGCATACCGCTGCCGCTACTCCGTAGGTTATAACGGTGATGGGGGGCCGGGCTCGGAGCGCGCGAATTTCGAAAATCCGTCTTGCACCTTAAAACCCCTGGCCTAGATCGAACGGCAGGCCCTTACAAGTGGTCGTCAGCAAACGCAAAGTAATATCTGAGCTTGACAAAATTCGCAACGATTTATCTATCATCTCCTGGCAGTTGGTAGTGTTTATAGTGAGAGGCTATTTTCAGAAGCAGGAATTCAGTATTCAGTATTCAATTTATTCATTCAGAATATACAATAAAAGCATGAATTATCAATTAAAGCTAATTATCGCATATTAGAATTCGTCAGTTGCTAGTAATATATTAATATATGTAGATATAAAACTATAAAAACATAAATATTAATTCGACAATAGCGTTGACTAAAGTCGGCTTTACACGGCAGACAAATGAAATTTTAAAAAAATAGAGCTGAATCCATGTACATGAGTATACATATAAAATAGATAATTATTATAGGAATATTAATATTTATCTTAGGCACTTTATGCAAAAAATAATCACACAATAGAAAGTATCGAAACAAAATTGGAAAAAAACAAGGTATGTATATGATCAGGTACCTACCTATGTTACGTTAAACATTGTAATCTACATATTAAATATTAATCATCATAATATTATTATTAAACAATAAGAACTAAAATGAGGTACCTGAAAGTTACATATTAATGTTATTCCCATTTGAAAGAATTGGCATGCTCAAAAAAATCACCCAGCTTATAGAAAGCATGTGTGGATTGCAGCTTTTGTTTAATAAATCTTTTAAACGCCTTTGTTTCCATCTTTCACGTGGAGAGTGGTAGCTGATTAAAGAGCTTATAGCTCAAATATCCAAAGGACGTTTGTGTCTGCGTAAGGCGTACTTTAGGCAGGATAACATCATCACGTCTGCGTGTATTGTGGGAGTGCATATTCCGGTTTATCCCTTGTTCGTTAATATTAGATTTAGCATATATAGTAGACATTTTAAGATATATTCAGGCGTAAAAGTCAGTATTGTGTACTTAAGAAAGTATGGTTCGCAGTGCGTGTCACGGGATACTCCTGCAATTGCTCTCAGTGCATTTTTCAATTGCTCCCAGTGCACAATTGTTTACGAGGAAAAGCGCAATCGTTTACAACCAACCAATGATGAAATAATTGTTTTCATTCATCATAACCTATCACTAAGAGATTTTAAGTATTGATGCAATAATATAATTTGTACTAAAAATAAATACAGTTTTGAATGCGTTTTTTTCATGGTATTCGGTATTCGGCCGAATAGTACGCAGTATTCGGCCCAATAACGAATATTAAAAAAAGTGGCCGAATATGCCGAATACCGAATAGTACCGATATTCGTGACATCACTACAAAAAAACCCTTTCTGTTCCCTGCTATAGATAAAAAGCTCACTAACAAATGGGCCCGGAGGTGGCAAGAGTCCTCATTGGTCAAAGGTAAGAGAAACTCTCAAATCCAAACAGAAATAAGGACCAAACCCTGGTTCCACCACCTACCTTTCACCCGTAAGGAAATCTCCACCCTCTGCAGGATGCGCATCGGTCATTGCTGCACTCCCGCTCACCTCAACCGAATACATGTCCTCTCTTCTCCTCGGTGCGACTGCGGTCATGCGTTTTGCACTCTGGACCATCTCTTCTTTAATTGTCCCATTGTTAATAACTATCCTAACTTCATTTCGGACCTCTTAAATCCCAAAATTCAGCTCCCTATTAGTATAGACTTTTTATTATCTCTCAACTCCCCCAATGTCTACAAAATCATCTGTAAATTTATTAAACTCAACAGTATGTCCCTAATAATTAATGAATGTTCCTCCATAGAGTGTTTGTGTTAAACGTATATATGTATTTCACTATATCTTAAATTATTATTCGATTTTGTGTTCCCGACGGAGTGATGTCTTAATTGTTTCAGTGACGTCCACTTACATAAATAAGTTTCCTCCTATTTCAACGGCACACTTGGCAGAAATCACCCTCTTTGGGTGGAGCCATCAAATCAAAAAAGGAGAAGAAGAAGATAACTAACACGGTGCGGACCCCTCGGCGCGTGAGTTAGCCTCGCACTTCAACGGTTTTCTTTCGGTTTATAAATATCATCCAGCAAGCAGGTACCTATTATTGAATTTCTTTGTGGTTTCTCAAGCTAAATCATCTAAAATGGACGCTATTCCATCATAAATCGTAAACATTATTACACACTACAAATGCCATTCAGAAGTCTTTCTCGTTTAAGAACATAAATTGCCCGATTTTCCCATGCTCCACAATATAACTTCTACCATAAATAAGAGACAGCAGCGTCCACAGAGAAAGAATGGACTTACAGGTATAAAATAACACAAAGAATCTTTCGCTATATTGTTAAGGCGACCTGTATTGAAAAAGTCGAAGTTTTACGCTCGACAGTGCCTTATTGTTATACCTTTTATAGGTATATAGGTTACACGTTCATTTTGTAAAGTTGCGAAAAAAACGTCTGTTATGTGGGAGTCAAAGTACGCGAGTAAGCAGGCCTTCGAGCCAAATTAAGATGGAAACACACTACCCATAACAAACAAAATTACTTGACCGCTATCGAGAATTTAAATCGCAATTTTTTAGTCATGATTTTCGACTGAAACTAATCAATCGTTAGTCAGATTTAACGATTAAAGTAATCAAACGTTAGTCGTTAATCAGGATTAACGTATTCAATCGTTAGTCGACTAAATTTTGCCCAACACTGAGAATAACAAACATTTTTTTAAACATACCTCTTATTATTTAAATACTATTTAAATAATAAGAGGTATGTTTATAGTATAGGGTATTAGTTTGCTCAATGCCGTACTACATTTTGGCAGCTAGGATTTTAAGTACTACGAAACGCAACGTGTGGCTTTCATAGTTCAAAACATTATTTCTCTTATGTTCAGTAGCCAAATAGATGGCGTTTAAACAAGCCGTTACCACAGTATACCAGATATCGTATACAGATTTGGTATACTGTGCGGTTACGGTATCCTACATATTTTAAAAGTAAAATAATAATATTACATACTAACCAGTGTTGGGTCAATCGACTACATTTTTCAATCGACTAATCAATCATGATTGAATTAGTCACGACTAATTTAGTCGTGACGAAAGTTAATCGCGATGGAAATAATCATAACTAAATCAATTAGTCGTTAATCCTTAAATCGTCAATCATGACTAACTTACTATTTACATAGATGCCACCCGACAATTTTTATATTATATCTATTGGCTGACTGTACTTAGATTCTCACCGGTTTCGCCGGTAGGTCGCTCGGTCGGTTGGTCGGCTGGTCGGTTGGTCGGTCGGTTGGTCGGCCGGTCGGTCGCTCCGTCGGACGGCCGGCCGGTCGGTCGGTCGACCGTCGAGCGACCGACCAACCGATGGACTGAACTTCCGACCGACCGACCGACGAAAAACTTGCAAAACTTGAAGTTGACTGCTATCGAGAATTTCAATCGCAATTTTTTGTCATGATTTACGATTGATACTAATCAATCGTTAGTTAGGATTAACGATCAAAGTAATCAAACGTTAGCCATTAATCACGATTAACGTATTCAATCGTTAGTCGTCAATCGTTAGTCGACCAAATTTTGCCCACACTGATAGTAACATTTTTTTAAACATATACTATTTATATAAAGATGTCAATGTTTAATTTGATATATATGGGGCCTATTCTTGGAAACTATAGCATGCTAAATTTGTCTATGGTCCATTTGATTTACATGGGCCACAGACAAATTTAGCATGCCATTTATTTCAAGAATAGCCCCCCAGGTTTCAATACGTAATAATTAAGCGCTGTGTTCAATAGACTAAAAAATGGTAATGTTCAAATAGACTAAAAGATGGCATTCTAATTACTCGGTATTATTTATGTTATGTATTCAGCCTATATAAAAATGCGATAGATGGCGGTAATAATTTAATATAGTCATTGGTAAAATAATGGCTTTTTATAATCAATCAGTCCTTTATAAAAAAATGTCATAAATATGGCCAAATAAATTGCTATTAGTTTCTCCGGACAATGCTATCAGCGCCACCTGCACGTCGCCAGCGCAGAAGAGTTGCCAACACGTAATTCATAAATACCTATATGGCAGTAGGTTCTTAGATTTCTTTAAAACCATCATAATCACCCAGTGTTGGACAAAATTTAGTCGACTAACGGTTGATTACTTTAACCGCCAATCAAGTGACTAACGATTGATTATTTTGAATCGTAATCATGACTAAAAATTGTGATTGAAATTCTCGACAGCGGTCAACTTCGTTATGCAAGTTTTTCGTCGGTCGGTCGGACGTTCAGTCCGAGGGTCGATCGGTCGACCAGTAGATCAGCCATTCGGTCGACTGACCGACCAGCGAAATCGGTGAGATTCTAAGTACAGTCAACCAATAGATATAATAGAAAGAATTGTCGGGTGGCATCTAAAGAGCACGTTTGTTATAATTTACGATTGACGACTAATTGCTTCAGCCATGATTATTTTAATCGCGATTAATTTTAGTCACGACTAAATTAGTCGTGACTAAATCAATCATGATTGATTAGTCGATTGAAAAATTTTGCCTATTGACCCAACACTGTTAACACCTATTCGGCGGTAGGTTGTTAGTTTTGAAACAATATATGGCAGAGTTAGCTAAAATGCATATATTCGCATGTTTTATAGAAATTTATTTTTAAATAAATAAATAATAATACTTCTGGAAATATATTATAATTACATAATAATATTTGATTAGGTAACAGCATAATCGAAACGCGTAAAACTTTGAGTGTGCACGGGCTTTATAGACAAACGATTTCGCGCATGCGCAACAGTCTGCCGCCATTTCACCCCAATTTCGAAAAAATAAAATACAAACTCTAATACGTCAAATTAGTTAAATGTTAAAAAATTAGTTAAATGTAGATGGAATACAGGTTCCATATTTTATTTATTTATCCGCGTTTACAATAAAAGCAACGTTCATATTTATCTAAACGTCAAATGTGTCCGCGAACGTTATTCTCAAATCTCCAACATCTATAAAAAGAAGCACTAAATCCCCGCATCGAAAACGCTGCAAAAACTCCAATAACGCACAATATACACAGTAATGAGCCGTTGAAACTCACCGATATCGAGAATTCACAAAAAAAAAGCCGAAGCAACGCTCTCCGGACGAAATCCCGAGCCACCACCACACAACGGCACTTGCGATAAATTTAAAACTTTTGCCGTCTTTAGCACAAAGAAAACCACAAAACTGTAGCTTTTCTCACATTTCCGTACACGGGCTACATTTTGAGATCACTTTCAAGCGTTTTCTCGACATTTTTCATATCGAAAAACGAGTTTTAAATATATAAACAAGTCGTAAGGCGAGAGACGAACGGACCGCGAGCAGCAAGACGGCGACAAGATGGAGACTGTTCAAAAAAATTAAAGTTATCGTAGCAGTAGCGATGGGATGATCAAAAAAAAGTATCGTACTTTTCTTTTCATCGATACCAGAGTCAGACTAATGAATGATGACCAGTGCCGTATTACCCAAAAGGCCAAGTAGGCACCAGACTATGGACCTCATGTCTTTTAGGGGTCCCGCGATAAGGGATAATTACAATCTTATTTTTAAAAATTGTATCTAATTGATAGGAAATAATATTTGATTTTAAATTTCATGCAAAATATTTGATTTTAAATTTCAATGCAAATAAACTTTTTGATCCGACTAACAATATAATTGTCATAAACTATCGACATTTGGCCGCTGGCCAGACTGTGGATCACTTTTTGTTTATATGTTCGTCTTTGGTATGCGACATAAGCGTTGTCACATACGCGTCTTTAATACGCGACATGTTTAACCTTTAGGGAGCCAGCCTTCGCGCGCAAAAATGGCGCCGCATATTTTTAATCGATTTTGTATTTTTTAATGAATTATCTCTTTTTACCTAATAATCTATCTCAGCGGTTCTTAAACTTTTAATTTCGCGTACCACTCACGAAATTATAAATCAGTAGCGTACCACTGAATTGTAACAGTTAAAAAATCGTTCAAAATGGTACAGTAATAAAAACTGCAACAACTGTTTATGACAACATTATGTTTATTTATTAATTATAGAAAAAATACAATACTCTTAGTGCGAAAAATGGTGCTGCATGTTCGAGACAAGAGGGGAAATATTTGGCTCAGTTGCATTTAATTTCAAGCGCAAATTAGGGTCTATGTACAGCTTATTACGATATTGGTTTTTTATTATCAACATAGCAGAAAATCCGCTCTCACAGAGATACGTGGTTTTAAATGGAATCAGAAACACTAATGCTTTTCTGGGCAGCGATAGATATTCATTTTTAACTTTTAGCCAAAATTCACACAACTCCAGTTTGTTGAATTCCGCTTGCAAAGCTCCATCGCAAGATAGTCCTGTCAGAGATTCTATTTCACTTACACTTAATCTTTCACGAGCATTATCCAGATCCGAAACGAATGGGTTTCTTATCCAATCGAACTCTGAATAATCCTCTTTAAAATATTCTTCAAATGTTTCAACGATCATTTGGCTGTGATTTTTGATGTTATTGATTACATTTTCACTCACTGTAAGTTCATTTCCAGTTACAAAATTTTCCAAATTAGGAAAAGATGCCAGCTTCTCATTCGATACGCTCCTTTTAATCATTTGAAATTTCTTGCGACAGAAATTTATAGCGATAGAGCGCGCCCGCGCGGGTGTCAGGGCGCGAAATTAAAAAAGGTTTTATCTAATTATTTACTATGTAGGTCCTATGGCCATGGCTGCTTGCGTATCACCTTAAGAAGCGTCGCGTACCACTGGTGGTACGCGTACCATAGTTAGGGAATCACTGATCTATCTTATTAGTCATGTATATCATATATTTATATAATATATATGGATGCCAGCCGAAATGGTTACACGCAGATTTATTAACTACCTCAGCCACCGATTGGCGTTTTTGGCCTCCCAGGGATTAAAGGCCCACTTTGCCTTTGCCACTTTGTTTTGTTTATATACACGTCTATTTTACTCTACATGGGTTAATCTGGCACTGATGATGACTAACGATTAAAAACATTAATCGTGATTTATGACAAAACGATTGATTCGTTTGGTCGTCAATCATGATTAACGATTGATTAGTTTCAATCGTAATCATGACAAACATTTGTGATTGAAATTCTTGACTGCGTTCAACTTTCTCAAGTTTTGCATAATGTTGAAGTGGAGTGGACTACCATCACTCCTACTCGTGAAGAATTCATACAGTGGTCGGATGGACGTTCGGCCGGTAAGCCAACTGACCGACCAATCGACCGACCGACCGACCGACCAACTGACTGGCCGACCGGCGAAATCGGTGAGAATCTAAGTACAGTCAACCAATAGATATAATGGATAGAATCGTCAAGGGCATATAAAGAGCAAGTTAGTCATGATTAACGATTGACGATTGAATATTAACGACTAATTGATTTAGTCATGATTATTTCAATCGCGATTAACTTTAGTCATGACTAAATTTGTCACGACTAAATTGGTCTAGACTAAATTAATCATGATTGATTAGTCGATAAAAAAATTGGTCGAATGATCCAACACATACATTAAATTATTAAATTTAAATTATAAAATTAAAAATTGGTACCTATTATTAAATTTAACAGCATTTAAGTAATCAGTTTTTACTGCGACGGTCACAAATCATTAAGAGAACTGGCTTCATTTTTTGGCAATTCGCTTAAATTGCGTAAGCACATAATTAGGTATAGCCCCTACGAATTTTGGTTTTCGACTTTTAAGCGGAGGCTACCTCATGGGAGTTGACCTGTGAGTTGGGCCGACCCTAACACATGAGTCATAGTTGCCCAACTGCACTGGCCCCATTAGCTCATTTTTTTCATTTTCTTACTCCAACAAGGTGGATGGAGACAGAAGCCAATCCATCCACCACACGATCCATCCTCATCCACCATCTGGCCCCATTAGCTATCAAATTATACACTTTGGAGCTGTCATCTGCAACGGGCGAACCCGACACCTCAAGCTGTTATAACGATATAGTAATATTGTAATATATATAACGATATAGTAATAATTTTTCGCATTTAAGAGATATTTATTGGGTGAATTCAATTTATCTCAAAAACGCGTTGTCAGATTTCAAAAATTCCTTCGCCAATAAGTTTTATTCGTCAATGGATATGTTAACTACCGTGTCCCTTTCAGACCTGAGATTTTCTAAATAAAAAAGTCCTGAACTATTTTTTTCCTTGCCTTTGCAAAAAATTGGTAGATTCTGGTGTTTTAGTCTTAGCGAATATGAATTTTGTATTTTTAATGGTACTCAAAATCGAGAATTTCTAAAAGGGGGTTCATTATAGATATGTCAAATATACCTAAAATATATTATAAATCATATAAACCGTACCCCCACATTTGTGTGGGTTAGGAACTCATGGTCACCTATACAATTATGTGGTCTGAATGGGATACAAATAGATAACTGTAAAATCGCCTCTTCTCCCTCAGCTATCCTTTCAGCTACCCATTCGAACCCAAAAGACCAGTTGCACACCGTGTGTGCAATGATATTGAATTGCAATTATCAGTCAGTATGGAAAAAGCAGTCATCAGCACAAGACTTCCTTAAGAAAATATATCTTTGAAGTGTGTGAAAATAAAATTTGATGTCGGTTTCAATTTAGCCCCAAATCCAGGACCATATGGTAAAAATAGGAAAGTTCAGAGATAGATTTGTCGTCAATGCACCAAAGACGGTAAATATAGACTCACTAATTACTCTTGTCCTGATTGTGTCGGCAACCCTGGATTATGCTTGGCAGATTGTTTAAAGCTTTATCATTATGCACAACACAAGTAAGAGTCGTCCTCCCAGGAAAATGTCTTACCTTGTACTGCTTCTTATTAATTATTTTTTTAGATGTATGAATTATATTCTTTTTTTTCATTACTGAACCTAAAATAACGATTTAATTTATTTTGGAATATTTTTGACTATTTTTGGAATAAATGTTATTCAATGTGATAATGGGTTTTTATTTTATTTTACATTGAACACCTGCTGTTCAATCCATCCCTCATTATAAAAAAATTCAGAGGAGATACCTATAAACACGGTGTGCAATCATCTTATTTGTACAAAGGGAGTTACAAAACGACTGATTTCTATTGCGGACGTATTTTTTTATCAAAAATGGTGAATATAAAGCAAAATAAAAAAATGGATTCTGGGGATGGTCTCCAAAAACATGTGCTGTCGCGAATGGGTTACACGCAGCACGCATGAAACGTACGATAAAATCAAAAGATCGTATATAATCACCTCCCGAGTTTAAAGAAAGGCCGGCTGGCTACCTGGGTCGGCGCGGGCGCACCTCTACGCGGACTGCGAAAGGTCTACATTCGCATGAATAAAGCTCCGTAAAAGTTTTGTACGAGAAATATTTTGCGAGCTTTGTAATAATACAGAAATGTAACACCGCGTCCGAATAATCCGCAAATTGATGTATTTTTGCAGAATTTATATGTACAAAACTTACTGAGAAATAATAGTTTTATAAAATAAAAATACTGCGCTCTAGCTGCGCTGTTTGTGCAACCTATGGAATAGTTCGGCAAACGAAGCTTCGAAAGAAAGTTTCGTTTGAAATCGATTTAGCTCGATAGAAGGCAACAGGTGGCGCTGTAACAAATGAAAAAAATATATCTTCCTCGTGCAGAATTTCAAACAGAGGTGATTACATTGAGATATAGGTAATGGGTGATTATTGAAAAATATAGTATGCCAAATTTTTCTATGGTGCATTTGATTTACATGTGCTTAGACAAATTTAGCATACTAAAATATATACAGGCAGGGGTTTATTAACCCTTTGAGGACCTTAAGCTTTGCGGTAGAGTATGGAAAATTTTAATAGGTACATAAAACTAAAGTACGGGCCAAAGGAACGTTCCGATGGGAGTAATAAACCGAGCTGTCAACAAGGATGCAGCTAACGTCGATATTGCTTATCGATGAATTACGCTTGCTCGATGAAACAGTATTATACATCTGCATTTATTATAGTACTGATTGCTATATTTAATAATATTTTCGGTTTAAGTATTATTTTATATTAGACACCTAATTATGTGATGTGAGTTATTAAATGAGTACTTAGTAGATAACTGATTATCATAGCATGGCATATCATAGGTCATTCTTAATTTCTAAACAGTCATTAGTAAAATGTTATCGTGGCATTTTGTAATAATGAGTCCCACATATGTAGGTTACCTATATTATAAAATACTGCGCGGATCAAACATCATTACTTGCCTATCAGTCGAGCAATGGAGACCATATTTTCTAACCTGGAGCTATTGAAATTGAAGGGTGATATTAACATGCAGACTCGGTGCTTTATACATAACATTTTGTCATTTTTTGACGAACTGAAAAGTGACCCGACAAAAGTTTCGCTTGTCAATCTCAATAATATAATAATCTGATAGATAATCTGCGAAGGTTACGACACGCATACCTACAAACAGGTAGAAAAAGGGGCGGGGCCAGCCTAATTATTTATTGCCTCACCGGAATGTTCCTTTGGCCCGTACTATAGGTGATGTGAATAACATGTATGTCAAGTTATGTGAATATTGGTTCAATAGATTTTGAATGAATTGCTGGGACCTAACTGTCCCTGTGGTCCGGGAGCTAATGGGCCCATGATGAGGTGGCCAAGATGACCCATGTGTTCAGGGTCGGTCACACTCACGGGTCAACACCCATCCGATGGCCTCCACGCATGGGGTGCGAACCTGGGTAGGACACTGGGTCAACCAGTCTCCCCTGGGAATCAAAACCACTGGCGCTCCTGGACGGTCTGCGCACCGAGCGGCGCAAGCCAATCGACTGTGCTCTCCGACTAACAGTCGGGGGAGTCTGGGAACTGTATTGTTTCCTATAGAGCGGGGGTGGTTGTCTACCTTACGGCGACTGCTCTTGAAATGACCATTGGCCATCCGATCCCGGTTCAGAGTCGGGCAAAGGACGCCTTGGTCCGCGATAGATTCGGTGCACACCGTTTCACCGCTTCGTAAGGGAGAGGACCGCGCAAGCGACATCCCTTATATTACGTAATCACATTTCTGGGATTTTCAACCTTCTTCCCCTCGCCATGTCAACAGACGTAATCAGCGGCCCGACTCCTCCCCCCCAAGATTACGTAATCAACAGAATTTGCAGAAAATGTCGAGAATCGTGAACACAGCGTTTGTAGTGTTTGAAGACAGTAAGAGGAAAAAAAGATTTTAGAATCCTTTAATTCAAAGTAATTATTTTGTAATTACTTTGAATTCAAAGTAATTACAAAATCTTTGGTTTATTTTACAGATCGCAAACTTCAGACCGCAGTGGCTGTAAAGACAGTACCCGATCCAGTGGCTGTAAAGACAGTGTACCCGATCCTGGGTTAACAGCAGGGCAAAGGATGCCGTGGTCCGCGATAAGATTCGGTATACACCATTTCACCGCTTCGTAAGGGAGAGGAAAGCGCAAGCGACCTCGAACTCGGAACCAATCGAGAGACCGGAGTAATCTGGTCATAATTGGAAGTAAGGGCGCGAGTGTCGGCCCGCCAGTTAACATCCCTGGCTATCTCGCGGTTAAGGCGTTGGCCTCTTACGGGCTTGTGACGTAGCTAGATGGTGGACTGTTTTTGTCCCAAGTCTTCTAAGTTCACTCCACGACTAATCGTTAAAACTTCCTGAACTGACGGGCTCGCCCGTTGTAGTCGACAACCAAAGTTGTGTTAATTACTCTCAATAATAATTTCTGCGCTTTTGTCAATCTATCCAGATTATCATTAGTAGTAGCCCCCCATGCCGCGACTCCGTAGGACAAAATACTCTGACACAAGGCCATGTATACCATTCTTATGGTTGCTTTGGACAGAATGTTGCGTAGCCGAAGAAATACATAAACCAGCTTTCTAATTCTCAAACTCAAATTTGCAATCTGGTTTTCCCAATATAGCTTCTCGCCTACCGTTATGCCTAAGTAGGAGACTGTTGCAGATTTGCTTAATTTAGTACATAAACATCTATTCTTATCCAAGCATTTGTCGGTATGCATGGCAAGTGTTTGGTTGAGAACCTGGCTGGGATTTCCCCGCAAGCTGAAAGTGATAAATTTTGATTTCGCAGCATTTAGCGTTAAAATATGATTGCCGATCCAAGTTTTAGCCAGTTCCAAGTTACTTTGAGCTTTGAAGAATGTGCCATCTCAATTATTAGTCGCAGTAAGAAGGACAGTGTTGTCCGCGAAGGATACAATTCTACCATTAACAGGTAATTCGCACAATTCGTTGATGTAGATTATAAAGAGAATTGGACCCAACACACTACCTTGAGGGACACCGAATGACACGTAGCTTTACTTATTTGTCGACATTTACCTGTGCGTAACGCTAACCAAAGGCGTTCGTCAAGACGTACCCACATTCTTCGCGCCCTCTTCCCGCAATGCCTGAGAGTAAAGCAGCATCTTGAAGGCAGATGCGTAAGGTTGAAGTGGCTCCCACACAAGTCAAATGCGGATTGTTTGCATCCTTTTCATCCATGATAGTTTTAAAATAAAACACAAAGAACTGTTTCTTCAGTCTATTTTCTTCCATTTTAAATAGTTCTCGGCGAACCTATTAAGTTGCGATTCGTAACTTTACAACAAAAGAAAAACAAATCGTCATTTAAAAAAAAAAAAGTTAACTTATATACAGACATTTTTGTACAACGCTCCTCCGAAACGGCAAAACACGCTCAACTGAACGGAAAACCAGGAAATTAATTAATAATGTACAAAACATGCAGGATTTGCTAATGCAAGTCGCTATATTGCTCGACGGGTGAACGGTTCATGAGCTCGCTGCGGCGTTGGTTACGATTTGCATTTACGATTGCATTACGATTTGCTGCGTTGGTAGCCATTTGCAAAGTCGCATGTGAAGGCTGATTTATATTGTCAGTTACTGATTTCCAACTCAAAGCAAGTCAGCGCTGACCTAGTGCTGATTTTAATTCCCACACGGCACGCAGCAGCGATACTGACCTCATTTAAGTGTAGATTTAGACTGAGTCACTTATAGGCTGGCGACGTGAACTGACATTGTTGACACGCAGTCAGCCAGCCATAGATATATCTTTAGGCTGTATGCACGTTACTGAAGTCAGTCGTGAAAAATGTGTCATTTTAGCTAGTTAAAATTTTCGATACGATGCGACTTGTGGTGGGGAGGGGGGGGGGAGTTATTAGTCAGCAGACGCGACAGCGCTGTAGATTTAAAATCAATTTACACGATGAAAATACCGGGTCAGCGCTGACTTGTTTTGAGTTTGAATTCAGTAACTGATTCAATGTCAGTTATAGGCGTCAGTGCTGGCGCCGAGAACTGACTCACACTGTTGACACGCAGTCAGACAGCCATAGGTATATCTTCAGGATGTGCGCACGTTATTGAAGTCAGTCAGGAAAAATGCATCACTTTTGCTAGTTAAAATTTTCAGTACGACTGGGGAGTTTCAATGGGGCGGGGCGGGGGGAATTGAAGCCAGCAGACGCGACAGCGCTGTACTGATTTGAAAACAATTTACACAATGACGGTACCCGATCAGCGCTAGCTAAATTGTTTTGAGTTCGAAGTCAGTAACCGATTCAATGTAAATCAGCCTTAAACGCCGAAGCCAGTAGTTTGTTAGTTGCTAGCATTGCTTTGTAGGGTGTCGTCGCGTCGCATGGAAAATTTCAATTTGAGAAAATCACGATTTTTTCCTGTCTTTTTCCGACTTCAATAATCTGCAACGTATGAGTGCAAAATCGGTTCTCTAGTATGGAGATGACCTACTACTCTTTAATATGATTGTAGTAAAACATTGCATTGTGTGAAAAATAATAAAAAGGGAAAATTACACATTTTCTTCCCGACTGACTTTAACAACTTGCATACAAGTGAGTGACTGCATGTTAATAGTTTGAATCAGTTCTCATGCTAGCATTGACTCCTATAACGAACGGCCTCAATGTAAATCTACACTTAAGTTTTCAGGCATCTTAAAACAGCACCGCAGCGAGCTCTTAGATCATTCCACACCCTCTTGTCTGCATTTCTATAAGAAATCCACCTATACTGCAATAAGTCCAAAATCAAAATTATTTTATATACAAAGCGAACATATGTTACATATGACCGCACGTTCGTTACTTTCACTAATATTCCGACGAACGTAACCCGCGTTTCATATTTTCACTACCTAATAGCAATAATTATAAATAATTTAAAAAAAAACATGCACTCCGCCTCGATAAATGTTTTTCAGTTTTTTTTTCCCTTTTAAAAGATTAATTCTCGTCGTTTTGTAATATATAAATAATACACGAGTTATACAAGATATACAATATTATCATAAACAATTAACTTCTTTTTGTTTCATTTCGTATTTATATAACATCAATACTAAGCGTAGTTATTTAGGTAAATGTGAAACTCGAAGGTTTGAGTTTTTTAATTTTTTTTTTGGAAAATGGGTCGAAAACGGATATGGCGCTGTGGTGCAAATACAATATTGGCGATAGAAGGGGGTTCTAAGGGAGCGTTTAAGGTACCCCCTCTGAAAAAAACAAAACCGATCCTCAAAACTGACCAGGCGATTCCACATGTTGGAATTCTGGTAATTGAACAAAAAGACTGGCACGGAGAGAACTGTAATCAGACCTGAGTCTATACTATCACTGGCAGATTGACTGCGTAAAAGGGTGAAATACAGAAGCCTTTCGGTGATCTGGCAGATATCGATCGAACCAGAGCACTGCCGGATCACTGGAAATCAGTAATGAAATCACTATCACTAAACGGGCAATTGAAGTGATAAAGTTTTCTTAACGTTCCACCTTCTTGTCATAACGTTTCAAAATCTTGTTTTTATATGTAGCGACGCATGATGATGATAATATACAAATGCATAATGCAATCGATAAAGTACCACATCCCACGCCACTACACATGTTCGCCTCTATGCCAAAACCATACGCGTAACGGCCGCAGCCGTACTCGTATTCGGTGCATGTGCACACTAACTTTGTATTTTCACTCTGTCAAACAAAGGAACCTTCAATTGAATCATAGTTTGGAAATAGATTTTCACTACCGTAAAAGAACCTTTGGAGTCAGGTATCATTCGGAGGACAGTATTGGATAGAGGCTATTCTTCGTCTAAATCATATTCCAAATGATCATCATGATCACTACATATCCGCAAGTGATAATGCTTTATGTTTACGTTTACACTGCAGAGACATTTTTAACTGACAGCAATGCACACACAAAATTACACTTTTAAAATCCAGAACGTCAGCGAGCTAGCACAACACAGAATAAACCGGCGTAAGGCAGACGAAGTATAGACACATACATCGGGCACAGCGGTCATTGACCCCGCGACAAGCAGTCACTTGTTCCCAATTACCGAGCTTGGCAGATCCGTTTGTATTTTACTGGCAATGTATGGGAGCTTGTCTATGACACAGGCCGTTTTCACGGCGGACAATTATTGCATCACCTTGAAGTTGTTTACAATATGTATGTACCTAACTGTATGTACCACGTCCCATGGACAAGAAGCGTAACCATACAATTGAAAATTGTTGTAATTAAACTCAGTGCTAAATTCAGACATACCATTCTGTCTGTAAAAACTTATAATTATAATAATAAGTAGATATGGTGGATGTCCATTTTAGGAAGCCGAGGATAGACGGCGACGTACGCTGGGACCGCGTTAGAAAGACAGAATGTTGGGAGGCAGCTAGAAACATTTGCATCAATGCGCCATATCCCTATCGACCGACACAACTCACAACGTAGATTAAATTTACACACGCACGCACAGACGCATGCTATCCCGCTCTCACGCATACTCAAGCACACAAGTCCGCCGACCACAAACTCAGCTGACGACCCTATACAGCCCGCGCTCACAAAACAAGCGTTATTTTTTTATTCCATATTGTTACAATAATAATAATAATAATAGATTAATTATACAATAATAATAATAATAATAACCTTAATGATTAAAGAGTTGACCGGTACCGTCAAAACGCAACGCCTACCTCTAAGACCCGTATATTTCTCAAGTATACACACATTTAATACAATGAACGATACAATGTGCATCTACTTTTTTGTAAGATTATTAATATATTTTGTTTTTTTTAGCATTTTTGCGATATAGTCGATAGGTACATTTTTTTGGAGTTTTTGAGGCTGTTAACGCGCAGTTTCCGCTCGCACGCTATCGCCGCGCAAGACGATGGACAAACAACAAAAACTATACAATGTAAGCTCGAAAGTACGCAAGGTTTGCGGAGAAGTTACGACTTCAAGACCATGGGGAAGAACACTTAAGTTCAAGTTTGGTTTTTTCCAATTTCGAGGTTTTGATGGCAATGAGCTTGAGTCTAGATTGTAAAAGAGATGCAAGTTCTCTTTAATGTACGATGGAATATTTTTTGCACAGTAAAATAACAATTGATTAAAATCTATCGATTTATTAGGAACACGACGGACTCTGGTCAAAAAGCAATTTGAAAGGGAACTTGCCGCTGCGCAATGCTTTTGCATTTATCACTACATTTAGCATTTAGCACTATATTTATCTACGCAAAACTAAGCAGGCTTTTCGCTACTGGTTTATATAGCATACAAAATAAAACGAAACAAATCAGGATAAATGCTTAGGACTAAGAACATCCTCAGCATTTATACCGATTTGCAGATGCCCCATTTGCTTCATTTCAGGTATGTCTGCGATATATAAAACACCAGCGAAAACATCGATATATAAGGTATAGATATATATGCCCTCAGGTACAAATGAGTTGGGTCATATCCGTTGCGTGTGACAGAAAGAGAACAAAAGACATTGTATGCAAGAGAATAGCACAACAATATTTATCGCGGGATCGCTTACACTCGGAAGTACTGGCGAAACTACTACTGGTGGCGATCCGTATTGATGTGATTTTCACGAGTGAAAGGCCGGCCTATCTAGGCCCTTATACATCGATGAGCGAAAAGCGTGCATTTTAGGGTAGATAAGTATTTTTATTTGTTGGATTGTTGTTGAACTTCAAAATACTAGGAGCCCAATGCAAAATAATTATTTTGAGACTTGAATTGTTCTTCCCTTGTGGTCTTCGTCTAGTTTTTCTTTTGAAGATGTTCAAAGCATTGGCCTAACGGGCCGTAAACTAAGGGAGTTTTGTCTTTTACATTTCATGAATAGTAAGTAAACACAGTTAGTGTCAAATGGTGAATTGTTTAATGTGAATCTAAAACTGAATGGTGTGGAAAGTTGTACAATAGCAGATGAGTTAGCAGGACTATTCCATCATCACCATCACTCTTCACTATTTAAAACTAACTGAGCGTAAATTGTTCGCAATAGGAATTGACTAATAGTCGTTACGGCAATTAAAATGCTATTTCCCAACATATTCATGACTATATTCAGTAGAGCCCCGGATATCTGCCAAAAAAAATGCTTTTTGCGGAGTTTTGAAGAGTTTGTGTTGTCAAAACACAAAAACTGATTGACCGTTTAAAAAAAAAAAAAAAGAAGTAACTGAACATATTTTGTAAGTATTGTATTTACTGTTATTTAGGGATTTAGACGTAGTGCAAAAGTTTATGCAAAAGTCGGATGCACAGCCCTGCGTCCAAATATAACTCTTTACTCTCTATCTCGGAAGATGGCCCTTATCGTAGAATTAAATGTTCCATGGGAATCAAATATCCCAAAAGACCACGAGTACAAATTAAATAAATACCATGATCTTGCAAATGCCGTCACCCGGAACGGCTTCACTGTTCACCTTCACGCGGTGGAAGTTGACGCCGTGGCCTGCCAGCTAAATTTCTGTTTCACCTTTTTAAAGGCTTCGAAGGGGGAGTGAATGGGTGTTAAGGTGAACGCTCACATGTGGCAAGACAGCTGTCCTGAACCTACCACAGCCGGTCGTTAGTCCGGAATCCTATGCTCACCCCCCAGTAGTGTAATAACACTATATGATGGGCCCGACTTCGGTCGGTGAATTCCATGGCAGCTCCGTTAATTTATTTACTGTACATATTTAGTATTTTAAGTCTTTTTCGGGTTATCCGCGATTTTCGCTATCCGCGGTGTGCTTGCCACCCTATTCTGCGGATAATCGATGCTCTACTGTAATTTGTATAGAATTTGGTTCTCTGAACATCAAACATTCTAAAAACCCCACAAAACGATTTGTCCCGGTAACCAAGAAGTAAATCAAAAATGTTTTAGATGTACTATCAACTCAAAGTCTTATAAACAATACTCTCCTGTAAAAGAAGTGAAAAACAATTTTTTTCTTCAATCTTCTGATGAGTTTTTTCTACAGAGTTATCCTATGAAGGAAATGTTGTGTGTGCTGTCTCGAACATGTTTGTTTCTACTCTTTGTGAAATTTCACAATGGACGGGTTTATTATCATACGATAATCTCTTACAACCAACCCTGCTATGAAGTGGTTATGTTGTCTTAGTTATCGCATTCGATCGACAGAATTGAAGCGAGTAAACTAAATAACATCGCGATGGATCAAGATATTTCATTCATCTATAATAATCACCCTTCCGACCTTGGTTTTAAGTGTGAAATGCAATAATGACATTTTAGCCAATGTGACATCATAGCCAATTCAAAATGCGAACGCTTCATAAGATTGACATATAAATATATAGACATGGGCAGCTATGCCCCGGAAGTGGCTAGCTAGGCCTTTCACAGCCAAGCAAATAACATATCCACTTTCGTTGTTTCCTCACCACTCTACGACTTACAATGCTTTCTTGTATATTGAGAAATTGTAAGAATAGGTCTATCAAGCAGCTCAAAGCGATTTGAATTACAAACCTAAAGTACATTTTCATATTATTACATATTTTATTCTGCAATGATTCAGAGGTATTCTACTCGTTCTATCGAGTTTTGTTTAACGTGGCTACTTTCATTTGTTTTTAGTGTATTGCTATTGAGCTCTCTTCTAGCTGCGTTGTCTCGCTCCCTCGAATGTCAGTATTTGAACGTGGATCAATAGTCACCATTTTACCGTTTCGACCCCAAAAAGGCCTGAGTTGGTTGACAGATCAGCACATAGCTGTTTTAGCCGGCCTTCCATATATATTATATAAATTTATAATATACGTGACTAACAAGATTGATTAAGTAACAAGAAAGAATTCATGTTAGTATTTTGTTGTTTCCTATAGAGCGGGGATAGTTGTTAATCTTACACAATCAACCATCAACCATTCGGTCACCCGATCCCGGGTGAATAAGCCCGGCAAAGGATGCCGTGGTCCGCGATAGATTCGGTAGACACTGTATCACCGCTACGTAAGGGAGAGGACCGCGCAAGCGACCTCGATCCTGTAACCAGTCAGGGGGGGCTAAGGGGCCCTTGCTGAGTTGGCCACGAAGACCCATTCTGTTCAGCGTTGGTCACACTCACGGGTCAACACCCATCCGGCGACCTCCACGCATGAAGTGCGAGCCTGGGTAGGATTCTGGCCTTAGGGTTAGGTTCCCCTAGGAATCAACCTTCTGGCGCTCCTGGACGGTCTGCGCACCGTGCGGCATAAGCCAATCGATTGCGCACTCTGACTAACAGACGGGGGAGTCTGGAAGCAGTACTGTTTCCTACAGAGCAGGGGTGGTTGCGGACCTTACGGCGACTGCTCTCGAAACGACCATCGGCCATCCGATCTTGGGTGAACAGCCGGGCAAAGGACGCTGTGGTCCGCGATAGATTCGGTATACACCGTTATACACCGATTCGGTATACACCGTTTCACCGCTTCGTAAGGGAGAGGACCGCGCAAGCGGCCACGAACTCGTAAACAATCGAGAGACTGGAGTAATCTGGTCGCAATTGGAAGTAAGGGCGTGAGTGTAAGCCCGCTGGGTAACACTCCTGGCTATCTTGCAGTTAAGGCGTTGGCCTCTTACGGGTTTGTGGTGGAGCTTGACGGTGGACTGTTCTGTCCCAAGTCTTCTGCGCTCACTCCAGGGAGACAGAATGACTAATCGTTAAAACTTCCTGAGGTGACGGGCTCGCCTGTTGTTGTTGACAACCCTAGTTGTAACCAGTCAGGAGGTTGGAGGTATCCAGATGGTTAATTCCAGACAGATATCATTCCAAACTGGTAGTCAGGGAACAAGGCTGCCCGCTGGTACCTTTCCCGGTGCCTCACCGTAAGGCGTTGGCTTCTGACAGGCATATTGGCATAGCTAGACAGTAGACTTGTATTGTCTCTAAATCTTCTACGCGCATCCCACGGCTGAAAGAACAATCACATATCGTTGTACCAGCCTGGGGTGACGGGTTCGCCTGTTGTAGTCGACACCGCCCCACTATTAGTATTTATATACAACAAAGACCAAAAAGATTGAAAGTCATTGGTCTTTGACCATCCCTATTATTTAATTTGTCATCGCACAACTCTACCCCCCACTAGTTCGTCAGTCTTATAGAAACCACCGCCGAAAAAGCCGAGCTTGCGCCTCTGAGCCTGCAAGTGGAAAAGGCGCATGTCGTCGGCAGGTAACTCACAAATTTCCGCTAATTTCAACATTGTTTAAATGCGGAACCAGCCAAACGGGCCTCGTTCTGTGATCCAAAAGGCTTGCATACCCTGGTCTATATATTTATATATCAATGCTATCTTTAAATACAAGGTTAAATCGAATGCTGTTTGGTTTGTCTAGATGCGACGGAAGGAAGATATTGTGGATTGGCGCGCGGTGCGGGGTGCGTTCAGAGCGAGCGAGTTGTTCGGTCCGGGGGTAGACATCAGGTGACCTGGAGGCGGGATTCTTCCGAGTTTCCGCCCACAGAAGAGGCCGATACGGCGCCGCTCTCCAGAGACGGCCGCACCAACGAGTCCGACGCGTCGCCCACTTCAATATCACTGCAACAAAAATACCAGAAAAGTGTAACCATCTGCATATTATTATCATAACTAGCTGACCCGGTCTACTTCGTACCGCTAACAGTCAATGAATGTCGTGTTACAGATTAGCTGAACTTAATTTATGATTTTATGAAAGTAATACAATGGGCTCGATTGCGTTTCTTCGTGAACTAAAATCGTAAATTAGTCCGTGTGAACGTGACAGAGCAATACGCTAGAGCGGAGTGTGAGATGGCCGGTTGTCACTTTTTGGCATTAAACCTGCCCGCCAAGGTCAAATCTTACACCGAACGAAATATGCTCGAATTTATTCGGACGAGTATAAGTTCAGCAGGTAGTATTTATCGACGATCGTTCGTTTCATAATCCGCTCTAACATATTGCTCTGTTTCGTTCGCTTGGACTAATTTTAGTTTTAGTTCACAAAGAAACGCAATCGGGCCCAATGAATACAAAATAAATATTAAGTTCACTACTTTATTACGATAATAACACAAAGAGAAATATAAAAGTACAAAAATTAAGTATATCAATCGCAAGTCAACAAGACATGATTGAATTTAACTATTTACATATTGTGCAGCATGGGATGCACTCGGTTTAATTCTCTTCATTGAAGCACCTTGTGATATACGACATATTTTGTTTTTTTATCAGGTGCAAGAACAAATAAAGCCGATGATTTGCCGACACGTGAACATGCCACGTACAATAGACCATGAGAAAAACACGGATTTACATTTTGAATGGGAAAATGTTTTTCTTTTATTTTAATTTTTTGCCAACTTTCCAATTTTCGTTTTTAATAGTTATTCTGCTATTCGGGACGGAGAAAAATACAACATTACAAAAACTATGAAAATCGGTCCAGCCGTTCTCGAGTTATAAGTGTTCGAACAAACCCGACTTTGTTTTATATATATAGATTATTACAAGAGGACATCGGTTATCCGAACCGTGTCGTTTTTTCTTTGCTTATATAATTATGTAATCAGTATTACATATAATTTAACTGGTTTAATTTACAAATTATATTCGTTTACTATTTTTTTAATAGATTGTAGATAGAAACATGGCTGTCACTGAATACTGTTACTACACAACTAGGGGATGAGCGGTGATTCCGGACTAATGACCGGCTGGGGCTAAGTTTAGAACAGCTGTCTTGCCACATGTGAGCGTTCACCTTACCACCCCATTCTCTCCCCTTCAAAGCAGAATTTGAGATGCGGAAATTGCAGTTTTAGATGGTTTTTTGGAAGGAGTTGATTAATTTCCTGGAGACCAAGATCTTTAAAGAGGTGAAACAGTGATTTGGCTGGCAGACCACGCCGTTCCAGGCGATGGCATTTGCGAAATCATGGTATTTATTTAATTTGTACTAGTGGTCCTTTGGGATATTTGATTCTCATGGAACAGCTAATTCTACAATAAGAGATATCTTCCAAGATAGGGAGTAAAGAGTTATATCTGATCGGAGGGCTGTGCATCCGAGACTTTCAGGGAATTTATTTTGCTTAAGACTAAATCGGCCTCTAGAATTCAACCTGATGCTTTCTTGATTATTGAGAAAGGTTTTGTAGCGGACTGTTCTTGCATTTAGAGCCATCTTGCACATACTGTATTGGGGATTTAACTGAAGGGTTCTGTCAGAACCTTATTGGCACAAGCCACTGAGAGGCTAATTATCTTGCAAATAACAGCAAAGACTTTTCTCATGGTGGTAAGTGTACCATTATTGCTCTAAGACCGCCTTGCGGCCAGCTAGAATATGTCTAACTGTGCAATAGGTATTGCTACAAAGAGGACATAAACTATCCTCTGAACAACAGCTCTAGCAAGCGAGTTTTAATCTTCTTTTTCGTTGTCATTTTATTTCTGGTTTTCAGTTTCGTTTATCATTTTTATTTTATGTAGCCAATGCAAATAATAAAATTAATAGTTGTTTTTTTTTAATAAAAACACGCTTTTATAAATGCACGTAAAAACCAAAAAATCCATCATGGAATGCCAGTGCCTATCTTCCGGCTTCATCATCAGACTTTGAAACCTACAAAGTTAATTCCAAGACTTTTTTAACAAGTCCAAACACAGCTATGATACGATGTTCCATCATGAAATTCCAGTTCATATCTTCCGACTTCATCATCAAATCAGTTCGACAGTACCATATTATTGTATTGTCATCAGAACTACATACAGCTGCCAATTTTCATGACGCTACGATCTTTGGAAGATGGTTAAATTAGTTACCTTAGATTCCATTACATAGTTAGTTACATACAGGTCGACCTAATAAAAGCGTGTTAACCCCTCAAGCCCCGATTGGCCGATATCGGCCACAATACGATTCAGCGTGACGGCCCCGTTTGAATTTTATTTTAATTAAATTTGTTTTATTTTATTATGTTTTATTAACTTAATATGTTTCATTTTAATTATGGATACAGTGGTTTGGCAATAATTAATATTTTGGTGAGACAGTATCGTAATTCAATTTTTTTACTAATTTTTACTAAATTTTTTTGGGACAGCAACTTGTCAATCCTCTGAGGGGCCGAGGCCTGAAGGGTTAAAAAAGATAAGACACTTAACATTTCAGAAACGGTGAGTCGCGTATAAAACGACAAAACAAAAAAAAAGTAATTATTCATAAGTTTCTTTCGAGCCTGTTTTGAAACAATTATGATATGATATAACTAGACAATTTACTGTTGTTCTTGATCGCTAGGAATTATGGGAAAAATGTTTTTCAATCTTTGATGGCGCTGTTTTCACAGAAAAATGCATATGTCAGTATTATTATTTTTTCTCGTTTTCTCCTCTTGATATTCTTCAAGATAATCAAAGACAAAATGTTTTTATATAAAGGTTGGCATTTTGTCGAGGCTTTCAGGGAGATAGTATGTAATGGTACTTTTTTTCCAAAATTTCACAGCACACTATGTGTGTAAGTATAGTGAAGGGAACATCAAGCTTTATATTACAAAACAAAACTCGCATCAAGCGTTTAGAAGTTATGGTGGAATAATGAAACGGAAAACGCGCATAAATGAACCCTGAACACATTACACTCCTTTTTTGTTGGCCAGTCGTGTAAAAAGTAGCAGATCTACTAAGTTAGTAGCGTTATCTTACCTGCCGGAATTATCTGAGGTGAGCTGTTGTGCATTTTGTTGCACAATTTTGGCTGCTAGCGAAATGCCACTCGCATTGCTCACGACGCGATTCCCTAAGAGAAGATATATAACAATATTAAATACCACTGTGATGACTATTGCCGCAAAAGGAAGTTTAACGAGAGAGTTTTCTCACCTTGATGCCTATGTTTTAAATGATGCTGGACAGCGGAGAGGACGGGCTGTCCCGATGCTGCCGATATGGTTATCTTCTGCTGGCCGCCACCCGTCTTCTGAAACTGGATATTCTGCACCACTCCTGCAGGTTTGTGAACCAGGTTAGCAACCACAGCTCCCGCAAGCGACGTCTTCACCTGCTGACACCATAAAAACTAGTAGTAAGCTCAAAGGGGTCTGGCCGGAACCTCCGAATCTCAGAAAATCCAAAAAGTTTAATGGTTTTATAGTTTATTTTTCATATTTAGCGTTTCAGGTGTGACAAAAAAAGTAGAAGTGCAGGTGAGAAGTGCAGTTGTTGTGATTAGCAAAATCAATGTGTAAACACATGGCCGTGCCCAGGGGGGGGGGGGGGGGTCCGAGGGGTCCGGACCCCCCCCCGAAATGAAATGGATTTACATTAGATAGAATCGACTTTCCAAAATGAAATAGATATTACACTAGATAAAATCGATTTTTGGGTGCAAAAAATACATATTTCATATTTCATAAGGGGTATTCCGCTAAGCTATGTTATCGGGTTAAAATCGAGGAAGAAATAACAGCAGTACGATATTTCAGTGACAGTAGAAATCTATACGGTAACAGACCCTTGATGTCGGACCGACAAATCCCGCGCAGTCAAGTGTCAACTAGTAGAGTTGGACACTCGCATTCATCTCAGCGTCGTGTTTCGTCATATCATCAAAAGCTCTTTTAGCGGACAGCGCTTAGAACGTTTCCCAGCAATTTTAAGGCGTTCACGGGTATGTTTTTAGGTGTTAGTTTCATATCCATCCGTTCCACTCATATCGAACAGAGCGTAGAGCTGTCAAAAAACTCAAGACTCAAATGTTTGTCTCCTTCGCTTGAGTCAATTATTGGACGATTGGCATGGCCAGCGCCCTGCTATTAGACGGTGTAACAAACGTTTGACGTACGTGATACGTCTAATGTTTGAACAGTTACCTAAAATAATTTAAAAAACTGATAATGACGACGATGTTGTTCGTGTTGACGCGGCAGTAGTCACTCAGTCATGTTGTTTTGCTGCAAATTACTCCAAAATAAAGTTAAAAGCCTAATAGGAAGTGGTGGATGGTGTGTATAAATAAAAATAGGACTATAATAAAAAAAATCTGTAGGTTTTTAGGTTTGAAAACGAAAATGTTAGTTAGTAGTTAGTACCTACAGTATTTTCAGTGGCGGGCTTCTCCCGTCTTAATGTAAAGGTAATAAAATTGAATTTGAATTAGCCGGTCTTTTTTTTTGGACCCCCCCCCCAAAAAAAATCTGGGCACGGCCTTGTGTAAACAGTCAAGCTATTATGTGCAAAGTGCAGTACGTTGTACTCCCCGCTTTTGCAGCATCGCAGTCATCAACGATAGAGCTGTTTTGGATACTCTGAATAGATGTGAAAGAGTGCATAAGCTGCATCCAATATTAATCATGTAGAGAAATATTTGTAGTTTATTTTTGCAGATATTAATTACACTTCTAATAAATGTATCCGATTTTGCTATAGTTGATCCGCCAATAGTCAATAACTCATTAACCCTTCCTATTTGAGTTAACCATTTTTGGTTAGACGCTTACAAACGCTAAGATTTGAGCTAATCAATTTTGGTTTGGGCGCTCCGCGCTGCGTAAAATGCGATTTATTACTCGATTTGCGATCCTTTCCGCATATTTAAAGTAATAGATATCGAATACATGAAACGGTCGAACTCTAAACGACGACTCTCAGCCGATAAATATTTTAAAAACATCAGTATCGCAAAGCCGCGCTGGCGCATCGGTCGGCGCCGTCGGCGAGTGGCCGCTGCGCTTTTGTGCATTGTCCGTGTGCTGTGATTTTGTGATTTTTGTATATTTTTGTGCTATTTCCTGCCAAACCGTAAGTAATTTGCATTCTAGGAAGGTTTCCGAAAGAGAATTTCTAATTTGGGACAGCTCATCTGCTTTTTTTCACGATTTATCGCGTAAAATAGTTTGACGTTAGCGTTGCAAAAAATGTTCGATTGTTTTCCGGGAATTATGACGAAAAATCGCGAATTATGACGTAATATTCGTTTAATTCGCTTATGAAACAGCTATTATTTGATTTACATCGTATATAATCACAAAATTGGCTATATTTTGCTCAATTCAACTTGATTTCTAATTTGACATCGGACATCGGACATTCGGAGAATACATCGATTTTTTCTTGGCTGAGTAACTAAATGTTTTTGTATGCAAATAAGTAAAATAAAATATAAGTTTTGGTAAAGTATTTAATAAAGAACATAACTGTATTTACAATTTTTGCATATTTTACGTATTTTGTGATAAAAACATCGAAATTATTTGAATAGGCGACTTTTTTTCAGTTCGTCAACTTTGTAATATTTATTCGATATTATCTTAATTGTTTTACGAGATAACCTTACAATGTTTTATATTTCAAATTTCAATGCGATCATTTTACAGTTATTATTTTTATAATCCGTATAGTGGTTTACAAGTTATAGTCGTTTTACTCAAGTTCATTTACTTGCGCCGAATTTACAAGCGAAAATGTCGCCGGCGTAAGTGACAGCTGAATTTTTACTTCGCGATTGGAGGGGTTAAATACATCTTCTGTCATTCACATTAAATTACAAAATTCAGTTGTCATTAATCAGTTCCTGGAAAGTTTATCACTAGCTTTATACTGAAGTCTTTTGCTTATCCATTTTCTTCATATAATCTCTCAAACTTAGAACCCACAGCAGGGTTTTCATCCGCGCTTGACGCGGTTGCGGGGACCGCAGCTTCCAGATATGTATTTTCAATTGAGTCGCAATTTTCACAATTTGCGATTTTCGCCCGTGGCGAGCGCCGTTTAACCCATTTACAATGACCGATCGTTATAAAGATAAAAAAAAAGTATGGAGAATACCCTCAATTTAAAAATATTACCGAGCAGATAACTTTTGCTTATTGTTTACCAATCGCCGCAGTGATCGTTTGACAGTGTTTCGGTGCATAGATAATTATATTATGATCATAATTTTGAAGTGCTTTTCTATTTTAATTCATATTAGCGTAATTAAATTTCACTATGTCTTCAAAACGGTAAGTGTTTACAAATAAGCTTGTGATTGAAATTTATTTTATGCACGTTTTTTATAAATTTATGACCTAGATAGATAAAGATTATATAGATAGATATAGATAGATAAATAATAAAGCTCTTTTCATAGTAATAACTGTATTTCTTTAATTTAAAATAGGATACAATCGATAAAGTAGTAGTTATATGAGCGTTAATCTACCGGCCTATTACTACTGATCTGCATTTTCCGAGCTTTCCTGAAAAGTCAGTTGTTTTTGGTATTTTTCCATGTTTACTTTATGCATGAAGGTAATAATACTAAAAAACTACTGTGATAAGATAAAAAGAAGTTTCAGTAACAACTGGGTTAATGGCAGCGAACTTGCGTCTGCGGGCAACTAGTGAAGCCGCAAAGGCCGTGGCCAGCCACAAGCTTGGCGGCCGTTGACCGCGCCACACGACCGTTAAAGCACATCTATTCAACCTTGGCTTGACCGAGAGCAAGGACTGCCGAATATGTGGCGAAGAAGCTGAAGACAGCATACACATCGTTGGTCGCTGCCCAGGCCTCGCCACAAAAAGACAGTTTACTGGGACGAGCCTTTCTCGAACCCAGCGATCTGCCCAACTTGAAGGTCAGTGATCTACATGGACTGGTAAGAAGTACTGGGCTACTAGCTGACCACTGACCTAACCATAAAGTGGGTAGTTTCAAAAGCTCTTATAGATCCAGGTGACATCAAGGGCTGGATACAAGCCCCCCCCCCACTCCGTTTACTACTAATACTACTAGGCTCTTATGATGTCAGTTTGTCGGCTAACATTGAAACTGATAAATATGGAGTTAAATTCAAATCGTTTTACTATTCGTCAGATTTTCACTCAAGATTTGGGCAGGAAAAAAGGTTTGTATCAAGTTAGGGCCAAAAAGCCGCACAATCGAACAGAGAAAAAGGGATTCTTGTGGTTCCTTAACACCTTTTTGCCTGATATCAGTCCCAAAACGCTCCCGTCTACAACAATAATTACCTGATGCAGTAGGTTAGCATTGGTGACAATGGTTGGCTGTGAGTGTGAAACGGCACCTGCACTTGATCCTTTAACGCTCTGCAGGCGGAGCTTATCCACTAGATTGGATGTCAGGACGGATTTCTGTTGTTGACTGGTGCCTGCAAACAAAAGACTGACTATGATACGATCCTCCTCTATATACATAGATGTAGCGTTTGATAAAGGGACTGTAACGAAAATGAAAAAATGAAATGAAATGAAATGAAAAAAATGAAAAAAAAAAATTTGGCTCATCCTATATATGGATTTGTAGTTTTACATGATTATGTTGTGGGTTTATCTGTACTCCGATTAATGTTTTCCTTAACCCCTTGAGTATGATACGACCAAATCTGGTTCTGAAACAATTATCCGTTGAGTATGATACGACCAGATCTGGTTCCGCGTTTTTTTCACTTCTTTGACGTTCTCATATTTATTAATAATTATCTAATTGTTTTACAAAATGATATTTCAATATTCTATATTCGAAATTTCAATGCAATCATTGTGCAGTTGTTCTTTTTATGATTGGTGTAGTAGTTTCGTAGTTATAGTACTTTAAGGTCGATGTCGCCGAAAATCCTGCAAAAGAGACAGATGCATCCATGAAAATACCCATTTACTCCAAGGGTTAAAAGTAAAACATTCCCCTACCTAACCCAGGGGTCGGCAACCTATTGAAACGGAAGAGCCAAAAGTTACAATTTACATATTTTCCATGTTTTTAAATAGCCTCTAAAAATATTTGTTTCAATATTATAGTATTTGATTATATATATTTGATTTTTGATTTAAAATAAACGGCTTTAAATATGAAATAATATTTATTCATATAACAACACAAATACAGATGGTCACATAGCTGAGAGCATTGGCTTTGCATGCCTTTTGAAAGTTTGACAAAATCTGGCTTTTAACATGTTGTTTTAAATTTTAAGTACGACTCTAGATTTTTATTTGTTAGTTGACTTATAATTTGACTTTTTATTATATTTATGCGAGAGAACGCTTGCTCGCACGAATCTGTCGACCCGAAGATGTACGCGAGAGTACTTTTGTTTGTTTTGAATTGCTCGAATCTCTCGATAAATCGATGATTTTTTTTAATTCGAGTCAATAGTTGCATTGGTCCCATCGCGATATTGCTTCAGATTTTTTTGTATTTTTGTATTTAATTTTTTAAAGTGAATACAAGGTTTTTTTTAAATAAATACTGCATTACTGTTTTTGAAAGATCCCACCCCATTCCCATATAAACTGTTTTCCAGCATTTTTTCTCTTCAAAATACGTTACGAGGTTCAGAAGCCTCAGGTACGCCCCAGTGTTTCTTACCAGAGAGCTGTACGGTGGGTCCTCGTAGCTGTATGTGGTGCCGCATGTGGTTTCTGGGAATCACTGAGCTGGGTAGAGATGCTCTCACCACCGTTCCAGCCAGACTGCTGGAGACGTTCACACCTTTCACCACCATCTGCGACATGGACTGCTGGCTCATCTTCACCTGGTTTCCGTCCAGAGTGGCTATCACCTAGTAATGGAAGATTTATTTTGGTTACTGGAACTCGTTAGGCAGTGATGGTACAATGAGAATGGCTCGTTTATTATTATTATTTCATTGTGGCAACATAAATTATTTCAAAGGGCGAGTAACATTTAAAAAAATATATATTTTATACAGCGGAACCCCCATTTCGAAACAGCTCAAAACGTAAATGTAGTAAACCCACAAATATTAAAAGTATTAATACGTAACTATAACAGGAGTAGTTGTGTCAAAACCATTATAGATCTGCTGCAAAAATGCAGTATTAATTAAAAAAATTACATACTCCAACGATCTTACATATTCAAACTGGCTTCTAGATATTGGGCGTTCAAAAACTAAAGATCTTATTAATACTGTAAGGTGAATATTAAAAAAATATGTATTTGTAAAATTGTGCAATATTACATATTATTTTCTTATACATATATATTAGAATGTAGTGTTTATTCATATATTTGTATATATTATTACTTATTTTCCACTTAAATTTATTGAATATAATGTAAAGTTTACTATATTTTAGTCCTTAATTGCATACATGTTATTTTTCTACTTTAAATTTTACTTTAATTTGTATAAACAACACATTTGTTAGATTTAGAAATATTTGAAAATTGATCACCTTCGTCAGTTCGCGAGTTACAACCATACAGTTGGTATAACACAGCACAGCCAGAGACAGACCTTCTAGGTCTAGAAGGTTGTTGGCTCATTCGGATATGCTAGCATATTTATATGCATAGAGCTATGTTTTTCGCTTTAATAACGTTTAGTCCGAGCCCGGCCCCCCACCACCGTTATAACCTACGCAGTGGCGGCAGCGGTTTGCGGCCTACCCGCAAAACAACGGACTGACAGCTCTTCAGTCTACCCTAGACAACGGCGGCTGCAACGTCACCGAAACAGGTCCTACAAATTTCACGCGGTAAATTCGTTTTCTATCCTATTTATAATATTAATAACGTTTGTTTTTAATTATTCCTCAAGTACAACAGTATGCATGTCCTTGTATTTTTTTTCTTGTATGTTATAAATAAATAAATAAATAAATCTCTTATTTAACATCTTCTGCACTGTGTACCCTACAAGGTAAGGCAAAACTACTAGTCATGCAGGAGCTGTTTACCCTATTGAATTTAGACACAGTATAAAGACAGTATTGCCTGCGAGTAAATAAATAAAATACAAACAAAGCTGCCATGGAATTCGTCGACCGAGTTGGGCCCATAATAATAATATTATTACACTTCTGGGGGGTGAGCACTGTCATCCGAACTAACGGCCGGCTGTGGTAGGCTTAGGCATCCATTCACTCCCCCTTTAAAGCCATAGGATTTGAGATGCAGAAATTGCAGACCAAAATTGCATTTTCCTGGAGACCAAAATTTTTAAAATGGTAAAACAGATTTGGCTGACAGACTACGAGCGCCAACTTCCACCGCATGAAGGTGAACAGTGGAGTTGTTTCGGGTGACGGTATTTGCGAGATCGTGGTATTTATTTAGTTTTGATTTCCATGGAACAGTTAATTCTACGATAAGGGCCATCTTCCGAGACAGAGAGTAAAGAGTTATATCTGGACGGAGGGCTGTGCATCCGAGACTTTTAGGGAATTTATACTGCTTAGAGACCGAGTCGACCTCCATAATCCAATCTGAAGGTTTCTTGATTATTGTGAAATGTTTTTTACCTTTAGAGCGGTCCCGCACAAACTGTATTGGGGGTTTGGAGGGTACTGTCAGACTCTTGTTGGCACGAGCCACTGAGAGGGTAATTACCTCACGAATAACTGCAAGGACTTTGTCGTGGTGGTAAGTGTACCGTCCTTGATCTAAGGCCACCTTGGGGGGGGGGGGGGGGGGTAGTACCTCGCAGAGAACGTATATTAGGATCCGAATCCCGTAAATATGGCCAGCCGACCGGCCGCTCCCTAGAGAACACAGCGCCGGCAATACTAGTAGTTTGCCGTACTGTATAGTAAAAGCAGTGTCACCCCAAGACTTTCCCGGCAAGTAACCAATGACTGATTTCATTTGAATACTAATATTATATGTATATATATAAAATTAATGAGCGCCCTCTCTCGGCCGGCACACAAACCCGAATGGGTACCATCGAAATGCCTCGGGTGGTTCGTTTCTTGGCTAGCGCTAACAGCAACGATAATATTTGATTAAAATGTATGGCGGAATTTAACTATTATTAGTGTAGCTTGTACATGAAATATTCCAACCAAAATTTCACAGTGTAATTTCGGCCCAACAAACAAGACATCTGTGTATCAAATTTCAAGCCTCTAAGTCCAATATTTCGAGATTGATATGCTTAGTGGACCGATTTCAACCCCAATCTATTAAACCCTTGCCATGACCAAATGATGCCTCCATACCAAATTTCAGATTAATCTGATTAGGCGCTATCGTGGAGAAATACATACACACACAGACACAAACAGACATACTTCAATCTGGAAATTATCTTAATCTCCTCAGGGGGCGGGCTCAAATTGATATTTTCATCTTCACTTGGAAAAAAAATTTCAAAGTGACTGATAAACTTTGATTTTAGAAAAATCAAACAATAGGTTAATATCGTACCTGCGCTTGCCGTTTGTTATGACCCTGGTGCACCACTCCGAGCAGCGTAGAAGTCTGATTGTGAGCAGCTTGGCCCTTCACGCCTCCCTTTATCTCCACCAAACCCGCTTTCATTTGACCGCTAGAAACCTGTGCCAAACATAAAAATGCATTTATACAAAAGAATAGAGGTGTTCATAAAGATCAACAAGGTACATGTGAGACCTATTCTTGACTATGGCTATCAGATCCAAAACCCCTACTTATGCAAAGATGTAGATGTCATGGTAAAGATGCAGCAAAGGGCAACCAAAATACCAGTGGGTCTGAAGAAAAGGAATGAAGATCGCTTCGAATTACTTGTACTGACTACTATCAACAAAAAGGACAAAGAAAAGACCTGGCTGACTTATAAAAGTCTCACAAATGATTGCGATATATCTGAATTAAAGAATATTTAAAAATTCAACGTCGACATAAATTTTTGAGGTCACAGGAAGAAACTCAACGATGCAAAATTTAAATCTAATCCTCGTAAGAATATTATGCATTCATACGAAAGAACAGAGGTGTTTATAAAAATCAACAAGGCATATGTGAGACCTATTCTTGAGTATGGATATCAACTCCAGAACCCCTACTTATGCAAAGTAGTGGATGTCCTGGTAAATGTGCAGAGAAGGGCAACCAAAATGCCAGTGAGTCTGAAGAATAGGAAGTATGAAGATCATCGGAATTATTTAAACTGACTTTTTGAAACAAGGAAACGCAAAGAGAAGATCTGATTGAGACATTTAAAATTCCCATGTGCCTGGGCTAAATTTACCCCGACTCTCTATTTCACCTCTTTGAAGATCTTGGTCTCTCCAGGAAAATAATCAACACTTTCCTAGAAAAATTAGCCAAAACTGCAATTTCCGCATCTCAAATTCTATGGCTTCGAAGGGGATGGTAAGGTGGACGCTCACATGTGGCAAGACAACTGTCCTAAACCTACCACAGCCGGTCGTTAGACCGGAATCCACTGCTCGCTCCCGAAGTGAAATAATAGTATTATGATGGGCCCGATGCCGGTCGGTGAATTCCATGGCGGCTCCGTTTGTATTTTATTTATTAAACATTCAATGTCAACACAAATCTTAGAAGTCACAACGAAAAAACATTTGAATGAAATTGTTCAAACTCTGTCAATCAATTTAACCCTTTGGCTACGTAACGACCAAATTTGGTTGCACATCAGAACACCATTCACTACGTAACGACCAATATTGCCGCACAGTAATATTATTTACAAATTCGAACAAACGTTAAAATCCATACCAAATATCTCATTATTACCATAGATACATAGACCCGCTAGAATAATTACGCGCGTCATTTTGTGGATATTTCTAGTAAAATTCCATTGTCAAACATAATCTTTTTTTTCCGAGAAATCAAAATTTTTATTGGTTTTTATGAGCTAATATCTAAATATTTTTGTATGTAAATAAGCAAAACGAAATATTACCTTTGATAAAGAATCTAATAAAGATCACAACAGTATTTACAATTTATCTAAATAGGGTTCCGTATTTTTCCGTAAGACAAGTACAAGTTAGAAATGCAAAGTTTTTTTCACTTTTTCGACTTTCTCATATTTATTTATAATTATCTAATTGTTTTACAAAATGAGATTTCAATATTCTATATACGAAATTTCAATGCGATCATTGCAGTTATTCTTTTTATGATTGCTATAGTAGTTCCATAGTTACAGTACTTTTTGTCAAGCGCGGCGATATTGCAAGAAATTCCAATAAATTGCCGCGGTCTGCCATAAAATTATGCCGCTACTCGAAGGGGTAACAAGTAAATATATTAAAAAGAATAAAAAACACGACTTCCATTACAGAAACTGAACTATTGTATTTGTGATTATTTTTATTACAGTTTATTAATGAAATATTTGTGGTTTATGTATTTACCCATATAGATACATGTATATTTCCGGAATGTACTCAATCAGACCTTTCATTTGACACTAATCACAATATATTTATGTTAATTTATTGACATTTGGACATTTAGACAACTACTTGCTTGATATTTGAACAGTTAATGTACCCTGTGACACTCGAGATGACAGCGATTCTAACAATACCACACTCTTCTAAATCGGTTCAAACGTTTAGAAGTCATGGTGGAATAAAGAAACGGAAAACATACATAGATGAAACCTGAACACATTATACTCATTTTTGTTGGGCAGTCGGGTAAAAAGATAAAAATGAATTTACTGCGTGAAGTTTGTAACACACGACGTTTTGCAATGTTGCAATTGCCGTTGTCCGGGTAGACAGTCTACCTCAGTTAAGGTATCCTATGACACTCAGGAAGACATAATGATTCTAACAATACCACACGCTTCTAAATCGGTTCAAGAGTTTAGAAGTTACGGTGAAATAAAGAACGGAAAACATACATAGATGAACCCTAAACACATTACACTTCATTTTTTTGGGCATTGGTGTAAATAGCAAGTGACCATTACAATATGCGAGTTTTCTGTCAAATGGATAGACAATGAGGAATAGCAAACCTGCAGTTTGGAGTGTTCGGCATGTGTGAGAGTGACGACGGCGGGCGCAAGCGTTCCGGTGAGGGGAACTGAGGTGGGCAGATGCTGTCGACTCGCGAGGAGTTGGCTTTTCTGCGACTGCGTCAACGGATGCGTGTGGAGAACCTTCAACTTATTGCCTGATACCTGTATTCAAAAATGCATCATTTTATTAGGTCGTTGACCTATTGCATCATTAATATAAAACAACTTGTTTCCAAGCGGAAACTGCAGGTATAATAACTGCCGAAGGAGATATAGGTGCCGAAGGAGATATAGTAATGGCAATGCCACTTGCGTAATGTCGTTGGGATCACACCGCATCTCGCAATGCGCTTCAAGCCATCATCGCTCCGTGCTAGTACAAACTTCGATCCTCATGCCCATGACTTTATCCTATCCCTATCCTCTAAGCCGACGAACTTGCTAGGACGGGAGCAAAGGGAACGTTATACGGCCCTGAACCTTGCTGTGGCGTACCAAAAAGCCTTGCAAACCTAATGCTCAAACAAATGTGTTTAGAACAATCCGTCAACCACTGGAACAACACGCCAGGGTTGAATCATTCCAAAGCGCTTATTAAGCCTTACGACCGTAAGACGGCCCGTGAGGCCCTATCGCTAAATAGGAACAATCTACGCATACTGGTAAGGGCGCTCACGGGGCATTGTGGCCTGAACAAACACATGTTCAACCTCAAGCTCAAAGACACAAAAATGTGCAGGTTCTGCCAAGGGGCAGAGGAAACTCCCCAGCACCTCATGTGCGAGTGTGGCCCGCTGATGCGTAAAAGATACAACCACCTGGGTGGTCACTACCTCCAACCTGAGGAGGTAAAACAATCTGGCGCCAAAAGCCTGCTGCGGTTCTTGAATGACACGGGGCTTAGCGCAGAACTATAGTAGGTGGCGAGCACAATAGATCAGCAATGGTCGCAGTGTTACAAGGCTCACAAAGACCTTAGAAAAGCCCCACTCAACAAATAAAAAAAAAATAAATAATCCCTATCCTCTGCACTCCTTATTCACTTGACTCAACTATAATACACGTGAACTTATAAACGTCTTCTAAATCACCAAAAAACTCAAAAAAATTGCAGAACCCTCGAAACACTCGAAGAATCTAAAAGTTTCTCAATTTTCTGCCAGTATGTCTAACATGGAAGGCGAGCAGGCAAGCTATAAGCTCTGCTAGAACATGTGAATTGTATAGAATAGAATAGAATAACTTTATTGTGCTATAAAAACATTATTTAATAAATATTACACTGGTTTTATAAAGAAAGACAATTTATGCACAAATGGCAGACTTATCGCTATAGCGACAACTTAAAGTCAACAATTTGATATAATAATTCCTAATGTCACACAGAAGTAGTAAAGTTAAATTTAAAATAAACTTATGCTAAGGTCGCCCAGGGAAGGATAAAGGAGAGGACAAGGTGAGGTATTTGGTTAGTGGCTGTGTAAAAATAAATGTGTCCTCAACAACCTTTTGAAATTGGGCAATGAAGGTGCATGCCCGATGGAGTGAGGGAGCTGATTCCATAAACGAGCAGAATGGACCGTAAAAGAGTGCGTGTAAACAAAAGAATGATGTATCGGAATGGCGAGTGTGTTATGCCGTCTGGTGTGTTATTCCGTGTAACCGTCTTTCATCTTTTTTCTGATATGCCAGATAAAGCGGCATTAAATTAGAATTTGACACCATTAAGAAGTATACAAATGCAAAACGGTTTTTTGATAGCTTCATACTGAAACCGAGAATTGTTATCAGTATGATAGCCCTCCCATCCACAGACAATTTTTTCACCGTGACAATCCACGACTTATTCGCCAAGTCTAGGCAAGGTTGTCAGTATTGTATGGATCACTGTGGAAGCTTGTCCATGGACACTGCGGGTACACGGCACGGCGGCTCCGCCGTATGCATCATATTCTCCCCTGGCAAGCCGTATTTATTTGTTTATATATACAGTTTGTTTGTTTATACTCTTTATTGTGAAATCATAGTGGGCGGGTTTTATTGTCATTTGACAATATCTCACAATCAACTCTACTATGACGTGTTTATATTTACGAGTATATGGATGTGTAACATGTGTGTAAGTGTATGTCTTATTATTGCATTCCATCTGAACTGAAAATGCGATTCCGTTAATTTTATCCCAACGGAAAATGGTGACCCAGCCGTGAATCGAACTCTTACAATGTAAGATCAGGCGACCTAACCACTATGCCACCGGGCCAAGTAGTCTAGTGTATCAGTGTTGTATGGCAATGCATGAGAGCTTGTCCACGAAACTGGCTGTATTACAACAGGTAGAGGTCACGTAAGCGACTCCGGACCCGTAACCAGTCGGGAGGACGGAATTATCCTGAAGGTTAATTCCAGACGGAGATATCCTGCCAAAACTGGTAGTTAGGGAGCGAGGCGACCCGCTGTGTACCTTTCCCGGTGCCTCACCATAAGGCGTCGGACTCTAACGGGTTGCTGGTGAACTAGACAGTAGCTTGTCTTGTCCCCAAGTGTTCTACGCTCATCCCACGGCTGAAAGAACGATTATATATCGTTAAACCAGCCTGGGGTGACGGGTTCACCCGTTGTAGTCGACACTGCCCTACTGCATCGTATGACACTTCTGGGTTGCAGACTATATACACTATGAACACCAACACACATCTGCGTGGGCATCATCTGAAACTTCAGCGTGAATCATTCCATTCAAATCCAAAGAAACATTTCCTCAGCTGTGGAGTGGCAAACGAATGGAATGTTCTCCCAAATGAAGTGATCAATGCCTAAAGTGTCAATGACTTTAAAAATAAATTGGACTTATTCCACAAAAATTGTAATACAAGCACGGACTCAGACGCATCAGCTTAAGCTGCCTGCCTGTTAAATATATAATATTAATAATAATATCAGGTAGAAATCGTGCAAGCGACTTAACCCTTGGAGTAAATGGGTATTTTCATGGATGCATCTGTCTCTTTTGCAGGATTTTCGGCGACATCGACCTTAAAGTACTATAACTACGAAACTACTACACCAATCATAAAAAGAACAACTACACAATGATTGCATTGAAATATCGAATATAGAATATTGAAATATCATTTTGTAAAACAATTAGATAATTATGAATAAATATGAGAACGTCAAAGAAGTGAAAAAAACGCGCGACCAGATTTGGTCGACTCGTACTCAACGGATAATTGTTTCGCGACCAGATTTGGTTGACTCATACTCAACGGGTTAAAACCTGTGATTAGACAGGAGTACAGAGAAATCTGGCCAAATCTGGTAGTAAGGGCGTAAGAGATCCGCCCTTGGGTTCACCTTTCAGTGCCTTGCGGTAAAGTGTTGGATTCTCACGAGCATGTTAATTAAGACTGTGTTGTCTTAATTAATTAAGACTGTGTAAGTAATTAAAACTGTGTTGTCCCTAAGGGAGCTAATGGGCCCTTGCTGAGTTGGCCACGAAGACCCATTTTGTTCAGGGTTAGTCACACTCACGGGTCAACATCCATCCGGCGGCCTCCACGCATGAAGTGCGAGCCCGGGCAGGACTCTGGCCTTAGGGCTATTTTCCCCTAAGAGTCAACCTTCTGGCGCTCCTGGACGATCTGCGTATCGTGCGGCGTAAGCCAATCGACTGTGCACTCTGACTAACAGTCGGGGGAGTCGGTTTCCTATAGAGCGGGGGTGGTTGCGGACCTTACGGCGACTGCTCTTGAAATGACTATCGGCTACCCATTTCCGGGTTAACAGCCAGGATGCCGTGGTCCGCGATAGATTCGGTTTACAACATTTCACTGCTTTGTCAGGGAGAGGACCGCGCAAGCGACCTCGAACTCGTAACCAATCGAGAGACCGGAGTAATCTGGTCGCAATTGGAAGTAAGGGCGTGAGTGTAAGCCTGTTGAGCAACACACCTAGTAATCTCGCGGTTAAGGCGTTGGCCTCTTACGGGCATGTGGCAGAGCTTGACGGTGGACTGTTTTGTCCAAGTCTTCTGCGTTCACTTCACGGGAGATAGAACGACTAATCGTTCAAACTTCCTGAGGTGACGGGTTCGCCCGTTGTAGCTGACAACTCTATTTGTGTTGTCCCTGTCTCCACGTTCAACCCATGGTTGAAAGAATGATTTAATATTGTTATAACTTTCTAGGCTGGTGGGTTCGCCCTTGGTAGTTGATAACTCTCAAGTGATACCGAAAATATACTGAACGCCCCTTGTATCGTTGCATGATAAATGTAATGGACCAATAATTAAATGTAAAACAGACCTTAAAATAAAAATACCTGCTGTAATCCGAGCTGCTGAGTGACGACTATAGGTGCTGATATGTGGGTGGGGTGAGTTTGCAGATGTAAAACTCCGCTGTTGGTATGCGCTATGGAGCGACGCGGCGAGCCGCTGTTCACTACGGCAACTGTCAAAAACAATGCTCTCGTTAGCGTCCATTTTTCAAGAAATAAAAAAAGCAGGAAAGGAAAAGAAACTCAGTTATGAACAATCAACATGATTTAGAAGCATTTGTACGATGCTGGTCTGTCCGCCGGTCACATGATCATCATAGATAGGGAGATACAATTAACCCATTTACAACTACCGATCTTTACAAAGATAAAAAAAAAGTATGGGGAATACCCTCAATTTAAAAATATTAACGAGCAGACAACTTTTGCTTATTGTTTACCAATCGCCGCAGTGATCGTTTGACAGTGTTTCGGTGCATAGATAAATTATCTTATTATCTGCGTGGGCATCATCTGAAACTCCAGCGTGAATCATTCAAATCCCAAGAAACATTTCCTCAGCAGTAGAGTGGTAAACGAATGGAATGCTCTCCCAAGTGAAGTGATCAGTGCCAAAAGTATCGATGACTTTAAAAATAAACTGGACTTATTCAACAGAAATTGTAATGCAAGCACGGACTCAGGCGCATCAGCTTAAGCTGCCTGCCTGTTAAATATATAATAATAATAATAATATTAATAACAATATCATAATTTTGAAGTTCTTTTCTATTTTAATCCGTATTAGCATAATTAACTTTCATATAACAATATAAACGATTAGCATGGTTAAATAAACACATTGCTGGGCACGATGATAGCGACGCTGCACGTCAGTGTCTTAAACCGTCGCAAGGAGTCACGGACAGAGTTGAACCTCACATGTCCCTTGACTCCACATCTGCCCGCAGTTTGTCACCCGACCGGTCTCCTCTACCCGCGCAAATCGTATCCTTCCCTCCTCTAAAATTCCCTTCACTTGCGAAAGAGGACTGGGAATTTCATAATAATAATTTAACTTCTATTCTTGACCACTCTGTGAACCGTAATGCCCCTGCCAGCGTCCAGCTGTCGTCCTTCCAGGTGGCGGTCCATGAATACTTCTCGGGTGTTTACCCAAAATCTACCCATGTCGACCCAGTTCACAGAGAAAACGCATTTAAGGCAAAGCTCCGTAGGCAAAAGCGGCTACTTCGTCGCCAGTTACGTGAAGCCAAGAAAGCCGGGGATAAAGCCCTCTGCCACAACTTCTCGCGCGCGTACCGCTCTATACTAAAACTTATACAGAGCGTAGCAACGCAAAACGACAAGCGCAAGGCAGCATTTCTCAAATCCAAAGAGGAAGCCCAGTTCGACAAAAACCGTTTTAACTACAGCAAAACGGTTTTGTCTGCCGCTAAGGGAAAAATCCAAATCCGGGAAGAAATGGCCACGGAATACTTTTCGACCACATATGAGGACCCAATGCGCCTCCATAATTACAGCCCTCCGCAGGGCATTACACCTCCGCCCCTGCCTACGGTAGCTTTTGCTTCTCAACCTCCATCTCTAGATGAGATTCTTAATCAAGTAAAGAGGAAGCCGTCGGGCTCTACTCCGGGTCCCGATGGTATTCCCTATTTAGTATACAAAAAATGCCCCTGCCTTCTGCAATATTTAGGATCCATCTTCCGAAATATATGGAATAGCGGTGTAGTCCCACAGAATTTTGGCCGAGCGACAGTCATCTTAATTCCGAAGGTCCCAGTTTGCACCGGACCAAAGGACGCTCGGCCCATTGCTCTCACAGACACTGTGGCCAAAATCTTTTTTAGCATAGTCCACACGAGGATGAGCGAATTCATGCACCGGAATGAGTACCTTGGAGTATCAGTTCAAAAAGGCTTCATGCACAGGCTCTCGGGCTGCCTCGAGCACAATTCTCTCCTGGCTGCTGCCATCAAGGATGCGAGACAGCACGAACGCCAAATCAATGTATGCTGGCTCGACCTAGAGAATGCCTTTGGGTCAGTCCGACACAGTCTCCTCCACTTTGCACTCCGCTGGTACAACTTCCCACCAGTCGTGCGTGACATTGTAGCCTCCTACTACAACTGTCTGACTTTCCATGTTAAAACGCAAGAATGGACTACCCGCTCTATACCATATTCAATTGGACTATTTCAGGGCTGTTGCCTCTCGCCGACGATTTTTAATATAGTTTTTAATATACTGCTGGAAAGCCTGACCCAGTTTGACAGGAAGTGGGGCTACCGTTTTAAAACAGACGGCCAATACACCTCGTCGTGCCTCGCTTTTGCCGACGACCTAACTTTCATCACCAGAAGCCCCAAGCAGCTTTTCCTGCTATTACAGAAAGTGGAGCTTTTCTGCGACTGGTCAGGCTGTATAAAAGTGAAGCCCTCCAAATGTTTTTGCCTTGGACTCGCCCGCATAGGCACAAAATTTACATCCTATGACCCCAAATTGGTCTATAAGGGCTCTAATATCTCCCTTATAGACCCAAACAATCATTTCAAATTCCTTGGCAGAAAAATCACCCATCAGGGAAAAGACGTCTCGGGCGATCATGTTATAGAGCATTTCAAAAGTTGCCTGGCGAAAATAGATGCCTTGCTAATTTCTGGCCCTCGTAAGGCCTGGATCTATGACAATTATCTAACGTCCCATTTGTCATGGCCCTTTCTTATATACGATTTTACCAAAACCCAACTGTCCCGTCTAGATGCGCTGGTGACAGCTAGTTTAAAATCCTGGCTGTCCTTAGCCAAACCAGCTGACCCCTCGACTCTCTTCAGGTCCAAACAAAATTTTGGGCTAGCGCTTAAACTGCCCTCTCTGCTCTACGCCAACTCCAGAATAACCAAAAATTCGATTCTGTGCAATTCCAAAGATCCGGCAATATCGAAGCACGTAATAAGTGGCCTTAGTGATTCAAATGATCTACAAGCCCGCGTAGACTTCCACAAAAAGTTCCTTACTGGAATCAGCCAGAATGGCACTGGTCTGGGGTATGGCAGTACAACCACGAGCGACGTGGACTTGAAGAAGTCTCTTTTGCGGGGAGATTACGACAGCAAGAGTATGGCTCATGCTATTGGCCTTCAATGCCAGAATGATTGGACAACAATTGGGGACTTTTGCATTCCGCCTCCAATGCACTGGAAGGTAATGCTCTATGACTGGACGCCAGAGATGCTGAAATTTTATTTGAATGCCTTTCAGCATACACTTCCAGACCCCAGTAACCTCGCTCGTTGGAGCTTTGCCGAGGATAGTTCTTGTCCCCTCTGTAGCAATACCCCTTGCATAGCTAGACACATTCTAGCTGGCTGCAAGGTGGCCTTAGATCAAGGACGGTACACTTACCGCCATGACAAAGTTCTCGCTGTTATTCGCGAGGTAATTAGTCTCTCAGTGGCTCGTGCCAACAAGGGTTTGACAGTATCCTCCAAACCCCCAATACAGTTTGTGCGGGATGGCTCTAAAGGCAAAAAACATTTAACTACAAAACCCTTCTCAATAATCGAGAAAGCTACAGATTGGATTCTGGAGGTTGATTCGGTCTCTAAGCAGTATAAATTCCCTGAAAGTCTCGGATGCACAGCCCTCCGTCCAGATATAACTCTTTACTCTCTATCTCGGAAGGTGGCTCTTATTGTAGAATTAACTGTTCCATGGGAATCAAATATCCCAAAAGACCACGAGTACAAATTAAATAAATACCATGATCTTGCAAATGCCGTAACCCGGAACGGTTTCACTGTTCACCTTCACGCGGTGGAAGTTGGCGCTCGTGGCCTGCCAGCTAAATCTCTATTTCACCTCTTTAAAGATCTTGGCCTTTCCAGAAAAATAAACAACTCTTTCTTAGAAAAATTATCTAAAACTGCGATTGGCGCATCTCAAATTCTATGGCTTCGAAGGGGGAGTGAATGGGTGGTAAAGTGAACGCTCACATGTGGCAAGACAGCTGTCCTAAACCTACCACAGCCGGTTCGTAAGTCCGGAATCCACTGCTCACCACCCAGAAGTGTAAAAAAATAGTATTATGATGGGCCCGACTCCGGTCGGTGAATTCCATGGCAGCTCCGTTTGTATTTATTTATATGTCTTCAAAACGGTAAGTGTTTACAAATAAGCTTGATTGAAATTTATTTTATGCACGTTTTTTAAATTTAGATTTAGATTATATAGATAGATAGATAATAAAGCCTTTTACATAGTAATAACTGTGTTTATTTAATTTAAAATAAGGATACAATCGATAAAGTAGTAGTATATATGAGCGTTAACCTACCTGCCTATTACTACTGATCGTTGAAACGATCTGCATTTTCCGAGCTTTCCTGAAGTCAGATTTTGTTTGGTATTTTTCCATGATTACTTTATGCATCAAGGTAACAATACTAAAAAACTACTGTGATATGAGATAAAAAAAAGTTTCAGTAACAACTGGGTTAAAAGAGGCATGAGAGTTTTACAACGAACTTCCTCAGGAAATTTTAAGAATTGCCAGTAAAATAATGTAGGCCTACTTAGTAAAAAAGACCTACTTAGTAAAAAAGCATAATGTAAATAATATAGACTACATTATAAAGTTTTGGCTGGATTTTAAAGTGTATATACAAAAAATATTGACAGATGTTGCAAAGCATTCCTTATCAGATAGAGATTAGAGTTGACTCTTCTAGCGATTGCGACTATATATTTTTCCCATTTGAGATGATCACTAATTGCTATTACAAATCTTTTGTTGCTTAACCCCTCCTGTTGCGAGGTAAAAACTCACCTATCACTTTTGCGCGCGACATATTCGGGCAAAAAATCGACGCGAGTCAACGGCCTTGAGATAAACGATCATAACTTATAAACCAGTAAACGCATTTTAAAAAGATAAAGAGAAAAATGATCGCATTGAAATTTGACATATAAAACATTATAACCTTATCTCGTAAAACAATTAAGATAATAATGAATAAATATTACAAAATTGGCAAACTGAAAAAACTCGCCTATAAAATCATTTTGATTTTTTTGTCACAAAATACGTAAAATATGCAAAAATTGTAAATACAGTTATGTTCTTTATTAAATGCTTTACCAAAACGATATTTTTTTTTTACTTATTTGCATACAAAAATATTTATTTATTCAGCCAAGAAAAATTTTATGTATTCTCGTAAAAAAAATTTTTTTAAATTTTTAATTTGTGACTACTTATGGTATTTTTTTATATGAAATTCTTTCAAAATAACTTTATTACTACATCACACTTCTTAGAAATCACACCAGAACTTTGATCTTTGTCTGATATTATAGAAAAATCTAAAGTTTTGAGAGTTTCCGCGTCCTTAACTTAATAATAAACTTTGAATGCCCATAATATAAAATTCGTTAGATTTTTTCAATTATATTGTCTTATCATAGACTTATTATATGTCTAATAACTAATTACTATACTCCAAAGAGTCACATTTCATCGAAAAACTATGGAAAATCGCACTTTATTCTCTCATAGTAATTATCAAAACAAGTTTCTTTGCGCGATTCATTTTACAAAACAAGATATAATTTTCAAAATACCCCTAATTATGTGATAACTTAGGATGTAAATGAAACAATACTTATTTTCTTAGTAAATTAAAGCGACATTACGTCATATTTCGCAATATATCGGGATATTTCATAAACATTACAAAATAATAACAACCATTTTTTCGCGAGCCGTTTGTTGTTGCCTAAGTGTTTCCTTTGAAAATTCGTGAAAAACAGCAAATGGACTATCTCAATTGACTAATCCTTATGCCTAAACTACCTAAAAATGGAAATTACTCACTTTTATCCGGTAAACACTTCACTTTTATCCACAAAACACTGCACAAAACCAACATTTCGCAGAACTACGCGGCCGAGGCGATGGCCGATCGAGACTGCTGTTTTGACGTCTATGCTAACTTTTTAAATTGCCGTTCGACTTTATCGCCGGTGGCCGCCGGATTAAAAATTATTTGGCCATATCGTCCTGTCCTCAGAAAGCATTAAGTACGACGTTTCGAATCGTAAATTGCATTTTTCGCAGCGGCGAGCGCGATATCCAAAATCGGATGTTTCGGATTGTAGGCGGCCGCCATACATGTCCCCAAATGGATGTTACGTGCTGAGCGGGTTAACTGGTTCTATTAAGGCGTTTGCTAGAGAATATTGTGTTGGTGTTGCCTTTCCCAATATGAAGCACTACACATTTCTCGATGTTCAAGGAAAATACCTAATCTTCCGCCCCTTGCTTTGATCTTGTCAAGATCTTGCTGAAGCTGTCCATTGCTTAGTACAACATAATTGGCAAGAAATTTTGTGTCGTCTGCATCTATATAATATAACTACAGGATGGCGGTGTCGACTACAACGGGCGAACCCGTTACCCCAGGCTGGTATAACGATATAGATCGTTCCTTCAGCCGTGGGATGAGCGTAGAAGACTTGGGGACAAATAGAGTTGTCAACTACAACGGGCGAACCCATCACCTCAGGAAGTTTTAACAATTAGTCGTTTTATCTCCCGTGAAGTGAGTGCAGAAGACTTTGACAAAACGGTCCACCGTCAAGCTCAGCCACATGCCCGTAAGAGGCCAACACCTTAACCGCGAGATAACCAGGTGTGTTACCCAGTGGGCTTACACTCACGCCCTTGCTTCCAATTGCGACCAGATTACTCCGGTCTCTCGATTGGTTACGAGAGTTCGAGGTCGCTTGCGCGGTCCTCTCCCTTACGAAGCGGTGAAACGGTGTAAACCGAATCTATCGCTGACCACGGCGGCATCTTTTGCCCGGCTGTTCACCCAGGATCGGGTAGCCGGTGGCCGTTTCAAGAGCAGTCGCCGTAAGGTCGCAACCACCCCCGCTCTATAGGAAACAGTACTGCTTCCAGACTCCCCCGACTGTTAGTCAGAGTGCACAATCGATTGGCTTACGCTGCACAGACCGTCCAGGAGCGCCAGAAGATTGATTCCTAGGAGAAACTAGCCCTAAGGCCAGAGTCCTGCCCGGGCTCGCACTTCATGCGTGGAGGCCCGCCGGATGGGTGTTGACCCAAGAGTGTGACCAACCCTAAACAGAACGGGTCTTCGTGGCCAACTCAGCAAGGGCCCATTAGCCTCCAAGACTTGGGGACAATACAATCTACTGTCAAGTTCACCAGCAACCCGTTAAGAGTCCAACGCCTTACGGCGAGGCACCGGGGAAGTTATCCAGCGGGCAGCCTCACCCCCTAACTACCAGTATTGGCAGCATATCTCCGTCTGGAATTAACCTTCAGGATACCTCCGTCCTCCCGATTGGTTACAGGTCCAAAGTTGCTTAAGCAAACTCTACCTGTTGTATTACAGCGGTAATTCAGTTTGAATTTATCGCAGACCTGGGCGTTCGTTGCCCGTAGTGCCACAGGATCGAGTGGCCCAAGGTCATTTCAAGAGTGGCATGACATCAGGAAACATCCACCCCCGCTGTTTAGAAAGCAGTGTATTTCCATAGTCTCAAGACCCCTTCAGCAATTAGTCAGAATGCACAACCGATTGGCTTTGCCGACCGGTGCGCAATCCGTCCAGTGGCGCCGGGATGCAATCCCGCCGGGAGAAACTGGTCCACCAGCTCTGAGGCCTGAGACACGGGAGTCACCCGGGTAGCCTTCCACTCGAGGAGGCTTATGAATCGTGAGTTGAGCCGATCCGAGAACAAAATGGATCTTGTGGCCCAAGCTGCACGAAACCGTTCAATATAACTACAATAAATAATATAATGTAGATCGACTATTCTCGATCCACAATCCCTATATCATCATAATGTCGTAGGTGCAATTCATTAGATCAGTGGCTTTCAAAATTTTCTTGGTGACTGCACACTTTTAGTCGAGTCACTACCGTCATAGTAAAATAACATCAGTAGGACATCTCGAACCCGTTTTCGAAATAAGTACCTACGCTTCGCCGAACCACCAGGGTTGCCACAACAATTACACAATTGACAAGTTGTGATCCCATTAAAGCAGAAATGCAATTCTTTATAATTATTATGTACGTTTATGTATTTTTGGTTTTATAGATAAAGAGTCGGTTTCCAAAATTGTACCGTAACTGAATATATGTGTTAGTGCTGACTTTGTGTGACAGCATTCATCACTTGTTGCATGTGTTCAAAATACTAAAATTTTAGTAAGTTAAAGTGAGTACTTAACAAAAACGCATCTACCTACGCACTTACATACCTATGCACCTACTTACCTAGACACATACCCACCTACGCAAATGAACAATAAATGTTGCCTCGTAAATGTTATTCCGTAACGTAAATGTAAATACTTCTAAATGTAATCTCTGATAGGTTGCATTACAGCATGTACCGAAAACATTTAACTTCTGTATATAATTAACTGTCGCGCGACAGCCCTGACTGGCTAGCACCGAGGGGTCTGAGGATCTATGTAGTGGTAGCGTACGGACAACGGGCGCTTGTATGAGTGCGAAATCGGTGCGTACTATGGAGATGCTTTACTATTCTTATTTTACTATGCTACCTTACAAGAATGTGTTTAGGTGATAGCAGGAGCTTTTTTTAGAGCCGCAAGTAATTACTACCTATTTTATTACCTTTTTACTATTTACGCGGCGATATTACTATTTACTATTTAAGCCGCAATATTAATACTATTTACGTGGATTACTACTTATTTTATACAGAAATATTGCACCCGAGACCTTCATTTAATACACAATCTATATATGTAAATATGATAAAAAACGAATTTACCGCGTGAAATTTGTAGCACCCGACGTTTCGGTGATGTTGCAGCCGCCGTTGTCCAGGGTAGACTGAAGAGCTGTTAATCCGTGTCAAAATTCCCGCGCTCCGAGCCCGGCCCCCCACCACCGTTATAACCTACGCAGTGGCGGAAGCGGTACGCGGCCTACCCGCAAAACAACGGATTGACAGCTCTTCAGTCTACCCTGGACAACGGCGGCTGCAACGTCACCGAAACGTCGGGTGCTACAAATTTCACGCGGTAAATTCGTTTTCTATCCTATTTATAATGTCAAACAACCGCGATAGTCTTCGATTTTATAATCTATATATGTATAATTCTCACCAAATGTAGTGATTTAATTAGAAGTCTATACTAGACTTTAAAAGGTCGTGCTAAAATTACAAACAATATAGCAGATTGTAATAAGAAAGGTAAGTAGGAATACCAACAAACTTACTTTTGATTTAATTACTGAAGAAAGTATATTATGGATACCGGCATTTTTGACAAAATAAACCTAAAAAAAGTAGAAATGGACAATAATTTCTTATCCTCGCACAACCATAAAGATCGTCTCGTCGAAGACTAATTTATGGTACATTTTTTAGTAACTAAATGGTAACTATAATTATAAACCTCAAAAACCTGACAGCACACCAGAATGGATACCACGCCACGAGCTGATTTCTTGGGATTTGAATGGAGCACGAGTCGATGCCACGAGCATATTATTTTGCAGCAGCACAACGACCGGTTGAAAGCTGCTGCCCTATATCATCATGTCGCAGTACTAAGACTCATTAACCCATGAGAGGCCAAAAACGCCAAAAAATGGTTGTGGTGGTTAACAGATCCTCCCGTAGCCATTTCGCCGGCCTCCGTATATATTATATAAATACATCATATACTCGACTAACGAGATTAATTAATATAACGAGAGTAACGTAACGAGAGATAACTCGTAAAAAAACATATTGCTAGTCAAACATATATACAAAATTGACCAAAACTATGCAGCGCCGTTTTTGCATGCGAAGGCTGGCTTTCGAAAGGTTAAATCATAATATGAAAGATTACCTTGACTGTTGGTGAAGGGACCGTTCTGCAAAAGAAGATGTGCGGTCTCCCCGGCGGCCGCATTGTTCTGCTGCGCCATTAAATGTCCGTGCAGACGCGCTTTCATGCTCTCCGACACGTTCACCGACACGCTCACCACCTGCGGGCTGTTCGCCTTCGACTGCTTCGGGCTCTCCGCCGCCGAGGATATCGCCGACGCGCTCTCCTGCCACGGACAAAATACGCTTCAAATTAAATGGAGTCGCGTAAAGCCTGTCGCAAAGCACTTTCCATAATGCCTCGAACCGATCGGAGAGTTCGGAGTCATTTGAAAAGATACCGGCCTCATTGATATAAGCTAATCGTAGAAAAAAAAAGCTTTCGCCGTCCGATAGATGGCCTTGGCATATTTTGTAAACTGTAAAAATTTCAAGTCATTGTGATTATTACTTTGTCTTTGGTACTCTTCCAAATGTGTCAGCTGACATTGTCTTATCGACATTTGGGAGCTAATGCTATTTGGGAGCCATTGCTGAGTAGGCTACAAAAACCCATTTTCCACACTCGCGGGTCAACACCCATTCGGCAGCCTCCGCGCATGAAGCGCGAGCCCGTGTGTGATTCTGGTCTTAGGGCTAGTTTCTCCCTAGGAGTCAATCTTCTGGCGCTCCTGGACGATCTGCGCACCGTGCGGCATAAGCCAATCGATTGTGCACTCTGACTAACAGTCGGGGGAGTATGGAAGCAGTACTGTTTCCTATAGAGCGGGGGTGGTTGCTGACCTTACGGCGACTGCTCTTGAAACGACTATCGGCTACCCGATTCCGGGTGAACAGCCGGGCGAAGGATGCCGTGGTCCGCGATAGATTCGGTTTACACCGTTTCACCGCTTCATAAGGGAGAGGACCGCGCAAGCGACCTTGAACTCGTAACCAGTCGAGTGACCGGAGTAATCTGGTCGCAACTGGAAGTAAAGGCGTGAGTGTAAAACCGCTGGGTAACATACCTGGTTATCTCACGCTTAAGGCGTTGGCCTCTTACGGGCATATGGCGGAGCTTGACGGTGGACTGTTTTGTCAGAAGTCTTCTGCGTACACTTCACAGGAGACAGAACGTACATTTCGTTAAAACTTCCTGAGGTGACGGGTTTGCCCGTTGTAGTTGACAACTCTAGTTGTCTATTAACAATGGAGAAAAGTGAGTATCGCACAGTGATAAATTTCCTGAATTTGAAACGGATAAAGACTCAGCAAATAAAAGATAACTTAGACTGTGTATACAGTGAAGTTCCCCCTTCATTTACAACTGCCAAACATTGGGTGGCCGAGTACAAACTTGATCATACGAGCAATTTAGTCAAGGAACGCTCCGGGCATGTTCGATTTATTGCATCAAACTGTGTAACAAAAACCGCATATTTTGTTGTTTTGTTTTCGCGCCTGTGTGCAGATTATGTTCGCCGAACCTGTTTTTCATGGATTCCCAGTGTTTTTTTTAATTTTTCCTGGTGGTTTTTCGATGTTTTCCATGCATTCCTTAACACTTTGACGAAAAATAAATAATGTTCGCAAACTTTCGTGGATGCGCGGTTTTGTCTTTATTAAAGAGCGATACCGGCCAAACGGAACGTTGCCATGAACGAATCCGAGCTGTCAAATTCGGGCGGTGGCGGAAACTCTCTGGCGAACGACAGTGGGTGAGAGATTTGCTGGAAAGAAAATCTCCGTAATCTGCCGGGATGAGCAGTTTTACCGGGAGGCGGTTATTTTTTAAAATGTAAAGTGTTTTTGTTTTGTTCCTGCGGGTGGCACCATTGTTAAATCTGCTTTTTTTAAGTAATGCTGCTGAGGTGACGTAAATTGCCATCAAATGTGAGGATTTAACCTCACCCTTCACTTCACCGGGATTTTTGTCTCAATGTGGAAGAGGAAATAACCCTCAATTGCTGTGCGGGTGCACGTTTGCGGTTCGCGCACCGTGGACACGACGGAATATTTGCAGTGTGCCTTTCAGGCTAAATTAAAAACGATTTTTTACCTACTATCGTTTTGTTTATTAAGTCTTTTGTGCGTTCTGAGGGAAAAGGATTTTCTGTGGGCCAAATCCAATGCCCATCAATATTTAGCCCACACTCTGAGATCATTCCTTTTTAGGGTAACAGTTTTTTTTTTTTGTATATTAGTTTCCATCTTCTCCTATAAAAGACAGGTGGCGCCCACATAATAAATTTTTTTTTTGGTTTTAGTGATTCTGCCGTGTTTCTTCAAAGCACGGTAGATTATAACTTTACGGTTATAACTGTGATGGAAGATCGTCGACTGACTGTTAAGGATATTGCTGAGGCTTATGGGATATCATCTGAATGGGTGCACACGGTTTGGTTATGAGGAAATTACCCGCACAATGAATGCCACGATTGTTGACAATCGGCTGGGAGTGCATCGCATACAGTCGGACATGTCGTTTAAAGTTTGAATCTGGCTTCCGCACCCACCCTATTCGCCAGATTTAGCTACCAGTGACTTTTCCTGTTTCCTAATTTGAAAAAATATCTCAGAGGAAAATGCAAGACAAATGCTGAGGTGGAAAACGTTGTAAACCAGTATTTTTCAGGTTTAGAAAATATTTTTTTTCGGACGTTTAACACGTTGAGTGCGTGTATTATATTTCCAGGTCGATCCCCTTTGCTGCAACTTTTTGTTTGCATTATAGAATACATGGAATTCACCAACCGGAGTCGGGCCCATCATAATACTATTTTTTACACTTTTTGGGGGTGAGCAGTGGATTCCGGACTAACGACCGGCTGTGGTAGGTTTAGGACAGCTGTCTTGCCACATGTGAGCGTTCACCTTACCACCCATTCCTTCCCTCTTCGAAGCCATAGAATTTGAGATGCGCAAATCGCAGTTTTAGATATTTTTCCTAGGAAAGAGTTGATTATTTTTCTGGAAAGACCAAGATCTTTAACCCTTGGAGTAAATGGGTATTTTCATGGATGCATCTGTCTCTTTTGCAGGATTTTCGGCGACATCGACCTTAAAGTACTATAACTACGAAACTACTACACCAATCATAAAAAGAACAACTGCACAATGATTGCATTGAAATTTCGAATATAGAATATTGAAATATCATTTTGTAAAACAATTAGATAATTATGAATAAATCTGAGAACGTCAAAGAAGTGAAAAAAACGCGGAACCAGATCTGGTCCTATCATACTCAACGGATAATTGTTTCAGAACCAGATTTGGTCGTATCATACTCAAGGGGTTAAAGAGGTGAAACAGAGATTTAGATGGTAGGCCACAAGCGCCAACTTCCACCGCGTGAAGGTTTTGCGAGATCTTGGTATTTATTTAATTTGTACTGGTGGTCTTTTGGCATATTTGATTCCCATGGAACAATTATTTCTACAATAAGGGCCACCTTCCGAGATAGAGAGTAAAGAGTTATATCTGGACGAAGGGCTGTGCATCCGAGACTTTCAGGGAATTTATACTGCTTAGAGACTGAATCGACCTCCAGAATCCAATCTGAAGCTTTTTCAATTATTGAGAAAGGTTTTGTAGTTAAATGTTTTTGCCTTTAGAGCCATACCGCACAAACTGTATTGGGGGTTTGGAGGATACTGTCAAACCCTTGTTGGCACAAGCCACTGAGAGGCTAATTATAGCGAGAACTTTGTCATGGCGGTAAGTGTACCGTCCTTGATCTAAGGCCACCTTGCAGCCAGCTAGAATATGTCTAGCTGTGCAAGGGATGTTGCTACAAAGGGGACATGAACTATCCTCGGCATAGCTCCAACGAACGAGGTTACTGGGGTCTGGAAGTGTATGCTGAAAGGCATTCAAATAAAACTTCAGCATATCTGGCGTCCAGTCATAGAGCATTACCTTCCAGTGCATTGGAGGCGGAATGCAAAAGTCCCCAATTGTCGTCCAATCATTCTGGCATTGAAGGCCAATAGCATGAGCCATACTGTTGCTGTCGTAATCTCCCCGCAAGAGAGACTTCTTTAAGTCCACATCGCTCATGGTATTGCCATACCCTAGAACAGTGACATTCTGGCTGATTCCAATAAGGAACTTTTTAGTCTACGCGGGCTTGCAGATCATTTGAATCATTACGGCCACTTATTACATGCTTCGATATTGCCGGATCTTTGGAATTGCACAGAATCGAATTTTTGGTTATTCTGGAGTTGGCGTAGAGCAGAGAGGGCAGTTTTAGCGCTAGCCCAAAATTTTGTTTGGACCTGAAGAGTCGAGGGGTCTGCTGGTTTGGCTAAAAAGTGTGTATTTCCTAAAAAGGCTGGAAACTTTTCAAATAACCCTCGTAATTGATTCGCTTAAAACATAAAACAGCCCAAGTAACCTTTTGGCGAATATGAGTTATGAATGCAAAGTTGTTCGATTTTAGGTTATACATCAACCTAATTCGTAAAACATACCAAGTTCTCATGTTTCTTTAACAAAATTGTATTGAAAAGCTGTGACTCAGAATGAGCATCATTTTGTTTATTAAAGCCCATAGTTAAAGTCAAAAACATGATACTTCCTGATGAGGATAAAATAATTTACAGAGAACCATTCAGTATTAATATAAAACAGGAAAAACTGAATGAAATAAAAAAACTGTATCAATACATAAACGAAAATGAGATGAAATACTCGATTTTAATAAGTCTGAAGAAAATCAGGAACATGACACTTCTGAATCTGACGAGGACGAAGGGAATAAAGCTGGAGGAGAGTAGTTTTAGTATAACCCTTGGAGTAAATGGGTATTTTCATGGATGCATCTGTCTCTTTTGCAGGATTTTCGGCGACATCGACCTTAAAGTACTATAACTACGAAACTACTACACCAATCATAAAAAGAACAACTGCACAATGATTGCATTGAAATTTCGAATATAGAATATTGAAATATCATTTTGTAAAACAATTAGATAATTATGAATAAATATGAGAACGTCAAAGAAGTGAAAAAAACGCGGAACCAGATCTGGTCGTATCATACTCAACGGATAATTGTTTCAGAACCAGATTTGGTCGTATCATACTCAAGGGGATAATGTAGGCAATAAATGTAACATTTTTAAAAATAAAAAATATAAGCAATTAGTTTCATTTTAAAATTGTCAAGACAAAAACAGACCATATCATTTTTTTCCAACAAAAAAAAGTACCTATTCCAAAATATATTTTCAATATTACTGGACAAAATCATTTGTATCAAAGATGAAATAATTTAGAAATATTTAATATTTCGTGACAATAGTAATTTTTATTTACATTGCGATGTTTTTATTGATTTTCCTAAAGTTTGATCAGTCACATGATCTGTTTTTGTTTTGAGCGAATCAATTACTGGCGACGAATCATGGTTTTATGAATATGACATTGAGCTGAAATCACAGAGCGGGGATTGGAAGGCGAAAAGTGATTCACAAATGAAAGAGAATAATATCTTTATTGTACCAAAACACTAACTTACACGATAAATAAGACTTACTACGTTCTATTTTTAAACAGTAAAAACGCTGGGGTTATCGTTTCACGATTTCTTACAGCCAACCGAAGGTGAACGGAATTCAAAAATGTCTTCGTAGGCTTAACCCGCTCTATCCGTAACATCCATTTGGGGACATGTATGGCGGCCGCCTAAAATCCGAAACATCCGCTACGGGATATCGCGCTCGCCGCTGCGAAAAATGCAATTTACGATTCGAAACGTCGTACTTAATGCTTTCTGACGGCGGAACGACATGGCCAAATAATCTTTAATTCGGCGGCCAACGGCGATAAAATCGATCGGCGATTTAAAAAGTCAGCATAGACGTCAAAACGGCAGTCTCGATCGGCCAGCGCCGCGGCCGCGTAGTTCTGCGAAATGTTGGTTTTGTGCAGTGTTTTGTGGATAACAGTGCATGGTTTACTGGATAACAGTGAGTAATTTGCATTTTTAATTAGTTTAGGCATAAGGATTAGTCAATTGAGATAGTCCATTTGCTGTTTTTCACGAATTTTTAAAGAAAACACTTCTGCGACAACAAACGGCTCGCGAAAAAATGGTTGTTATTATTTTGTAATGTTTATGAAATATCCCGATATATTGCGAAATATGACGTAATGTCGCTTTAATTTACTAACAAAATAAGTATTGTTTCATTTACATCCTAAGTTATCACATAATTAGGCGTATTTTGAAAATTATATCTTGTTTTGTAAAATGAATCGCGCAAAGAAACTTGTTTTGATAATTACTATGAGAGAATAAAGTGCGATTTTCCATAGTTTTTCGATGAAATGTGACTCTTTGGAGTATAGTAATTAGTTATTAGACATATAATAAGTCTATGATAAGACAATATAATTGAAAAAATCTAACGGATTTTATATTATGGGCATTCTAAGTTTATTATTAAGTTAAGGACGCGGAAACTCTCAAAACTTTAGATTTTTCTATAATATCAGACAAAGCTTAAAGTTCTGGTGTGATTTCTAAGAAGTGTGATGTAGTAATAAAGTTATTTTGAAAGAATTTCATATAAAAAAATACCATAAGTAGTCACAAATTAAAAATTAAAAATTTTTTTTTTTACGAGAATATATAAAAATTTTCTTGGCTGAATAAATAAATATTTTTGTATGCAAATAAGTAAAAAAAAAATATCGTTTTGGTAAAGCATATAATAAAGAACATAACTGTATTTACAATTTTTGCATATTTTACGTATTTTGTGACAAAAAAATCGAAATGATTTTATAGGCGAGTTTTTCCAGTTTGCCAATTTTGTAATATTTATTTATTATTATCTTAATTGTTTTATGAGATAAGGTTATAATGTTTTATATGTCAAATTTCAATGCGATCATTTTTCTCTTTATCTTTTTTTAATCCGTTTAGTGGTTTATAAGTTATGATCGTTTTTCTCAAGGCCGTTGACTCGCGTCGATTTTTTGCCCGAATATGTCGCGCGCAAAAGTGATAGGTGAGTTTTTACCTCGCAACAGGAGGGGTTAAATAAACTTAAATATGACTTAAGTAAACTTAAGCATGTCTTTGTAAACTTAAATAGAGAATGACAAACAGAATAGTCTCAAAACTAAAATAAAGATTATAACCTCAGTTTGCGTATTTATTGAAAATATCTCATACTTTCGAGAGCTGCCTCGGGTCCGCCTGCCTGTCTGTTCTAATTAAATTTAAGAGCTAATGAGATTTACACAGAGGTTCGTACCGAAACCGGTGCGTTGAGTTTTTATACATCCTCCTTTACTTACTTGTTTTTTAGTCAGATGTCCGAGGAGATGTTTCTTGGGGCTGAGAGCGTCTCGGGGCGGCCGGTCGGCCGAGTCGTCTCGGGGCCGGGGGGCCGCCTCTCCGTTGGGGGTGGCCGCGGCCGGGGCGGGGGGCGCCTCGGCCTCCCCGGGGGGCGCCTCCGCCCCCGCGGCCAGGAAGATGGGTTCGGGCGGCAGGGGCAGGACCCGGAAGGCGGAGGCCCCGCCCGACCGCTCGCGGCTCCGACTTCCCGGGGAGAGATCCTTCTCAGCCGCTGCGCCCGATCCTCCCCGGGGAAGCGATAAAAAATTACCGTCCTCGCCTTTTTCCGCATCTTCATCCTGCCCGAGAATAAAGACTTTGAAACTTCAAAGAACGAGGATCGGTAGAATCCGAACGAGTACGGTAACTACAATCATCATCCTAAAGTAATATCTATAGGGTACTGCGTAAACTGTGCTCAATTCGCGGTCATTATAAAAATATGTGAAAACATAATAATCTAAATAAGATAGGAAAAGGAAAAGTATAAAATGTTACCTCTATAGTCCTCTCCTGCGAGAGCCTCGAGCGAGCGCCGGGAGCGTCGGCTCGCAGGCCGTCGAGGGCCGGGTCGTCGGCCCAGGGGTCGCCGGCCAGGAGGCAGTCGCCGTACAGCTCGGCCAGCGAGAAGTCGCCCGTGCGGAAGGGCGAGCGGTCGGCCAGCAGCCCGCAGGGGGGCTCGTCCGCGCCCAGCAGCCGCATTTCCACCGACAGCGGCGTCTCCTCGCCCAGCCGGTTGGAGCCCGACTCCGTTTGACTCCAAGCATCCTGCTCCGGTACCGGCGGTGGCGTTTTTGGACGGAAATGTAACCTGAAAAAACCGATGCATGTATTTGTTTAATGTGAAAAAAAAATGTGTTTGTCTTAAAAATTAAACCCGGCGCTATTGTTGAAACACCTGGTACGATACAATATCTACATTTATATTTCTACTAGTGGTATTACCCGGCGTTGCCCGTGTTATATCCGTGCTGAAATACATATTTATATCAATTTTCACGACAATCGGTTGAGCGGTATAGAAGTTGATGTGCTGCAGCGCCATCTAAAGGTAAATTATAACAAAGCAGACGTCGCGCTAGGACCCTTTGACGCAGGTCGTTGTATCAGTTTACAAATTTCATTGAAAGCGTCTGACGTTCGCAAAAAAATACAAGCATTATGACTGAAAAACTGATAGAATATGTTCGGAGACACCCCTGCCATAATGCCAATCATCATGGCGATAAAATGAAAATTGTGAGAACCAATTGGAAAATATAATAATATAAATGGTTTAGTAATTTATCAATCTGTTCATTGATTATTAAAATAAGTTACAAATTTTTGATGAATTTCAAATGTTGCATTTGTGGATCTTTAATTTGTTAGGCGATGATAACTTAGGGCACGCATGGGTTCGTTTTCTTTTTCTGACTGCACATTCTCAATCTGTTGTTTCTCTTTTTGTTGAGTTATGTAAACAACATGCAGCTTTAATAACATTAGTTAGATAATAAATACAAACGGAGCTGCCATGGAATTCACCGACCGGAGTCGGGCCCATCATAATACTATTTTTTTTACACTTCTGGGGGGTGAGCAGTGGATTCCGGACTTACGAACCGGCTGTGGTAGGTTTAGGACAGCTGTCTTGCCACATGTGAGCGTTCACCTTGCCACCCATTCACTCCCCCTTCGAAGCCATAGAATTTGAGATGCGCAAATCGCAGTTTTAGATAATTTTTCTAAGAAAGAGTTGATTATTTTTCTGGAAAGGCCAAGATCTTTAAAGAGGTGAAATAGAGATTTAGCTGGCAGGCCACGAGCGCCAACTTCCACCGCGTGAAGGTGAACAGTGAAGCCGTTCCGGGTTACGGCATTTGCAAGATCATGGTATTTATTTAATTTGTACTCGTGGTCTTTTGGGATATTTGATTCCCATGGAACAGTTAATTCTACGATAAGAGCCACCTTCCGAGATAGAGAGTAAAGAGTTATATCTGGACGGAGGGCTGTGCATCCGAGACTTTCAGGGAATTTATACTGCTTAGAGACCGAATCAACCTCCAGAATCCAATCTGTAGCTTTCTCGATTATTGAGAAAGGTTTTGTAGTTTACATTACACTCAATAAGTCGTAAAAAAAAAATGTGCCATGTTTGTGCTAATATCCCAAAGGCACCACTACATATACAAAAGTATATAAAAAAAACGATCCTCATGTGATGAAAGCTTCTGACACAAACGGTGATATTCTCCTGATTCCTTTCTCTTTTTATTAATGTCGTGTACCCATACTCTTTTTATCTGCAATCGGGATAAAACGAACAACAAAAGTAATAATTCTTCTACATCTGAATCACTTGAATCACTTGACATCTCAACAACAAAGAAACTTTCCAAAGACTGTTATCGATCTATGGTACGCTTTGTGTGCGTCAATATCTAGTCGATTTCAGTGTGACATCCTAAGTGCGATGTTAAATTGCAACGCTAGTAACGCTTAAAGCGGCACTAGGTACGCGTTCTGTTTGGCAAGGTATTTAGAAAACCTTAAAATTGAGACACTCACCATTCGGATTTGACTTCGCCGAGGAATTTGCCAAATTCCGTTTCCTCCGGTGGAATTTGAAAGGGGTCTTCAGTCTCTTCTGTACTACTCTCGCTAAGTCTTCTTCGGAATTTTCTACCTTTAAATCTGTAAAAAAGGATATTTCAAGGTTTTTTACAAGCCCCAAATGCATGATTACACCTGCAGAAAGTCTTAATTTCTTGTCTTAATTACAGTCTTTTCGTTGGGTTCCCGGCCATGCAGGAATCGAGGGAAATGAAAAAGCCGCCGAACTTGCTAGGAAGGGAGCAAAGGGAACGATACACGGTCCTGAACCTTGCTGTGGCATTGCGGGAGTTAATGGGCCCTTGCTGAGTTGGCCACGGACACCCATTTTGTTCAGGGTTGGTCACACTCACGGGTCAACACCTATCCGACGGCCTCCACGCATGAAGTGTGAGCCTAGGTAGGACTCTGGCCTTATGGTTAGTTTACCCTGGGAATCAACCTTCTGGTGCTCCTAAACGGTCAGCGCACCGTGCGGCGCAAGCCAATCGACTGTGCACTCTGACTAACAGTCGAGGGAGTCTGGAAGCAGTACTGTTTCCTATAGAGCGTGGTTGCGGACCTTACGGCGACTGCTCTTGAAACAACCATCGGCTACCCGATCCTGGGTGAACAGGCGGGCAAAGGACGCTGTGGTCCGCGATAGATTCGGTAAACACCGTTTCACCGCTTCGTAAGGGAGAGGACCGCGCAAGCGACCTCGAACTCGGAACCAATCGAGAGACTGGAGTAATCTGGTCACAATTGGAAGTAAGGGCGTAAGTGTAGGCCCGCCGGGTAACACTCCTGGCGCCGGGTAACACATCTCGCGGTTAAGGCGTTGGCCTCTTAAGGGCTTGTGGCGTAGCTAGATGGTGGACTGTTTTGTCCTCAAGTCTTCTGCGCTCACTCCAAGGAGATAAAACGACTAATCGTTAAAACTTCCTGAGGTGACGACGGGTTCGCCCGTTGTAGTTGACAAACCTAATGCTCAAACAAATATGTTTAGAACAATCCGTCAACCACTGGAACAACACGCCATGGTTGAACCAATCTAAAGCGCTAATTAAGGCTTACGACCCTAAGACTGCCCGTTTGGCCTTATCGCTAAATAGGAACAATCTACGCATACTGGTGAGGGCGCTCACGGGGCATTGTGGCCTGAACAAACTTATGTTCAACCTTTAGCTCCGGGACACGAAAATGTGCAGGTTCTGCCAAGGAGCAGAGGAAACTCCCCAGCACCTCATGTGCGAGTCTGGCCCGCTGATGCGAAAAAGATACAGCCACTCGGGTGGTCATTACCTCTAACCTGAGGAGGTAAAACAATCTTACGCCAAAAGCCTGTTGCGGTTTTTAAATGACATGAGGCTTAGCGCAGAACTATAGTAGGCGGCGAACACAATAGATCAGCAACGATCGCAGTGTTACAAGGCTCATCGAGACCTTAGAAAAGCCCCAAACATATAAATCATTTTTAAAAAAAACTTTTTTTTCATTTTGCATTCCCTTGTGGCACTCGTCTACATGTTTGTGTTTGAGCCGCGTATGTGTTTGTTTCTTAGACTAATAAATTGATCATTAAAGTAAGAATACACCTCAGTAGAGGATTTGAGCAAATCGTGTAGTGGATGCTTGGAATGCATTGCCAGAGGAAGAGATCAGTGATATCTCTGTCAATGGCTTTAAAAACAAACTGGACATTTTTCTTAGTGCAAAACAGTCAAAGTTTAAAAACAAGTGTAATATAATAATAATAATTGACAAGTTTGGGTCCTTGCCGGTACCATATCGAGGCTTTGTGGGAAAATATTCACGAGACATATCAATCAAACTATCCGACAGCCCCGGCACAACGAAGAAAAGGAAAGGGAGGAAGATGACAGTTGCTATGAAAGAAGAATGGTGACACCACCTCCAAAGGAATGGCCTGACACATTAGGTATTCCAGTCACAGAAGAAGCATCCGAGGAAGCTGAAATGCACAACCAGTCCAGACCCAGTAAGCGTGTGGACCAGGATTCTCCTCAACAACCGACTAAATGTCGGGTTTTAGAAGAACTGGACGAGGATGAATAAATAAAATAAAATGCAAACGGAGCTACCATGGAATTCACCGACCATAGTCGGGACCATCATAATAGTAATTACACTTTTGGGGGGTGAGCGGTGGATTCCGGACTAACGACCGGCTGTGGTAGGTTTAGGACAGCTGTCTTGCCACATGTGAGTGTTCACCTTACCACCCACTACAAGAAGTAGCTGATTATTTTTATGGAGAGACTAAAATCTTTAAAGAGGTTGTAACAAAAATCCAAATTTGCGTGGCATGTTATGCTTCAGAAACATGTTTTACGCATTGCAACATGCTTCGCGTGCATTTCTCGTATTTTTTTTTCATCGGTCTTACTCAGGTTTTAAGTTGTTTTCTAAGCATTGTTCTGGGTCTGCGAGCATTACTCCAAAATTCGCATTAACGCTAGGACGTTTGAGCTGCCAGTTGCATTACTGTCAGATTAGAAATAGCCGTATTGCACGGCCCAATAAAAATGACCCTCCTGGTGTCCTTGCCGTAATAAAAAAAAACAGATTTTAAAAAAACCAAGTTTGAAAGAACATTTCAATAAATGTAATAAATATTATAAAAATATTACTATTTTATTGTGAACATGAGTTGTCATGACTTTTTTTTTTTACCTAAAGTTTGTTTAACGCTAGGCCACTTCCGGCCTGTCAAATACTGCCATTTCCGCTTGAGAGACCATTGGTTCCACGATGGCGCGAGAGATTTTTCTCTCTTGCGCTGGGAGACTGACAAATTCTTTCCCCGACCCTGTGGTTGTTTATTTATTTTTTCGGTAATCATATAACCTCTTATGGTTTTTTTTCTTTCCGCTTTATTGATAAAAGCGGTGGCGCTCTGTTTTTTTTGTTGTGGCATTATGTAAATAGGTTCCCAATCACACGTTATAAGGTGAAACAGAGACTTGGGACCAAGATTTGCATCAGAGACTGATTCGACCTCCAGAATCCAATATATCGGAAGATTCCACATAGTTCCACAACGGTAAGTGAAGTGTCATTACATACTAGCTGGGGTGGGGGAGGTATGTAGTGTATTAGGTTAGATGTCAGAGCATATGGGGTAGTCGGGTAGTCTTGAATATGTCATGAATACACACATGAAAGCATGATGATAATACCTACCATCTAACTTCAGTACAAACGTCGCTGAGCATTTTCCACAGGAGATGAAACATGTCAATGATGTCCTTAGGAAAAACGGTTAAGGAAAATATCACAAGACGTGCACACGGTCCAATTTAGTCGAAGCTTCGAAACCAAGCATTCTTATCATAAGTCAAGGGTGTGAAGGATCGAATAAGTAAGATGCTAAAAAAAATCGATATAAAAACGATCTTCAAACCGACGACAGCTTGATCTCCGATGCCTGTAAAGGATGTAATACCACTGAGAACCCTGGATATGTATAAAATCGAATGCAGCTGTGGGATAGCATGCGTTAGACAAACGAAACTGATAGAACACATCAAAGCTGTAAAAAATCAGGGATCTGCGAACACATATTGGATAGCAGAAATAACTCAAAATCCCATCCCGAAATCCCAAATAAAAGGGGGAAACAGAGTCCTTTCCGGGTTTGACCTTTTTCGAGGAGGCTACTGGATAGGAGTCAAACTGTGAGTTGAGCCGACCGGAGATAAAGAGCAGGTCTTAACCACTGAAATGCCAATACCACCGATCGGTGATATTTTTGTTGACTATTCATAGGCCGATCTCCGTATTTATGCAATTACATGCCATGGCAGTTTAATTTTTATGGCTGGCTCTCCAAGGGTTAATGGTCCAACTGCATAGGAACCGTAAACTACCTTAAGAGGTCTACCATATCTACCAGTCCTCAATTTGGAGCGACATACGTGAACGTCTACTTCAACTCTAAACTCAACGAACGCCGTGGGCCAGGTCACGGTTTTCGGGCGGGTCTTACTAGGAACCGCGGCAGACCTAGCAGCCCGAGCAATGCAAAAACTTTAAACTTTAAAACTTTTGTAATAGATAAATGAAGAGGTACATAGTTAGTTACCTTTGCATTCTTCTCCTGATATCCTTCTCCACAGCCAGTTTCGTCCTGTCGCGGAACCTAAAGCTAATATCACGGTTGCTTAAAGTATCATTAACACTGTTTGTCCTATGAACGTCCTCTCCGTCGTCTTCCCGCGCCTCCTTCTCCGGTCGGGGGGAGAGGGGGCGGTCGGTCGGGGCGAGATACTCGCTGTAGATGCGCCTCCAAGGCAGGCCCGGCTCCGCCATGTCGGGGTGGCTCAGCAGCGCGTCCAGGGGCGTGGCCAGGCGGTCCAGGATGACCCGGCCGCCGCGGCCCATGCGGCGCCTCGCAAAACCTATGCAGCGAGGCACCGGGTGCCGGATCGATGTCAGCGTATACCTGTCCGGGGAAAAAGACAAATGTAAGTCGGATACGAGCCGTAAATAACAAAGACGCCCGCTCATCTGATGCGTGATTACTCCATCGCTGGATGTGTGCTTCTTAGAGTGACTGAAGTCAAGATCTTGGGGGTTTTTTCGACCCCCACTTAAACTTTAAGGAACGCATTAGGCAACTATCTACAACTTTCAAGCTTCTAGGGTTTGCGATATGGCAATCCAAACGCTTCAATAATATTCGGGGGTTATGCGCATACATATTCATATTCATTTTATTATTATACTGGTATACAAGTCAGATACAGATTAGCAAATATTCATACATATTAGCAAACAAACATTTTTTTTAATCGTAAAGAAAAGATAAAATAAACAAAACAAAACGAAGAAAAAAACACAAGAATAATGTAAAAATAAGAAATACAAGACAAAATGCAGAGATATCATTAAATACTTTAGCCAACAAATCATTTTAGACTTCACTCTAGTAATATTCCTTCAGTGAGTAAAACGCCTTATCTCTTAAGGCGTCTCTTAAACACGTCAAGAGATTGCGCCTGCCTAATGTGCTCGCTGAGTTTGTTGTAAACCACTGGGCCGGCGATATAGGCTAGCCTCTCCGACTTGGATAATGCATGACTTACCGAACGTAGCATGCTACGGGATCTTATTAGATAGGGATGATGCACACCATTCGCTCCAAAATCGGCTAGATTTCTGCGAACGAACAGCGCTACTTCCATTATATAAATGGACGGCAGTGTCATGATGCAGAGATCTCTAAACAGAGGCCTAGCTGGCGTATCAAGCGCCACACGCGCTATTGTGCGAACTGCACGCTTCTGCATAACGAAAGTCCTCTGCCTATCGGCTGCTCGCCCCCATAACTCCGCGCCGTACGTTAGCTATGCAAAGTAACACATGCGCAGCGCGGATAAATCGAGAAATGAAGCGATGCGATAGAGTGCACAGCACGCTCTTCCCAATTTATCATATAAAGCACCAATATGTAGATGCAACTCGATTGTTAGAATTTGCATGGAAACGAATGCAGCTATTTGGAATCCGCATGAAGATACCTTTACCCTCATGCTGGAAAAGGTACAGAAGTGTTTTTTGAGATTTTCGTACTTCAAGCAGTACGGATATTATCCATTTTTGTATCCGACTGCAATCATCACAGGTACGGTTGGCTATAATTCTCTCTGTCCATGTCCTATGTTTTGAATCTAATTTGTGGTAAAACTGATGCTTTCTAGCCAAGGTGGATCTTTTCATACCAAATAATTATCTTCGTGCTTGATCGCACCATCTTTTCGCAGAGCCGTTCTCGCGCACAAACCTCATAAGGTGGAACTTGTTGGCGCGTGCTTTGCGGCGCTTAAATGAAATTCACTCGATGGCACCAGATTTTGATATTTTTGCAGGTTATTAATTATTTATTCTTATATGATAGCTAGTATTAACCCTTGGAGTAAATGGGTATTTTCATGGATGCATCTGTCTCTTTTGCAGGATTTTCGGCGACATCGACCTTAAAGTACTATAACTACGAAACTACTACACCAATCATAAAAAGAACAACTGCACAATGATTGCATTGAAATTTCGAATATAGAATATTGAAATATCATTTTGTAAAACAATTAGATAATTATGAATAAATATGAGAACGTCAAAGAAGTGAAAAAAACGCGGAACCAGATCTGGTCGTATCTTACTCAACGGATAATTGTTTCAGAACCAGATTTGGTCGTATCATACTCAACGGGTTAGTGTCATTATATTTGTATAATTACGGTGATATCTTTATTAATTTTCAATGATACATTTCAATTGAAGACTTTTTCCACCAAGGAATCCGTCTCTTGCCAGAAAGATGGGAGAATGTCATAGCTAGCGATGGACAATAAATTGAATGAAATTCACTTTCCAATTTGCTCGGAAATAAATGTTCAATATCACAAAAAGATCAAAGTTTTCAATTCAAAGACCTAATATTATATCCATAATAATAAAAGCTAGTGCCCAGGTTTTTATAGAGAATATATATTTGCAGATATTCCAGTTTCGACGCTCAACTCATCTTCTATAGTGGTTGAATCTTTGCTCATACAGAGCGTTCATAGATGTGATGTAGACTTTAGTTTATGGTCGATCTATCCCATAGAAATTATTAAAACATTAAAAAATTTACATTTGAAAAAGACACTCGACCTGGATGGACTCTCTGTTAAAATTATTAGTTCTTTAATATATTCAATGGCCCCCCCATTTATCAGCTCTTTATAACAGATGTATTGAGACTGGCGTATTTCCTAATCTTATGAAACACAGTAAAATAGTACCATTATTTAAAAGCGGTAGCATTGATTTTATAGTGTAATAGATAGCGCCACCCCATACAAGAAAATGGCAGCATATTTCTCGCCGTCACTACGCAGATGGCACTGGTAGTGCTGACGTCGAAAAGTATAGCAATTTATTTGGATATCTATATTAACATTGATAATTAAGTTTTAATTATAAAGGATCGATTGATTCTAAAAACCCAATAATTCAAGCAGTTTCAACGAAATTAGCATTCAATTATTAGCGCTATCTATTGCATTTCCTTCTACGCTACAAATCACATGTTCAATGAAGAAAATAATAGATGGCGTGCTATTTCAGGCATCGCCTTTCCAACAATAAGATGTGGCTGGCAACTGGCAACGTCGATCTAAGTATTGTTGACAGTTCCACGACAGTTCTATGAACAGTGGACATTGTGAGTTTTTGTGGTTTTTATGTGTAATTTTAAATGTGATTTAATGTAAAATACTCATCTCCCTATCTGCAACAACTATTTAAGGTAAATATACATCTTTTTATCAACAAATTTGCGTTAATATGTTGTTTTACATAGAAACATAACCTCAAATTGTCGTGTTCACTGTTCCGCGAAACATTAGTTATTATCGCTAATTTTACAGATTTCATTAACAGTTTTAGTTCATATCTATTAAATATTAATGGTATAATCATTTTTTAACAGTATTCTTTACCTATTTAGCGCTATTATTAGCACAATCTATGTCGACATCATGTTATATTTTAGAGTGTTGTTTATTTTGAATCCAAATAAATTACAGATTCCCAGAAGCGTGTGTGCAGTCTGTGGACGAAGTGAAATTGAGAGAGAGAGTCCACCTCATTTTCTGATACTATCTACGATAACGGCTTCAGGTAAATATTTAATTGATCTTCTTCTACGACAACTGTAAAGCTTTTATTTGTAATGCATGCAACAAGATAGCTTTTTTAACATGCCTGGCCACAGCCAACCAGGCCTCGTTTAAGATTATCACAGCAATATCGGCGTTCTATCAGTCGAGAAACAAGACGGATTGTCCAGATTAAAAGACGTTACCCATTAAATATATAATAGTTTTTGAGCACTCTAAACACACCTATTGCTTTGTTTTGCATACCTCATTATGTACCTCATCATTAATTTAACTTCAAATATATTACAGATTACAGAAGGAGTTGTTATTGCAATCCAGAGACAGAGCGCCGTTGAATCTGGATAAAATATAGGTACTCAACCGATTGGTTTGCCTCGTATACCTCATTATATATACCCTTTCATTAATTTTGACTTAAATTTCAGATTCCAAGAGTCATTGGTGCATTCCAGGGATATGTGTGCAGTGCATTCCTGGATAAAATACGATTTACATTAATCCGTCAAGGTAATTATTTGGTTATTCGTTTTTTATCTTTAACTAGCTGACCCGTGCCCACTTTGTTGGGCTGTAAAACTTTTTACCTGTGATGAAATTATGAGTGTGGTTCGGTTAGTACTGAGTGCTATGATTTATTTCCTGACTGCAAAAAGAAGGGTTATATTTTTACTGCATATGTATGTATTTGCATGCCAATTTGACTATAATACCGTTATTTGTGAGTGTCTTCTTGTGAGTGTCTTATTTGTAAGTGTATTATTTCTTTAACTATTTATGCAGTAAAAGGGGAATTATATGCAGTAAAAGAGGAAAGCCTTTTGTTTTAAACACTTGAGACGATAAATTTACTTATTTTGATAAGAATTCATAATTGTTGATAATATGACCAATAAACATGACCTAAAGATTTAAATTATTTTTTTTCATATAAAAATACTACTTTTTGTGACCTAAATATAAAAGTTAGGCATATGCTGTCGTGGCTTTTGTGTACGCATTATCAAGCTTTACAACTTTTCTTTAGAACTTAATCATATATCTCATCGTTAAGGCAGCGTTAGTTATAAACGTTTTCGTTCGACCGTTTTTTCCGACTTACTTTGGAAATCCGACTATCACGAAGAAGTCTTTTCATTTTTCGGATTAATATATAGCTTATGACACTTACAACTAACGTGGCTTTCTATGGGTAAAAGAATTTTCAAAATCGGTTCAGTAGATCTAGAGATTACTCCCTACAACCTCACAAACTCACAAACTTTACCTCTTTATAATATTAGTATAGATAAAGAAATTAACAAAAAAAATATGCAATCTACAATTAAAACATCAAACAAAATATTAAACTAAATTACGCAAACCACAGAAATAAATTAAACTCTTATGATGTTTACTGATCGATGTCGCCCAACTAAGCGAAGCTTGTGCTTCAGTAGATGTTGGATTTGGTGAGCTAAATATTTAAACATATCAAACATTTAAGCATTTTTTTGTCTATTTTCAGACGCAATGGCATAAACACAAGGCCGATAGAAACGACCTGTTGTCTTTAAATCTTCCTGAGGTGAAGAGTATGCACGTGTTGACACCCTTAATTGCTTCTATACTTGCAGCTGAGAAATTGCAATTCGTCTGACTTGATATTGGTCACTGTATAAAGGTAGGGGTAGCGAAAAACCTTACTCGATACTTGGGTTTCATTATATCATAAGTATGCAACTTTTTGAATCAAAGAATAATAATATCAAAGGACTGCTAAAATTTTAGCTAGTTAATATGAAAACTTTTTATAAAGCTTATCACGGATCATACGAGACGAGAACAAGTCAAGTCGCGTCACAGTATACTGTGTTGTCATATTAAATGAGAGAAATGATCGCTTTCGAATCGAGCGAGATTCGACGGTGGATTTCTGTCGACACTCACAAATAACGTGGCTTTCTATTGGTAAAAGAATTTTCAAAATCGGTTCAGTAGATCCAGAGATTACTTCCTACAACTTCACAAACATTACCTCTTTATAATATTAGTGTAGACTAGTATAGATAACATTAACTTAATAAAGGTAGAGCGTGGAGAGATGAGTCTGTATCTGTATGCAGCTTTTGATCAAGCGAGCGAATGACGATGATCATCATCGATGCTACTATCGACTGACTGGAAACAATTTCATTATGTATTCGAACATATCAAACGAATTCGAACCAGCTGAGGTGTAATATCACCGCTAATACTAGCTTATATTTTTTAGATGCCGAGGCGATGCTGTGTTCCCGGATACAAATCAAATTATAACTCTTGCGTTGAAAACTGGAGAACTTCCCGTTTCAACATTTTCTTTCCCGAAGGAAGATAATCTTCGTAAGCGATGGACTAGGGCTATTCCACGTTTTAATTGGACGCCGAGCTCTGGTTCGTTTGTATGCAGTAATCATTTTACTTCCGAAGAGGTTGTTCGTTCTCAAGAAATGTATATTCTAAAAGTTATGTAATACATCTAGTAGTCTAATATGTAAGTTTAATTTTCTATTATAAATTATTACTAAGGCACTTCTGTGGGTGTAGGTATGTATTATCGTATTATATTATATTGTCATATATGTTGTAAGCAATAATACTGCTGATATTACAAGTCATTTAATTTACAATTTTATGTAATTAAAATACTGTTTTATTTATACATTTTATAATATTTTATCTGTCATTTTTTACTACTGTTAATTTACACTGTCGACTGTATTTGAAATTTTTAAGTAATTGATGACTATGAATTTTACACAACTCACCGTTTTTTAACCAATGCAATATAAAATGAAAGTAACAATGTAAAAACCTACTTAAAATAGCAATATGTCTTTGTTATATAAATTTATTTAAATTAACTCTTAATGTTACCTTAAAAAAAACTACAAAATTAATTTTTTACCATAGAACAGCTCTCGTTATTGTTCGATGTTATTGATTTTATGATAAAAATATTATTGTACATAGTTCCTAAGATCTAAATTTGCTTAATAAAATTTTATATTTGCATTACTAAAATGACAACAAAAGGAAATGTTAAATTATTAATTATTAGGCTAAGACGATGTTTTTGTTATGTAATTGTTTTTTTTATGGGTTTAAATAAATAAATAAATTAATAAATAAACAGTTATTGTAAACTTTCTTATTTGGGGTGTTTACACTCTCGCGCGAGGCGCAAGGCGAGACGCAAAACCATGTAGTAAACAAACGGAACAGAGGCAAAGCTTCTAGCAAGTTGGTAAACATTTTGTACGCTCGTTAGAAGCTTTGCCTCTGTTCCATTTGTTTACTGATATGGTTTTGCGTCTCGCCTCGCGCCTCGCGCGAGAGTGTAAACGCCATATCAAATGCAGCGTTGCCAAATCGTTCACGGCAGAAACGGCGCCCGCGGCGCATTTGCTAAAGACTCCGTTTTTTGTTAGTGTGAGTTTCTAAAGCTGTTTACAAGCAAGCTGTAGTGTGCGTGACTAGGGAAGAGCTTACAATAAATACTATCGATAATATTCTTGAATAAATTAGAATAAAAGTATAAATTAAGGTTACAATAAATACTATCGATAAGATTCTTGAATAAATTAGAATAAAAGTATAAATAAAGCTGAATTAAAAAAAAATGTTTAAAAAATAGGTCTTTTATTTTTAAAAAACCTATTTTTGTCACAACTAAACAATGACAGATTCTCGTAATATTAAATGCATTTACAAATACTATCGGTATGATTCTTGATTAAATTAGATTAAAAATAAGAGTATTATCAATATAAGGTGTAGTAAAATCTTAATAATATAAAAATAAGTCTTTTATTTAAAATAAAACTTTATTTTTATCACAACTAAACTATGTCAGATTCTCGTTAACGCTAGTTACAAATACTATCGACATCATTCTTGATTAAATTAGATTCAAAATAAAAGTAATAAATATTAATTAATAATAAAAAAATATATTAAAAAATATGTTTTTTTATTTTTAAAAATCTCTTTTTGTCACAATTAAACAATGTAAGATTCTCGTAATATTATTTATTACTATACTAGTTTGGGTGCGCTAATGACCTTTAAATAGCACTAATTTATTATATAAATTTCTGACGCTCTTTTCTACTACAGCGTTCTTCATTTTAAAATGGATTCTTAGCTTGAGATGAAGAAGAAGAAGTAGGAAAAAATCTGCCATCTGCGAGCTATTCTGGCGTGCGCCGCAAAAACCGTTGGAGTTACACGTATATAATATACAATGGAAATGTTTATCTTAAATAGTCCTACAAAAAAGCCAGCGACAGTAAGCCATTATCGCCAAAATAGTGAACCATAAATACAATAAAAAAATAAAAATTATTTCTAACGCACATTTGGTAGTAATAAATTGATTATTATATCAAAATAAATACTTTTATCACATCTGGTATTTAAAGTAGATAAATTTTGTCTTTTACAGTACATCATTTGGCCAAATTTGGACAAATATTTGAATATTTATGACGATAACCAACCGAGTGCGCGATATTATGGTGATTTTTTAATATATATTTTTTATATTAGAAAAGTAATTTAAATCGTTAGGTCATGTTATCAACAATTATGAATTCTTATCAAAATAAGTAAATTTATTGTCTCAAGTGTTTAAAACAAAAGACTTTTACCTTTTACTGAATAAATAGTTAAAGAGATAATACGACATAGGTATGGAACCGCGACCGTGTCGTAATCTATACTTCTATACTAATATTATAAAGAGGTAAAGTTTGTGACGTTGAAGGAAGTAATCTCTTGATCTACTGAACCGATTTTGAAAATTCTTTTACGAATAGAAAGCCACATTTGTGACTGTCATTTGGCTATATATTAATCCGAAAAATGAAAAGACTTTTTCGTGGTCGTTGGATTTACAAAGTAATTCGGAGAAAAACAGTCGAATGAAAACGTTTCTTACGAACGCTACTTTAACGATGAGAGATATATGATTGAGTTCTAGAGAAAAGTTGTAGATCTTAGTAATGCCTACAAAAAAGTAAGGGAAATCATATGTCTAAATTTTGTATTTAAGTCACAAAAAGTAGTTTTTTTATATTTAAAAAATAATGTTAATCGTTAGGTCATGTTTATTGGTCATATTATCAACAATTATGAATTCATATTAAAATAAGTAAGTTTATCGTTTCGAGTGACAAAAGACTTTTCCCTTTTACTGCATATAATTTCCCTTTTACTGCATAAACGGTTAAAGAGATAAGACACTCACAAATAAGACACTCACAAGAAGACACTCACAAATAACGGTAATATATTCAAATTGGCATGCAAATACATACATACATATGCAGTAAAAATATAACCCTTCTTTTGGCAGTCAGGAAATAAATCATAGCACTCAGTACTAACCGAACCACACTCATAATTTCATCACAAGTAAAATTTTTTATCGCCCAACGAAGTGGGCACGGGTCAGCTAGTTATTATATATTCGTAATTCTGAGACGAGTAAAGGTCGCGGCCAAAGAAAAGAGACTATTAAAACGGCCACAATCTTAAAAGACAATAAAAAAATGAAAACCCTTACACATACGTCATTTTTAAAGTGATCTCCTTCCATAATTTTGAAATGTGAAGCAGTGTTTTTTAAATAAAAATGCTTTTGCAAACGCAATTTCGTGCACCTACGACTTTCTAAGAAGTTACATTTTAAGCATGAAAATTATGTTTTTATGTGGAATCTTTCTAATTACAAAAACCATTACATCAACGGCCACATTGTCAGAGATTAAATTATTGGTATAACCATTTATTTTACAGGATTAGCTTTTACCGTCCTACCCATACGAACGTACGTGATACGTCTGCTATATTATCGCCCAAACGCAACGAAACGTAATGGTATCACCTACGTTCGAGTACAAAAACAATAAAATAGCCAGTATAGCTAATAAATGCTATAAAAATTAATCAATAATGCGTTTATTCGATAAAGGAAAAGTATAGTTTCAACGTTTCTTTGTTTCAATAAGTCGTACATTAATAATTATAACGTTTCGGTTTTGTTATATATCGATACTATTTTGTCGAAATTAATGTATCAGTACCTATCTATGTTAAAAAGTGAAGTCGGCGTTAAGTATTGGATTTTCCATGTTAGTATATCTAGTTTTCCATGATATATATCTATGTTAGTATATATAGTTCAATGTTAGTAGATGCATATTGTCATGGTATATCGGGGTTAATATAATCAATAATTATATAGAGATTTTTAGTTCTAAATGAATAGCGTGTAGTTTCATTACTTTTCCAAAATATCTGTTATTGTGCAAACGATACTGACTATATCGATAACTACAATAGACACACCTCTAGCAATATAGATTTGCGTATCGGGCTAACGGCAAACGCTTAGGGGCAAACAAAGGGGCAAACACATTATTAGACGCGTCCGTCAGCCGCGGCTTTTGCACGCGATCTGTGTAATGAATTTCTATTGAGCCGTGCACATTATAGGACGTCAGTCGCGGACGACTGTGCACACGTTCGTAAGCCGCGGCTTACGGACGCGTCCGATAATATGTTTGAACGCCATCTATCGGCCAAATATTGGTTTATTGAAGATGGAAACGCATTAAATCGAGTTTGGAAACTACGATGGCCATCTACCTGCCGTTTTTTGTATTAAATTGCGACTTCCACTTTGCAGTATGGAATGGCGTTATCTATTACACTATAAAATCAATGGCGGTAGTAAAACCGACCCTACTAACTTCAGACCTGTATCGATACTGCCGACTCTTAGTAAGCTGTTTGAAAAAAATATGTTAAACCAGCTACTCATTCATTTCCACACTTATAAATGAATGCATAAGAAACAATTTGGTTTCACATGGGGTCGTTCAACAACCGATGCAGGTGTTGAGCTTATTCATGAAATTTTTAATGCCTGGGAGGAGTCACGAGATGTAGTCGGCATATTTTGTGACCTTTCCAAGGCCTTTGACTGCGTACAGCACGAAACGTTGGTTAGGAAACTTACACTACGGCATTACAGGTAGTTTATTAGCCCTTCTTAAAAACTATTTAAATGATAGGGTTCAGAAGGTTGATGTTGGCGGAGAGAGATCATCCGGCTCGTTAGTATACATGGGAGTACGACAAGGTTTAATACATGGACCGTTCCATTTTCTTATTTATATAAATGATTTACCTTACACAGTAAAACCAAATTGTGAGATAGTTTTATTCGCAGATGATACCTCTTTGCTATACAAAGTAGGTAGACAACAACATAATTATGATGATATGAATGATTCTATCTCGAATGTTGTGGAATGGTTCACAGCAAACAATCTGCTACTAAATGAAAAGAAAATTCTCACTTCCAAATGTAAAGCAGATAGGGCCAAATATTATCATAAAAAATGAGCGCCTAGCACTGGTCGATTCCACTATATTCCTTGGTATCACTTTAGATAAAAAGCTACAATGGGGCCCACATATTAAGAAATTGGCCGACAGGCTAAGTTCTGCGGCATATGCTGTAAAAAAAATTCGTAATTTAACAGATATAGACACCGCAAGGCTGGTTTACTTCAGCTATTTTTACAGCTTGATGTCGTTTGGCATCTTGCTGTGGGGTCATGCTGCTGACGCTGATAAAATATTTATACTACAGAAACGAGCCATCCGTGCTATTTATAAATTAGGTGCTAGACAGTCGTTACGAGGAAAATTTAAAGAAATCAATATTTTGACACTTGCATCTCATTACATCTATGAAAACTTAATGTATGTGCATAAAAATAAAGAACTGTTTTTAAAAAACTCTGATAGGTATGGTGTCAATACTAGAAATAAAAATAAACTTGCTGACCATAAAAGTCGACTCCAAAACCACAAAATCATTCAAAGGGCAATGTATACGCTTCTACAATAGTCCCAGTAAACATGCAAAATTTATCTGTGATACAATTTAAGTCATTTATTAAGAAGAAGCTGTACTCAAAGGGCTACTATAAAATAAATGATTATCTAGACGATAAAGACCCTTGTAAATAAAATGGTTACCTCGATGATTTATATCACATTATATGTCACAATAATTTGTTATGTCACAATAATTTAATTTTTATATAATTTATGTATCTTTGTATGCATTATTGACGTCAAAAAGGTACGATTTCGTACTATTTTGAATAAAAAACTTATGATTATTATTATTATGAATAAGTAGTAGAGCAAGTGCCAGGTTTCTATAGAGAATAAGTAAGAGAATCTTAGAAGTCTGATGTGTTTTTTTTTTGTTGAAAATACCTTTTACATCTTAATGTTGATCACACTTAATTAACTTTAATTATTACTCACCTAAACCTTGCGTCTCTCAAGCCAGGGTCTTCGTTATCTTTCATGGAGGTTGTATTTTGAGGTACTTCATACAAATCGCCAAAGAGAGTAGAGGTGGGCTGAAAACAAAACAAAATTATAAGAAATGTCTTGTCGCTAGGCTTACCAATACATTCCAACCACAACAGCTGTTTTTTTACCAAAACCTAGCTCCGGACATGTTCATTCGATTTTGAAACGCATCCTAAGTTGATTTTTGAATGCATGCGCAGTTTGTGTGATGTCTCTGCCAGGGGAATTCCTGTCGCACCTAGAAAAATTCCCCCCCACAGACAGAAGGGGACCGGGCTACACGAGCGGAGTAGAATATACCCAAACGGCCGAATGTCAAGCGACGGTCGGTTTTTATGCGACTGATTAGGTGTGGGATTAATTAGTGTTGGTTTTCTTTATTAGCAATTACTCTGTCAAATGTGTCACGGAAAGGAAAGCTTGACTCGTAAAGATGTACCAAGATTAAATAGTAAAATTTGCTGGGACCTAAGGATTGAAGGTGTGTGTAGTCTGGTTTGTGCTGTCTACACGCTGAGCCCGATTGCGTTTCTTTGTGAGCTAAAACTAAAATTAGTCCAAGCGAACGAGACAGAGTAATACGTTACAGCGGAATATGAAACCAACGATCGTCGATAAATACTACCTGCCGAACTTATACTCGTCTGAATAAATTCGAGCACGGTGTAAGATTCGACCTTGGCGGGCAATTTTAATGCATAAAAATGACGACCGCTCATCTCACACTCTGTTCTAGTGTATTGCCCTGTCTCGTTCACCCGGACTAATTTCCGAGTTTAGTTCACGAAGAAACGCAATCGAGCCCACTGTCTATGTTAATGTCACACATAAGGAAAAGTTATTATCATACAGTTAATAAAAAGTGCAAATTTATTGAAGAAAAATCCTACCCACTATATTTGTTTAGTGAGATTTTCAAATTATCAATTTCAAATGCTGGAATACCAACGTAAAGTTTTTGCCCTGTCTCGGAAAATGTTCTGAAAAGGAAATTAAAGGCCAGAAATTTTGTATGAAAAATATATATTTAATTAATAGAAATATTGACCCTTATTATCTATGCAGATTTGCCATTTTAATGGAAGGAGTTGCTTAATTCCTCTTCTGTAAAACTCTCGGGCCAGGAACCAATGAAAGCTTTATTAGTAGATTGTATCACAAGGCAGCAAAATAATATTTTTACGGCGAGGGCGCTTTTTTGAATCCAGAGCGAAGTGAGGGATTCTAGAGTAGAATCCCGAGCGTAGCGAGGCATTCTTTAGTAGAATCCTGAACGTAGAGAGGGATTCAAAAAAGCGCAAGAGCCAAAAATATTTTGCGCCCGAGTGATACACTCTACTTTTCATCACCCTCTATGAGAAAATAAAAGGCGCCTCATATTTTATTGTAATATTATTATTTAATAAAACATAGAGTATCAACTAAATTGAAATTAAATACTTGTTTTTAATTTAATTTGTTTTTTTTTATTCAGCCGGCGGCGCGACTAGGGGCCGTCTTATCAGCCAGTCTTTATTCAAACAATATTTGCGTTCGATTTCTTCGGCGCTGAAGACTAAGATGTTCTAAATTCAAAAAGTGCACCGCAAAGATAAATTGCGGCGCACTTATTAAAAAAGTGAGCCGCAAAGATAATTGCGGCGCACTTATAAAGTTTCTTATAGAAAACACCACTTTTGGGCGCACTTAAAGACGAACCAAGTCCTATTCGAATAGATGGGATGAAAAGGTGTTTTTCACCGACTCTTAAGTTGATTTTATTCCCTCTTAACGCCTTGAGTCGCGAGGTTAAAACTGCTCCATACAGTTTCAAATTACGAAATCGAGGGTGAAATCGACGGCCTTGAGAAAAACGACCATAAGTCATTAACCATTATACGGATCATAGAAAGAAGTACTGTAAAATGATCGCAGTGAAATTTCCAATATAGAACATTGAAACCTTATCTCGTAAAACAATTAAATATACCAAAAATTCTAACCTCCAGTTCTCAGTGAAATTTTTGACAAACATTTAGATAGTCAAAAAACGTGAAAAATGCACATATGCTACACCAAATCACTAATGCTGATTCACAAATTCCTTTAGAAAGGAAATTATTCACTTTTATTGGAAAATTTGCACCAGAAAACACCTAAATAACACTTTCTGTGAAAGCCGTGCGCGTGTCGAAAAATGACAGAAGTAAAATGGCATTTGCAGGCATCGTATTATATTGAAATTTGGTGAACGTGCTCTGTAATCGATTATCATGCGAAAATGTATCTTCTTCTATACTCTAACGTACCAAACGAAAGGTATGCGTCTCGTTCCGATTTTTAAATCGAATCCTGGCAGTGAGCGCGACATGAAATCCGACAGGGTTGCGATTCAATTTAAGCGTACTACACACGAAACCCGTGGGGGTCGCGATGCAACGGAGGGGGGGTTAAAAAGTTATCTAAATTCTGTAAAAAAAATAAACTCTATTGGAGCAAGGTTTGGCAAGTACGGTAGGTGACCGAGAGTCTCCAGCCGCAACTCTTCCACCTTTGCGACTGTTTGCAGTGAAATCTGTGGCTATACGTTGTCATGCAGAGGCAGTGGCAATGAGCGATTGACCAGGCTCAGTTATTTAATCTCGAGATTGTCTATCATTGTTTGCAATGATAGAGAATAATAATAATAATTTAAATTCAGGTACTTTTCAAGGATTTGGATAGTGATTCTGTTATGTTATACAGTATTAATTAAGGAAATTAATAAATGAAATAAATTTATGATTAATGAATAAATTGGATGAGTCGATAAGGATCGTATACAGTAAAGCCCAATTTAAAAAAAGTGTCACAGGTGGCTTCTGAATGAAGATCGGGATATTAGCCACCAAATATTTGATATTCTTATGTAATTTCATTTAAATAAATTGAATTACTATTATTATTATTTTGTTAAATCGCTATTCTTGTGTTTTTGTTCTTTTTTTAATTGAATTACATATATTGAAATATATATTTTAACTTGTAACATATACCTTTTTTTATACAATTGTATCCTCGGACTAATTAAATTTGATTCTTTAACTATTTATTGCGATATCATTTTTCCATTTATTTTGATTCATTATTATTATTATTTATATTTTTTGTATTTATTACGACATTATATTATTATTATTCAATTTGATTATTTCACCATTTATTGAATGTTATTTTACCAGCACACTACAGCTACAGTTACATTACAATACACTACACTACAGTTACATCACACTACACTCAAATTACAATGTTTATTATTATTAGTTAATTTTTAATATTATTTGATACCTAGCGTATTTTTAAAATTAAGTATTCTAAAGTATGCACAAGCCACTGTCTACTTGGTACGCTTGCCTTAGTACGGGCCTAGGCCTAGTTAGGCGGCGTTGATTTCAAAAAATTGTGGTCTGCGGTGTTTTCTATTTTGCTATTATTTACATTTAAACCTCTAATGTTAAACTTACAATGTACTGCCGTGAAAAATGTGCTTTTCTTTAATAAATAAATAAAATAAATAAATCTAAATATATTTTTTTTCTCACTTTATGGTACATGACTCCGGACTTTCTTCTGAAGGCGAAGGGTCCGTCGTCGGCGGCCATGGTTGGTGTGGTGGTAGTACCGGTGCTCAGAGAACCGGTTGATCCCATCGCGCCTAGCCCCACATCGTCCTCCGACGACGAACACGCACCCAGCTCTGCAAATAAAGAAAATGTCGCATTTTAAAACACGGAAAAGATGGTATTTTTATCACTTACAACCTAAATAAACAGTTTATATATTTTCATTTTACTATACAAATAAATAAGAAAACTTATAGACTAAACAATCCAATTCTTTGGTAGTATATTTATATAATCTGATCTCTCAAATTCTTTAGCTTTGAAGGGGGAGTGAACGAATGGTAAGGTGGACGCTCACATGTGGCAAGACAGCTGTCCTAAACCTACCATAACCGGTAGTCAGTTCGGAGTCCATAGCTCACCCCTGGAAGTGTAATAATAATATTACGATGAGCCCGTCGGTGAATTCCATGGCAGCTCCGTTTGTATCTGTTGGCCTTCAATTCCAGAATGAGTGGACAACAGTTGCGAACTTTTGCATTCCCCCCTTGAATGCACTAGAATACAATGTTGTATGACTGAACATGAGAGATGCTTAAATTTAATTTTATCTTTCAGCATACACTTCCATACCCCAACACCTCAGTTGGTGGAGCTATTCAAATGATAGTTCATTTCCGTTCCCTCTGTAGCAATCTTAAGCATACAACAGCTAGACGTATTTTAGATTTGCTGACCGCAAATCGGCATTGGATCAGGAACGGTACGCCTACTGCCATGACCTCGCTGTTATTTACAAGGTAATTAGCCTCTCAGTGGCTCGTGCTGCCAACAAGGGTCTGATAGTACCCTCCAATCCCCCAATCAGTTTATGCGGGATGGCTCTAAAGGCGGAAAAATTCCACTACAAAATCCTTCTCAATAATCGAGAAAGCTTCAGATTGGATTCTGGAGGTTGATTCGGTCTCTAAGCAGTATAAATTCCCTGAAAATTTCGAATGCTCAGCCCTCCGTTTAGATATAAATCTTTTCTCCCGATCTATGAAGATGGCCTTTATTGCAGAATCAACTGTTCCATGAGAATCAAATATCCCAAAGGTAAAAATATCGGCCTCACTATTCAACTTCGTGCAGTGGAAGTCAGCGCTCGTGGCCTGCCAACCAAATCTTTGTTTCACCTCTTTAAAGATGTTGGTCTCTCTAGAAATATAATCGGCTTCTTCCCAGTAAAAATCTAAAACTGCAATTCCCGCACCTCAAAGTTTATGGCTTAGAAGATTGAATGAATGGATGTTAACCCTTCAGGCCTCACGACTCGCGATTAACCCTCAGTTTGACTGCGATATCGCAGTCGCGCCTGAAGGGTTAATGTGAATGCTCACATATCTACCACCAGCCGGTCGTTACTCTGGAGTCCACCGTTTACCCCCAAAGAAGTGTAATATTAAAATTATGATGGCCCTCATAGTGGTCAGTGAACACCATGGCAGTTTCGTTGTATTAATTATATGAAGGGTTACGGGAAAAACGATTAACGTATTTTTTTTTGCGAAAATGAGATACTGATGCCACAGTATACCAGAGAGTAGACCAAAATTTAAATCAAAGCGAATACGTTATGAGTTGCAAAGGCTCGGATATGGCTGCCAGATGTCGCTACTTGGTGATATACAACTTTCGAAAAGTCGCCAGCCTTTACCTGCGCGTAATGCTAGCCAAAGGCGTTCGTCGGGACGTACCCCTCTGCCACATTCCTCGCCCCCTTTTCCCGCAATGCCTTGTAGATCGAGAGTAACGCTACTGGTTGGTGGTATACTGTGCTAATGCCGTCTTGTGGGTTGAACACAAATGAATCGAAGCATGAATCGATTTTCGATAGAAAGATCATAACCTGCCCTTAACCTCTGGAATGCTAATATCATCGATCGGTGGTTTTCCTGTTGTGACAATTCGCAGGTGGCCGATCTCCGTATTTATGCAATTGTATGCGGTAAAAGTCACCTTTATTGATTAAGCCACCGTTATATATTAGTATGTGAACTAACACCCCTTACAAACAAGTTTTCGAGGGTCGAAAACATGCCGTTGTGGTTTCAATCCCAGAGCTAGCTTTCGGAGGGTTAAATGAAGGGAGAATAAATTGTGTGATGGGAAAGAATGATCAATGTACATGCGGTGACGGTGGATCTGGATTATTCTTTTCCATCAGGTCCACAGCCTCGGTACCTCAGGTACCTCGATGACCATCCGGTTGTCACTAAGGAGGAACTGGTATGGGAAATACTGATCAAGGCCAATAGCTTTTCCACGTTTTTGCTTTCTTTTAAGGTATAATTTTAGTAAAAATGTATTTTTTTTAAGAAACTCAAATATTCCTATTATTATATTATTTTTCGCTTAGTTTTCGCTTTTTACATGGCTGCCCCACAAAACAGGAGTGCAATGTGAGAATATTAAAATTATATGTAGAAACGGAAAAATAGCCCAATTTAAATCGAAATTAAAAGGCTACCTTATTGCGAGAGAATTATATAATATTAACGAATTATAATTAGATGACTGATAATTTCCATCTCGATTTTATTTATTTAACTTGACATTTGTACCATTTTATTGATTATTATATTATTTACTATTATTTCTAATTGTCTCCCATAATAAATTATATTTCATATTTATAGGGCCATTTAATTTTAATATTATAATTTCATGACTAACTGTAGTTATAAATATCTAATAAAACTCAATTGTGTGGTGAGTCTCTAATGAAATATTTAGTATACATTATAAAGTTATTTCAACATTAAGCGGCTATATAAAGTGTCTAAACAACTATGTAAAAGTTTTTGAAGACAATAAATGCGATTTGATTTGATTATTCCACCATATCTGCTAAACACTTGAACCGATTTATAAGTGTGTGGTGTTGCTAAAATCGCTATGTCGTCATAGGGTACTTTAACTGTCCAAATATCAAGTATCTAAGTAGTTGTCTAAATGTCCAAATGTCAATAAATTACCATAAATATATCGTTTTCATTGTCAAATGAAAGGTCTGATTGAGTATATTCCAGAATTATTGATGTATTTATATGGATAAATACGTAAACCAAAAATATTTCATAAAAAAACCCTAATAAAAATAATTATGAATACTTCACTTTCTGTAATGGCAAATGTGTTTTTAAAAAAATATATATATTTACTTGTTTTCTGAGGTGTAATTATGTAAAACGTATTTTTTATTAAAACTGAAATATACAGTAAAACTCCAATTAACCGAATCAATTGGGACTGGACCCAATTCGGATAATCAAAAATTCGAATTGAAGTTTTTTTTCAAAATAGGAACTAATTTAATTAATTACTGTATGTGTGTTGAAAATGTGAGAGAAAAAAAAACATTTTTAAAGAAAAAGAGTTTATGGTCCCCGTGTCTGCTTCATCTTCGACATTAAAGTCAATCTTTCAAAAAAATTTTTTTTTGGTTAGTCAATACACCTTCCTTGTCTTTGCCCTCTACCAAAAGTTTCCTTAACCCTTCAGGCCTCGGCCCCTCAGCCGATTGACAAGTTGATGTCCCAAAAAAATTTAGTAAAAATTAGTAAAAAAATTGAATTTCGACACTGTTTCACCAAAACATTAATTACTGCCAAACCACTGTACCCATAATTAAAATAAAACATATTAACATAATAAAACATAATAAAATAAAACAAATTATATTAAAATTAAATTAAAACGAGGCCGATATCGGCCAATCGGGGCTCTAGGGGTTAAAAGTTGCTTTCTATGAAACGTCATTACGTTTCATAGTATCGATGACAGACTGGTCCATTGGTTGCAACAAGCTTGTTTGGTGCCAAAAAAAATGGTTTTAAACTGGCCGTTCCAACAATTTTTCGGTAGGATGAGTTGGTGCATTATCAACAATCAGTACGTTTCAGTCTTATTTTTTCTGTTTTAATTTCGGATAATCAGCGATTATATTTCTTATTTATAGGACCATTTAATTTTGATATTATAATTTCATGACTAACTGTAGTTACAAATATCTAATATAACTCAATTGTGTGGTGAGTCTCTAATGAAATATTTAGTATACATTTTTAAGTTATTTTAACATTAAGCTGCTATATAAAGTGTCTAAACAACTATGTAAAAGTTTTTGAAGACAATAAATGCGATTTGATTTGATTTGATTTGGATAGTCGGAGTTCGGATAATTGGACTTATAGATTAAATATATTTTTTTACACTCAAAACCTTGCTAAAATGTATTTTTTTTAAGGTATTAAATTTTGAAAATGGAATAAATTTTTTTTTTAATACCTATAAATGTTTTTTGAAAATTCTGGGTATTTTTGATGAAACAACGTATTTGGATGACTGTTAAATGAAAATAAAACAATTTGACATAGTATAGTTTACATATGTATTTTTGATTCAAAGTAAAAGCAGAGCAAAGAAGACGACGGTGGCCAACCTCCATAGCTAACGGGTAAAAATGTAAAAAAAAGGGTGTACTTACCATGTAGACCGGATGGGGTGTGCCTATGCTTTCGCTTTTTGTATTGACGTTTCTCTCTCTGTGAAAAAAAACACCTTGAGAGCAAACGGTCAACAGAAAGCACTCCTGCAAACTATCACCCCCTTATTAATTAAACATCAAGTTCTCTTAAGTATTTTTAAAAATTAAAAATATTAAGAATTTAGGTCGAATGTCCCATATAATCTTTTATCTGTCGAATGCGTAATTTTGTTGCTTTGTCCCTTTTATTTATAACTGGGAGTACAAGCCTATTCCAATTCACAACAGGCTATTTGTTATACATAGAAGCCGGATTTTATTATTATTATTATTTTAAACAGTCAAGCAGCATAAGAAATCGGTTGTGTCACCCCAAAACTTTCACGGCAAGTAGACAACCCCCCCTCCCCCGCCAAACCACTCAACCCCTGCTTCTAAACTCCACCCATCATTACTCCCCAAACATCACCCCCTTCAGCCCCCCATACCCCACAAACTCCCCCCTCCCCAAACGATCGATTTGGATTGCTGCAAAAGTTTTCCTAACACATAATAACCAAGGTTATGACATTTAGGGGCGTGGCCTAGCATCGCTGTTTAGTTTGCCGAGTCGAATGGATAACTTTCCCCGCGTTTGCCTGCGCGGGGAGGGGGGGAGGGGGGGGGGCAGGGGGGACAATGTCATTCATTTCATATTTGTGCTCGTATTTGTGCCAGACGAATTTCGTCAAATCTTTTTGATATTGTGTATTGTTGTTGTAGTTTATCGTTTTAATAATTCTAATCGATCTTCGAACAATGAATTTTTTGAAATCCCAAATCTGTCTTCAATTGCAATTCTTGTATGTATGTATAAAACATTGTTTTAGCTACAAGAATAACAGGAACCGAATGGCAAAACCTTAATCATTAGCTTACTCTTAACATTTGCCTTTCAACTGGGATACAGGGCTCTAATAATACAATAAATTATTTAAACAAGAGTAAAATGCTAATAAAACTAAAATGCGATCCTCAAAAAAATTATCGCAATTCCATTATAAAATCGCCATTAATGTTTAACCCTTTATAGCTTCATGTGACATTTCTGTAACAAACTACTAATCCCCTTAAAATCCCCCTAAATAAGGCACTAAATTCATTTAGTTCATTTGAATCCGTCTAGCACTACTATACCCTACCACTTAGTATCGAGTTAAAATCATAGATAGCGTAACTAAGCGACTTATGTGAGTTTAAATGTTGCGCGTTGATGAAAGTGATAAATTAGAACTAAGGCAGGTGTTGAATGACTGATAAAAAAATATAAAAAGTGTATACAATTGTGTGGTTTTCGTGGAAACCTGTAGGTCAGAATATAATTTTATCCATTCAAAATTTCGAAGCAAAAGATGGCAAGTTAGGATGTTCTAACATTTACTGGAACTGACTATGGCAAATTCTTGGTTATTATACCGAAGAGTAAGGAAGGCAAAATATCTCAACGGCAAACAAATGTCTTCGGCAGAATTTAGACTTGAGATAGACCAGACCTTATGCGAGCTTGGCCTGAAGCCTAACATCGAGAGTCGAAGGTCTTTAGAAGACGAAATTCAAGCCAAAAAACATAAGGGCCCTGCGCAACATGTTCTGGCCGGTGGCCCTGCGCAACATATAGGTTAGCTCTAAAATATTGCCTGCAGGCAATAAGCTCGCCTTTTCTTAAGAATAAAGAGTTTTATTATTATTATTATTCTCCATTGGCAGTAAGGCAAGACCAGGTCGGTCATTGGCCGATTTGGGGATGAAAGGGGTTACACTACTATTGGTTATGCCGACGACCTAACAATAATGATAAATGGAAATGCAGAAAATATGCTATGTAAAGTCATGCGCTCAGCTTTGCAGATAGTAGAAAAATGGTGTGACGAACATAAATTGTCAGTAAATCCGAAAAAGACAGAACTCATCCTCTTCACCAACAAGAGGAAGTTACCAGAACTACAAGAACTAAAATTATTCAACACCAAACTCTCTCTATCTACAGAAGTGAAATATCTGGGAGTCATCCTTGACAGCAAATTAAACTGGGCGAGTCATATCGAAGCCAAAACAAAGAGGGCCTGCCTAACTTTTTGGCAGTGTCGGAGACTAGTGAGGAAAAAATGGGGTCTCAACCCAAAAATGACACTCTGGCTGTACACATCAGTCATCAGGCCCTCTCTGACTTATGGATCAGTTGTATGGTGGCCCAGAACACAACTGACCACAGTGAAAGCGAGACTCCAGAGCCTGCAACGCTTAGCGTGTGTAGCAGCCACTGGATGTATGAGAACCACACCATCGGCCGCACTGGAGTACCTCCTCAACATGAGACCTCTGGATCTTGTCATCCAAGAGGAGGCTAAGGCAGCCGCTCTAAGACTAAGAGCAAATGGACTGTGGAAACAAAACACAGAAACACCACACTCAAAAATTCTGAAACGGGTTCTAGAAGAAATACCTCTTCTGGACGCACCCATGGACAGGATAATATGCCTTCATGTCTTTGATCGAAGATACAATATCCAACTCATTACAGAACCAGCAGATCACTCTGGTACAAATGAAGTAAGGATATACACAGATGGCTCCAAAACCACTCAAGGTACCGGAGCCGGCGTCTTCTCAAATGATCTAAACATCAAAATATCAACTACCCTAGGCAACCTAAATACGATCTTCCAAGCAGAATGCATTGGCATCACCAGAGCAGCACAAGCAGTTGCAGCCAAAGATGTCGGAGACCTAAGCTTGAAATTTGTCTCCGACAGTGCCTCCGTTCTACAAGCGCTAGCAAAAAATACTATAACTTCTGTCCTTGTACTGGAATGCCACAATGTGCTTCAATCCATTACAAGGTCAAATAGTGACCCTGCAATGGATTAAAGGGCACAGCGACTCACTGGGCAACGACGCGGCAGACGAACTGGCCAAAAGGGGATCAAAGGAAATACTATATGGACCGGAACCCTTGATGCCCATTCCCCAGGCCCAAATAAAAACATGGCTACGCAGGAACACCGACGAAACCCACCTTACAGAATGGAAAAATAAAACGCAGGATGCAGGCAAACAAAGAACGCGGTTCCGGAAGCGTCCAAAAAACTTGCCCGCAACCTCACCAGATTAAAAAGGGACAAAATCCGTAAAGTCATAGATACTATGACAGGCCACTGTCCCCTAAACAAACACCTGTTTACCATAGGTGTGACAGACAGTCCTCTATGCAGAGGACGCATGGAGGAAGAAGAAACGCCACAGCATGTGCTCATGGAATGCAGGAGCGTGGCAGAGCAACGGGCAAGAATACTACAATCTCCAGCATCTGTCCCGGAGGCCTGTAGCAACCCAAACAGGCTGCTAACCTTCTGGGACAGCCTGGGTTGGTTGGAGTAACATAAATGGAAACATGAGCCACGCACAACGGCCCAATCAAGAGGCAAAGTGCGGGAAAAAGCCCAGACAAACTAACTAACTAACTGGCCGATTTGGGTTAAAAAAGGATACGTTGCAAGATTCCCAAGTGCACTGGCGTTTCACAAACAATTTGCAAAAAATGCAGTATAAATGTTTTTTTATACGTTCAACTCAACATTACAGTAATGTCACATTCCCTTAAATGATTAATAATAAATATTTTTGAATTTCTGAGAAATACGTGTTTTTTTATTTGCCTAAACCTATCTCATTATCGACATTATTTTTTGTTTGAAGATCTTGGGCTACAAAGGGTTAAAAGAGCGTGGCTGTAGGTAGGGTCTAACGCGAAATACTTTTTTATTTTCTTCTGCCAAGAACTATACCGCTATTGCCAAAACGCGAACACGACTTCGTCAGAAATAATTTTAAATAGATAGGTTACTAACAAAAATATTCTATACTAGAAAATCACAGTGGATGGTCTGTTTGCTTTTACTGACATGTTAGTGGGTTCAGTTCTGATGACGATGCATTTTTATGGTGAGCATGTCCCGATTCTACAACCGGGATCGGCTCCCGACGAGACTACTCTTCCACGGTCAACAGCACAGACGCACAATTTTGTATACGCTTTAATTATGATAGCCCATTGTAAATTTCGCCACGACAGGGCTGCTGCATCCAGGGTTGGCTCCCGACGAGGGGACTCCTCAACGGTCGATAGCACAGAAACGAAATTTTGTATACGCATTCATTTACGATAGCCGCGCTACGTTACGTTATAAGTTTCACCGCGACAGGGTTGCTACGCTTAAGGTTGGCTCGGGACAGATTTTTTTTATAAAAGCTCGTTTTAAATGTGTTTTTACTATTAACTAATATATTATAATTTTTAAGTGCAAATAAGGAAACTTCAATACGTTCAATCGCTACACGCATTCCACAGATAGAGAATTACAAGATTTGAGAAATGCAGTTTGATTGTCTCGATGCAGTTACATAATTCCGCTCGATAGGATACGATCGGCGAGGACGAACGAGTCAAAAGGAGGCGGAACAGTGGCGGGGTACGAACCTGTCGCATGGAGTGCAGGTGCGAGGCGGCTCCGCTGCGCGTGGGCGTGGCGGCCCCCCCCGCCCCCCGCCGGTAGCCGGGGGCCAGCAGCGCCGAGGGCGCCGCGGCCCGGAACGGCGCCGACACGGCTCCCACCGCAAACTGAGGCCTGCGCGACAAACACACCGTGACAGACCACGACTAAAACACTCCATTTGCCACATTTCATTCCTCGTACCTACACTATAGGTTGACCGCGGCCAAGTAAGACCTGCTATACTAAAGAAGAATTAGAATAAAGATTATTTATTTCCATTAAAACCTTTACAATTGCGTAGGAGTGACCGACTCAAAAGTTGCTTACTCGCTCGTACTGATTCGCTCACTGCGAGGATGCCACTAATTAAAACTCATCCTGTATAAGTTGCATACGTGGGACGAGTGTGCACACCGATGTAAGCGTTGCATTTTATACGTTGCATACGTGGGCTCAGTCTGTCCTACCGACTATCCTACTGAAACTGTCCTACCGAGTTTATCCTACCCGCTGTCCTCCCGTATTGGAGTCGTACCTCACCTCATTCGAAAAAACAAGGTTTCTTTGACATGGTCTACGTAAAAAACCCATTTTGGAAAAAGTGTTTCAAAGCAGCTAGCTTCTCTGCTGGATTTTTAAATTCAATCTTTAGAAAATGTTATTAACATATGTACTGTAATGTATAATAATGTTATTATACAATTTGGCCAAGATAAATGAGGTCCTGTGTGATATACGATTCGCCGGAAAATATTCAAAGTGTTTAACATATTCGCGGAAATCTACCAGACGTCTATCCTCCGAACTAAACATCAAACGAACGTCATGCCAGAACATGTTGAAGCAGTTACATATGCGAGCGTACAAAGGAAAAGCAAACATTACAACCTACGGACTATGCAAAACGACAACATTGCGAATGGTTACTCACTAATGTCGCTGATCTGATAGTTATCTGGATAAAAATCTTTATTTTATCACAGACGGAGCATGGTTCCATCTCAGCGGGTACGTGAACTCTCAAAATACTCATTATTGGTCAACAGACAATTCCAGGGAACACTGATGTGCCTCTACTAGAATTAAAAATGAACATTCGCAATACGATTGCGGAAATCCTACCAAATGAATTGACAAAAACAACATTTGCGCAACGACAAGATGTTTTCATTGGTCCCAAATTATATAATGACATAGAGGAAAAATGGAAACACCTAAAGAACAATCAAGAGTTTAAAGACAAAATTAATAAATGGTTATTTGAATTAGGGAGGTCTACATCTGAAAACTTGGTTTGTAAAGCGTATGTATAACGGTTAATTTAAAAATAATATTGTATATTTATATAAATTATTATGTATATATTAATATGTCTTATCATATTTTTATTTATATTTTTTCATATTATTTAGCAGTGCTTTTATAATTGTATTTATATATTTTATTAAATTATAAATATGTTTATACCATATATCATTTATTATTTATTGAAATCGTATTTAGATTATATGTGTATTTGCCATATTGTATTACCTACAATGTATTATTCGTACAAATTTAGTGTTTTGATTTGTATTATAATGTTATTTATTTATTATTATATATTATTCAATCCTAATTAAGTTACATTCATTAATTATAAAAAAAAAGTTTTTTTTACATTAATTAGGATAATTGTTACATAAGTTGTATTACTTATTTTAATTACTCTAACCCGCCTAGATAGGGGACAGTTTAGTCCTAGTCAGGTGGGCAATGAGCATTAGCTGCATTTCGGTGTTCAATTTTTCCGAGTTACTTATAACATTGATAACAATGGGGCTAAATGTACAAAAATTAAATGAATAAAGTATTAAACCTTAAAAAATGAATTGCCTAAACATTTTGATGCTGAGTTGTGTATACAAGTTTATGGTAAACACTTTCAACACTCGTTGAGAACTATTAAATGTTTAGTATATTGTTATTCGTAATATTCTGTATTTACTACTTTTAAATAAAAATATAAATAAATATTCATAAGAGACCTCTTTTATCTCGGCCACACTGTAGACGGCCAACAAATTGCTATTAGTTTAGCCCTCAAAGCTATCGGTGCCACCTGCATTTCCCCGTGTCAGAAGGGATGCCAAATCGTTCTATGAAGTTGCGCAATCTAATATAGTGAGTAATCAATAATGTAGTGTACCTATAAAAACCATTTTTAGCACCGGCTAGAAGCGGAATTCTTCATTTAAAGTTTTAGACCTAGGTGTATAAAATGGTAACTGCTTCTTATAATGCAATAATATCAAAACAAAACCTTACGTTTTGAAAGAATGAGGGACGAACTTTCAAATTGCTCTCCTGTAAAATTTAGAAAGCCACAATTAACAATTTTAACTCTCAAGCTTGCTGCAACGCAACACCTTGGAAACTATACTATCCCGGTTCACTACAGAATATCCACGCTGCCACAACAGGAGAGCCACAAATGAATGACTCGAATGAATAATCGTGCGGTGTTAATAATCAATAATATCAACAAATATCTCAAAGTGTGAGAAAATGGGGCAAAATGGAAAGCAATATGTTGAAAGCCTATAAAATTTCCTGTCAAATTTCCGGTTATTACAGTGTGCCCAACCTCGAGAGCATGTATACCCTGAACGCCAATAAGCAACTGCGTGGACACTCGTCGAAGCTAAATAAGACAATTGCAGCATCGAACCCCAGGAAATATTTTTTGACAAATCGTGTAGTGGATGCTTGGAATGCGTTGCCAGAGGATGTGATCATTGTTAAATTTGCGTATATTTGCGATAATTTACGTTGTTAAATTTGCTCCAAATTCTCAAGTTATAAGAGATTTGAAGGGGTTTAGTTACCTGAGTGCCTTGACGGCCGCCAACTCAGCCAAGAGTTGTCCGTTGAAGTCGCGTGCGGCGTATCTCTTGTCGGCGATGTCGGCCGTCAGCTGTACTTGCTCCCGCTTTACTCGCTCCCTCTGGACCACCATCTCCAGAAGAGTCACCGCCCGGGACAGGTCTCTCCGCAGCTTCACCATTTTCTCGTACGACGTCTCGTCATTTTTCCTATTGTAAAAATAAACATTACAATAAATCGTTAAACGTAATCTTTTCAAATCGCCCAACTGAGGACTTTGAGAAGGCATTTGATGTAGTATCTGTAGAGAAACTGTCGCTCGACGCAATCTTCACTAATTTTATTGCTATAAATTATTCGACGCAATAACTTTTTTTTGCCTCGTGATAAGGATTTGAACATACTAATACGAGGTGTTCGCCCGCAGATTTTACATTTAAAAAATAAGTTCCGCCGACAGTATGGAGGGAAGTGGTCTGTTATTGAGTGCGGGAAAGTTGCGGATTATTTAGTTGTCATGAGTCAGTGGACGGGAGCGCACTGCGCTTTTGCGGTTGTAGAGGACCGCGCAAGCGACCTCGAACCTGTAACCGGTTAGGAGATAGGAGGTATCCTGAAGGTTAATTTTAGACGGAGCTATCCTCCTAAACTGGTAGTCGGGGGACGAGGCTGTTGGCTGTTTACCTTTCCCGGTGCCTCGCCTAAGGCGTTAACCTCTGATGGGCAGGTGGCGTAACTAGACAGTAGATTGTTTTACGTCCCAAGTCTTCTGGGCTCACTTTTAAGGAGACAGAACGACCCTCCAATATTGTTAAAACTTCCTGTTGGGAGCTAACGGGCCCACGATGAGTTGGCCACGATGACCCATGTGTTCAGGGTCGGTCACACTCACGGGTCAACACTCATCCGACGGCCTTCACGCACGGGGTGTGAACCTGGGTAGGACACTGGGTCAACCAGTCTCCCCTGGAAATCAAACCTCTGGCGCTCCTGGACGGTCTGCGCATCGTGCGGCGCAAGCCAATCGATTGTGCTCTCCGACTAACAGTCGGGGGAGTCTGGGAACTGTATTGTTTCCTATAGAGCGGGGGTGGTTGCGTACCTTACGACGACTGCTCTTGAATTGACCATTGGCCATCCGATCCCGGTTCAGAGCCGGGCAAAGGACGCCTTGGTCCGCGATAGATTCGGTGTACTCTGTTTCACCGCATCGTAAGGGAGAGGACCGCGCAAGCGACCTCGAACTCGGAACCAATCGAGAGACCGGAGAAATCTGGTCACAATTGGAAGTGAGGGCGCGAGTATCTCGAGCCTGCCGGGTTTATTCCTGGCTAACTCGCGGTAAGGCGTTGGACTCTCACGGGTTGTGGCGTAGTTGGACGTTGGATTGTTATTATCTAAAGTCTTCTACGCTCACTGCAGGGCGATAGAACGACTAATCGTTAAAACGTCCTGTGGTGACGGGCTCGCCCGTTGTAGTCGACACCGCAAGATGTTAAAACTTCCTAAGGTGACGGGTTCGCCCATTGTATTTGAGAGCTCTACTGGATGCATTATACAGACAGTAGCTTATTTTAAAACAAACTTTCAATCGAACTTGCGTAAGGCCGCTAATCCGCCGATGCAGTTGAAAGTTCGAGAATCTTGCCAACCTTCACCCACACGTAGTTCCAAACAAAAGTCACTAGAATCTATAATACAGTCGCTACGGCCGAACACGGCTAGGAGGATATATATCAACAAACAATTATTTACAACATAAAAAAAAAATACACGGCCGATATGAGCATTAGCATGTATGTACTGCTGCTGCCCAACTAAGTGCCAGGACTTGTTCCAAGGCAGCGAGCTCTCTAGTTTTATCTTCACATAAATTCGGCAATTTACTGTCTCACCATTAAAATTTTTAACTAATACTTGCTAACAATTTATCACAATAGTAAATATTTAAAATAGGATACATAAAATAAATAATCGTGTTAAATAAAATAAAATAAAATGTCAAATAATATTAAACCATAGTAACCAAAATTAATGAATAAGTAATAGTATTAAAAAAGTCAACGAAAATAACAAGAATTGTAAATGTGAAATCGAAGACTATTACGGTTGTTTGACATTATAATAGGATCAAACGAATTTACCGGGTGAAGTTTGTAGCACCCGACGTTTCGGCGACGTTGCAGCCGCCGTTGTCTAGGGTAGACTGGTCGAGTCACACAGTCTACCCTAGACAATGGCGGCTAGCGGATGCAACGTCGCCGAAGCGTCGGGTGCTACAAACTTCACGCGGTAAATTCGTTTCTATCCGAATATAAAGAATTGTCAAGGATAACATTTAATGTTGGAGTATACTGTGCATCTGATACGTAAATTGGAATGATTCATAAAAAAACGTACAGCGGAGATCATGACTTTTTTTCATGACCAAACTTCACTAATAGCCAGCAGGCATGTGAAAGGTTAAGGAAGTTGTCTACTGATCATGTTAGCAAGGGTTGGACTCTGGCCTTAGGGCTAGTTTCCCCTAGGAGTCAATCTTCTGGCGCTCCTGGACGGTCCGCACCGTGCGGCCTAAGCCAATCGATTGCGCACTCTGACTAACAGTCGAGGGAGTCTGGAAGCAGTACTGTTTCCTATAGAGCGGGCTATAGAGCGGGGGTGGTTGCGGACCTTACGACGACTGCTCTTGAAACGACCATCGGCTACCCGATCTTGGGTGAACAGCCGGGCAAAGGATGCCGTGGTCTGCGATAGATTCGGTTTACGCAAGCGACCTCGAACTCGTAACCAATCGAGAGCCCGGAGTAATCTGGTCGCAATTGGAAGTAAGGGCGTGACTGTCAGCCCGCTGGGTAACACACCTGGTTATTTCGCGGATAAGACGTTGGCCTCTTACGGGCATGTGGCGGAGCTTGACGGTGGACTGTTTTGTCCAAGTCTTCTGCGCTCAATCCACGGGAGATAGAACGACTAATCGTTAACACTTCCTGAGGTGACGGGTTCGCCCCTTGTAGTTGACAACTCTATTTGATCATGTTAGCGGATATTGGTCAAATGGCGCTCACCGGTTTTTCCTGGTTTGCATTTTCTCTGTCCGTCGTCTGAAGGCGAGGTAGGGATTGTTTGTTGACGAACCACTCCGACTCTCAGTTTTTACTTCGTAAATCAGTGCTTGTTTCTGTCGACAAAAAACATACACATTCATATAATTGAATGGCTTCACTCTCCAGAAGAGGTCATAACAACAAACATTACATTACAATACAATATAATTCTACTCCAGGGTTTGAAAATATCTATATGTAGTCTGTTCAGAAAGTATCCCACATTGCTTTTTTCTCATAAACAAATAAAGCACGAGAAGCGTACTTCGTATTTCTCCGTGACCCATCAATTATAAAATATTCACTATCAAAAACTTCAGAGGCAATCTCTCTCAATCTTAAAACCCAGTTTATGAGCTAACTCCTCTTTTATAATTAGAATGGATGACTCAAGGCTTTCACTAAAGACGGATAGGTGAAGTCAATCCAGGGGCGTAGCTACCGCCGTATTACGATACGATGATAAACCACGAGAGCAGTGTTTATTGACGCGTTTTATTTAATTGTGCATTACATGGTATACAATACAACCAATTGTTCTTCTGGTTTAGTGTTTAGTAGTATTAGTAGGGATTTGTAAAAAACAATGAGTGAAAGGAAAAGATATTATCCCAGCGGAGCTACTAAAAGAAAAAGTAAAGAGAAAAGGGAGGTCATAAAAAAGTGCCCAAAATTTCTTAATTTTTTCAGGCACCAGCTTCTGTGAGTGATTTAGATTGCAAAGGTAAGTACCTACCCGACCAATTTATCTTATCTACCTGTAGCGAAATCTTTACCCTTCCTAAGGGCCCCCAAACAAATTTTTATACGGGGCCACTGATTCAATATTAGGATATTGAAACATTTTCAAGACTCAAAAATATTAAAAATGCCTAAAATATTTACTCGCACATTCAAAACATATTATATTCAGCTACTGATGGATATTTTCAACCCTCGCATTCCTATTTAGCATTACTTTTCAAAAAGTTGTTTAAACAATAATAGACAAAATTTTAATAGAAAAAAAAGCAACTCCAATTTTTTTTGTAAGTGCAGCCGACATGTCATGGTAATAATGAGCATCAAGTGAATGCGTATACAAAATGTTGTGTCTGTGCTGTTGACCGTTGAAGAGTTCCCTCGTTGAAAGCCAACCCTGGGTGCCGCAGTCCTATCTTGGTGAAACTTAGAACGGGCTGTCAGAATTGAATCCATATACAAAATTTCGTGTCTGTGCTGTTGACCGTAGAGGAGTCCCCTCGTCGGGAGCCAACCCAGGGTGTAGAATCAGGTCATGCTTACCATAAAAAAATGCATTGTCATCAGAATTGAGCAAAATGTAATTTTTCAACTTCATACGATAATATTTGAGGAGTTACCTCAATTCCTCATGGATCCCCCCATCTTTGGAAAAGGATTTTCATAAAAATGGGACCAATCTGTAAGTACATCCTTTCAAATGAAAAAAGAATTTTCCAAATCGGTTCATAAATAGCAAAGTTCTAATGTAACAAACATAAAAAAAAAAAAAAATGCAACCGAATTGATAACCTCCTACCGTTTTTGAAGTCGGTTAATAATGGCACAGTATACCACCCAGTAGCTTTACTCTCGAGCTACAAGGCGATGCGGGAAGAGGGTGCAAGGAATGTGGGCAGAGGGGTTTCAGGAGGAACGCGAACAGTACGCATTAACCGTTCAGGCCTCGGCCCCCAGCCGATTGACAAATTGATGTCCCAAACATTTTTAGTAAAAATTTGTAAAATAAAATTGAATTATGACATTGGGCCCGATTGCGTTTCTTTGTGAAATAAAACTAAAATGAGTCCAAGCGAACGAGACAGAGCAATACGTTAGAGCGGAATATGAAACGAACGATCGTCGATAAATACTACCTATCGAACGTATACTTGTCTGAATAAATTTGAGCATATTTCGTGCGGTGTAAAATTTGACCTTGGCGGGCAGTTTTAATGCGAAAAAGTCACAACCGGTCATCTCACATTCCGCTCTAGCGTATTGCCCTGTCTCGTTCACACGGACTAATTTCCGATTTTAGTTCACGAAGAAACGTAATCGAGCCCACTGTCTCAATAAAACATTAATTACTGCCAAACCACTGTACCCATAATTAAAATAAAACATATTAACATAATAAAATAAAACAAATTAAATTAAAATTAAATTAAAACGGGGCCATCACGATGAATCTTGTTGTGGCCGATATCGGCCAATTGGGGCTCTAGGGGTTAAGGGCAGGTAAAGGCTGCCGATATTTTCAAGCGTTTGGGTATCTGTGTAGGCCGAGTAGCGAAACATCTGGCGACCATCCGAGCCCTTACGACTCGTGACGTATTTTTAATTTTTTTTTTATTTTATTGGTATTATCAAATTAACCATTTACAATAAGTATAATATTAAGACAAATGACAAAAACTTTCCTCTTTCATTCACTGGCTAGTGCTGCCCAACTGGGATATACCCGTTCCAGGGCAAGCAATTCGCTTTGTATTCATGGGCAAGTATTCGCTTTGATTTCAATTTTATTCTAAGAGAAGCTACTGTCTGGTATACTGTGATAATGTCTTCTGCGCTCATCTATAGGGAGACAGAACGATCATATTTCGTTAAAACTTCCAGAGGTGACGGGTTCGCCCGTTGTAGTTGACAGCTCTAGTTTTGACTTACTATGAGTTTCTTATCATAAAAAGTTAGCGAACCACTGTTTTAACTTACATGTGTAAGTCGTTTGTTGAGCCAGTAGTCGTAAACGGCAATCATGATGTTATCGTCCCTCCCCAGCATTGCTTTGGCATCGTCCAGTTTGATCACAGTTTGGCCAGAGCTCCGTTCAAGGCGGTCCATTATCTCCTCAAATTCCAATTCTGCAAACAATACAGACTCTTACTTTACTATTTCAACGCAATCTTCGCTCTTGAATTTTACTGGGCAAAATAAACAATGTCATTTTTTTGTAAAAATAAATTGGGGAGCCAGCGACAAAAAAGTGCAAGAGTTTTGTAAAAGCTTGAATGCAGGCAAACAAAGAACGCGGTTCCGGAAGCGCCTAAAAAACTTGCCCGCAACCTCACCAGATTAAAAAGGGACAAAATCCGTAAAGTCATAGGTACGATGACAGGCCGCTGTCCCCTAAACAAACACCTGTTTACCATAGGTGTGACAGACAGCCCTCTATGCAGAGGATGCATGGAGGAAGAAGAAATGCCACAGCATGTGCTCATGGAAAGCAGGAGCGTGGCAGAGCAACGGGCAAGAATACTACAATCTCCAGCATCTGTCCCGGAGGCCTGCAGCAACCCAAACAGGCTGCTAACCTTCTGGGACAGCCTGGGTTGGCTGGAGTAACATAAATAGAAACATGAGCCTCGCACAACGGCCCAATCAAGAGGCCACGTGCGGGAAATAGCCCAGCATAACTAACTAAGCTGATACTTTTAGATCGGATGGTATTTTGACAATAGAACTGGTTACAGTCAGCAGGCCAGATTCCGGGACACCTGGCGCTATAATTGTAATTATATAATTTCTATCAAAATACCCCAGAATACCTAGGTAAGTGCCAAGTTTGCATGCACTGCTTGCAAGTTGTAGTCCATGGGTCGGGGGCGATTGTTACTTGTCAGTTGATTTTCAACTCAGTTGTCCATTGTCTTGTTATTTTAGAGTGTCGATCAATGCGGACACGTTCAGTGTTTCATTTGTGAGAAATTTATTTCTGTTGGTCATACTCTTATTGTTAGGGGCTCTCTAGACGATCAAGCATGCTTGTCACGCATCGCGTCGCAAGCTGGGAAGGGATCGTATACCGCAGGAAATATGCATTTTTTTTTACATTTACCAAAAATGCCTAATTTTGTAGTTTATACCAGGGAGCCACATTAATTAGACGTAATTGATTGATAAATGACGTGACTCCCTCCTGGTATAAAACTACAAAATTAGTCATTTTTCCAAAATGGCGGCCCGAGCGCAACAGATAGAGTAGGGGACTTATAGTATGTTTAAGAGTATGCCTTAATGAACATCTGTGCTAAGTTTCAAGACATCAGTTGTTTCCGTCGAACATCGAACTTTTATCCTATTTGGACTGGTAACATATATAAATACGCCGCCCTACCGTTTTTGGTACGTCGCTCCACCATAACTATGCCGACCTTTAGTATGTATAACAATACGCCTAAATGAACATACGTCTGTGCCAAGTTTCAAAATATTATCAGTTATTTCCGCCGAATGTCAAACTTTGATCCTATTTAACTGGTAACGTAACGTAAATACACCGCTCTACCATGCTATATATTATATATTTTTTTCACTAACTTTTATCATGACAGTACAATAAAAAATATATTGCTGTAGTCGAGATGAGTGCAGTTTTCAGAATATATTTTTTGTATATTGATATCTTTTATGATTAAAAGTAAACCTCGTATATGTAAAAAAAATAGTTAAGTGATTTACCAATTATTACTAAGATAGATAGTATCAATTATTTTTTTTCTATGGATAGGTATTTTTTCCACAGAAATTAAATAATTCATCATTGAGTTATCCGAAAATGATATGCCACTTGCCCTAGTAACTATAGTATGGTATATATAGGGCTCAAAGTGAAGCACGGCGGAATCAAATTTCCCCCCCCCCCCCACTCACCCCGACACCCGCGCGGTGGAAACCTATGGCTTCCGGGTTAAATCCACTCAGCACCACCCAATAAATAATTGTGCTAAGTATGAGCCTTTATAAGAACTCAATTTAAAAAATCTAGACTATCTAGATGATCACAAAACATTTATACATATTATATTTCATTTAATTTAGTTCAAGGACATATTTTTATCTGAAGTATATTCATTATAATACCTATATATCATACCTAAAATTAAATATAAATATATTTGTGTACATACATAATATATTTTTATCTATTTTGTCTCTTCCTTTCATCTCACTTCCCATCCTTATTCCCCCCATTCTCAAGTGGAAACAATATAAAATTATATTGCGTTCATTTTGTATACTTTATATTCGGAATCACATTAATGGATTCTTGTCACTTTTAAATAGGTTTTTATTGCATTGTATGTAGTTCTGTTTGGTTCCAGAATAAAATAAAATAAAATTAAATTAAATTAATCACAAAAGGTAGTTCCATACAAAATGTTGCACTAAATCCCCAGCTTGATTGTCAATTGTCATTTGACTAGGCTGTTTTAATATTAATAATAGATGATGATTAAGAATTTTATAAGCATTATTTTTTACATTAATCATAATTCCAATATCGCTAAAGTTAGCGAGATATAAGCGAAAAACTGAGTCCGAGCGCCATTTTTTCAATATGGCGGCTCGAGCGCAACAGATAGAGTAGGGGACTTTTAGTATGTTTAACCGTACAACTCAATGAACATCTATGCCAAGTTCCAAACTATTATCCGACAAACGTCGAAAATTGTTCCTATTTGACTGGGCTAATAGGCTCATTGCTTGCCTGCAAACATCCATGCAGAGCCTCATTGCAGGGAGAAGAAGAAATGAGGAGGGGAGGCTACTATGTGTAAACTGTTTTTGAACGGGGGTTTGAAATGCAACAGATAATAAATCGTGCGGAATGAACAAAATATCTACAGGGTCCGCCATGTAACGTTTTTTTTTTCAACTAGTGCTTATTTCGTGTATGGCAACACTTACCTCATGTCTGATTTGACAGATAATTAGTTTTATCCTTCCGCTGAACGAATATGGTTGTGTATACGCTTGAACAACGCTGGGAAATCTTGCGACATTACTTTGAAAATCACGGTAATGTTGCAGAATGTGTGCGAAAATTGCGTACGGATTTTGGAAGAAGAGAAGCACCGTCAGCTCCGTATGTTCGTTACCTTGTGAAAAAAGTGAAAGAAACTGGCATCCTCATCGATAAACCAACGCGTGAAAAGCTAAAAACAGTGCGTACACCCGAGAATATTGCTGCTGTGGCCGAAAGTGTGCGTGAATCGCCATCAACCATCGTTCTCAACAATTGGACATTTCGCAGACATCATTGAGACGAATTTTGCGTAAAGACCTTGGTATGACGCCGTACAAAGTCCAATTGGTTCAGGAGTTGAAGCCAACTGACCATCCAATGCGTTTTCGCTTCGTTAAGTGGGCCTGCGATCGACTTGCAGAAGATGCGGATTTTGCCAAAAAAATCATCTTTTCAGATGAAGCTCATTTCCATCTTGGCGGGTATGTAAACAAGCAGAATTGTTGCATTTGGGGCACAGAAAACCCGCACGCATTCATTGAAAAGCCGGTGCACCCAAAACGAGTCACCGTTTGGTGCGGATTTTGGTCCAGAGGCATAATTGGGCCATTTTTCTTCGAAAATGAGCAAGGAGTGGCCGTTACCGTCAATGGCGATTGTTATCGGGCCATGTTGAACGAATTTTTGTTCACAGAAATTGAAGAGGAGGATATTGGCAACATTTGGTTTCAACAGGACGGCGCTACGTGCCACACAGCCAACGCTACACTTGATGTTTTGCGCCCTGTTTTTGAAAATCGCATTATCAGCCGCAGAGCTGATGTCGTTTGGCCACCTCGGAGCTGCGATTTGACACCGTTGGACTACTTTTCGTGGGGTGCCGTCAAAGATAAGTGTTACGTCGACAAACCAGAGACAATTGACGCTTTAAAGGACAATATTCGTGAAGCCATTGGTGAAATACAGCTCACACAATTGATAATGTACTTAAAAATTGGACCCATCGTGTAGGCTACTGCACGGCCAGCCGAGGCAGCCATTTGAATGAAATTATTTTCCATCATTAACCGGAGGGATTGTACTTTCAAATAAAAAAAGAAATTTGAAAAAATATTCAGTAGTTTTTTTTTATAGCATTTTCAAAAAAAAAAAGTTATTTGGCGGACCCTTTAGCATGGGATATCAGGTAATTTTATAAATAAATATTTTATATAAAAACATGTATTCATTGGTATATGATTTATAGCTATTGGAGATTGGAGGGTAGGCCCAAAATGTCCATTCTCTTTTGTGTGTCAGTTCACCTGGCTCATGCAGCGACTGCAAGTTGCACATATTCCACACTCTCAGTCACAGCTGAGCGAAATGTCTCCTTGACTTGGTTTGGACTTAAGCAAGGGAAGTTGCAATATTCAGTAAGTGTATATTTACCGCTAAGGGGCGGTGCGGTGTGAGCGTTGTGAGAGTTGCAGTTCGCTGCGCGGTGTTGTCGCAGCCATTGCTCGTCCTCCGTGTCCATGTCGTACTCGGGTGTCTCTTGTTCCAGGCATAGTGCTGCAACAATGAAAAAATAAATTAATAGTTTAAAAAAAAAACACTAAAAACACGCTTTTGGGCTATGATACGATATTCACGTACACATGGCTATGATACGATATTCCATCATGGAATGCCAGTGCCTATCTTCCGGCTTCATCATCAGACCTTGAAACCTAATCGTGGTCAAAGTGCATTCCAAGACTTTTCTAACAAGTCCAAACACAGCTATGATACGATGTTCCATCATGAAGTTCCAGTTCATATCTTCCGACTCTATCATCAGATCAGTTCGACAGTACCATATTATTGTATTGTCATCAGAACTACATACAGCTGCCTATTTTCATGACGCTACGATCCTTGGAAGATGGTTAAATTAGTTACCTTAGATTCCATTTCATAGTTAGTTACATACAGGTCGATCTAATAAAAGCGTGTTAAAAACAGTTAAAACGCTTGAAAAACTACAAACTATGGTTATTCTGCTGAAGAAGTATTTAATAATAATATAATAACATTTTAAAACTAAATAAGAATTTTAGGAAGATTAAAATAACACTCCGTTTTCAAAAATATAAACCCTAATTTTGATGGTTAATTTTATGAAAATCTCGAAAATCGGAAATGACCCACTGTTCCATTCAACTTTGGCTTTAGAATCAGTGAGGTGGATTGTCTCACAAGTAATCTAATACAACAGTGGGTTGTGTTTCAAATTGCATAAATAACTCAGTGTTGCCTTTCACCAATCGCAATTCATTTAATCCAAAAGTGGGTTGTGTTTCAAATTGCATAAATAACTCAGTTTGGCCTCTCACCTTTTGTCATTCTTTTAATGCAATAGTAGGTTGTGTTTCAAATTGCATAAATAACTCAGTGTTGCCTCTCACCTTTCACAATTCTTCTAATTCAATAATGGGTTGTGTTTCAAATGGCATAAATAACTCAGTGTTGCATTTCACCTTTCGCAATTATTTTAAACCAATTGTTTTTTGAAATTGCATTGTTTTGTTGTGGTTGTTTGAAATTGCATAAATAACTCCGTGTACCTTTCGTTCACCTTTCTTAATTCTTTTAATCCAATAGTGAGTGGTTTCAAATTGCGTAAATAACTCAATGTTGTCTTTAACCTTTCGCAATTCTTTTACTTTAATAGTGGGTTGTGTTTCAAATTGCACAAATAACTCCAAGCTGCTTCCACCTTTCTCCGTTCTTTTAATCCAATAGTAGGTTGTGTTTCAAATTTCAGAAATAACTCAGTGTTGCCTTTCACCTTTCTCAATTCTTTTAATCCAATAGTGGGCTGTGTTTCAAATTGCATAAATAACTCAGTGTTGCATTTCACCTTTCGCAATTATTTTAATCCAATAGTTGGTTATGTTTGAAATTGCATAAAAAACTCCGTGTACCTTTCGTTCACCTTTCTTAATTCTTTTAATCCAATAGTGAGTGGTTTCAAATTGCGTAAATAACTCAATGTTGTCTTTAACCTTTCGCAATTCTTTTACTTTAATAGTGGGTTGTGTTTCAAATTGCACAAATAACTCCAAGCTGCTTCCACCTTTCTCCGTTCTTTTAATCCAATAGTAGGTTGTGTTTCAAATTTCATAAATAACTCAGTGTTGCCTTTCACCTTTCTCAATTCTTTTAATCCAATAGTGGGCTGTGTTTCAAATTGCATAAATAACTCAGTGTTGTATTTCACCTTTCGCAATTATTTTAATCCAATAGTTGGTTATGTTTGAAATTGCATAAAAAACTCCGTGTACCTTTCGTTCACCTTTCTTAATTCTTTTAATCCAATAGTGGGTGGTTTCAAATTGCGTAAATAACTCAATGTTGCCTTTAACCTTTCGCAATTCTTTTACTCCAATAGTGGGTTGTGTTTCAATTGCATAAATAACCCGGTGTTGATTTTTTTAAAAAGTTGATATTAAATTCATTAAGTTGTTGTCACAAATCCAGTGTCGCCTTAAGCAAACCTAAGATTCAACGCGGAATTATCGTGATACGGTGGGTATGTTTTTTTCAGGAACCCACTTGGATAGAGCTCGCTTGACTCGAAATTTATGAGGTACCTACTTAAATAGACTTTTTGGGAAAAAGTAAAATAAATGAGTCTTCAATTAGTGACATCCTTGTAATGGGTGAATCAGTACGACGAAATAAGCAACTTTTGATCAAAAAATGTAAAGAAAAACAACAAAAAAAATCTAATTTATATTTAAATTTTTATATAAATCTTATCTATTGAAAAAAAGTTTGAGAAGCGTTGAGTGCGCTGCGCCATCTAGCGGTAAGAAAAATATCGGTAATAAACAATATTAGCGATATTTTACCTACCGCTAGATAGCGCATCGTGCTCATAACTTTTTATACTATTTTCCAAAACAAAAAAAAACAAATTTCAAAAAAAATATATATTTTGTTTATCCCAAAAGTTCTTATCAAAACTTGCTTAGTTTGTCGTACTGATTCACCCACTACAAGGATGTCACTAATTAAAAACTCACCTGTATAGTCGCCTTAATTCGCTTTATGTATGGGAAGGTTAGTCCGAGTTGAGCCCGGCTATTTACTTCGCAGTTTCGCGGTCGCGGTCGTTGCATGGAGAGCGGGGCTGGGTTAAGCTGCAATGGTTTGCCAGAGGCGCGTCGCACGACCATGCAAATATTTTTGTCATTTCGTTTCGGAAATTGTAAACATTTTTTATTGCTGGCCGTAGATTTTAATACCTCTACTAGTAGACATTTTAATTAATCAACATCCTTAAAATGGATGTATCAGTAAGAACAATTATGCAACTTTTAATATAAAGTAGGTAAAATATCGTGAATATTGTTTATTTGCGTTGTTTTTCGCGAATATTGTTTATTCGCGTTATTTTTCGCGAATATTGTTTATTCGCGTTGTTTCTCGCGAATATTGTTTATTCGCGTTGTTTTTCGCGAATATTGTTTATTCGTGTTATTTTTCGCGAATATTGTTTATTCGCGTTGTTTTTCGCGAATATTGTTTATTCGCGTTGTTTTTCGCGAATATTGTTTATTCGCGTTGTTTTTCGCGAATATTGTTTATTCGCGTTGTTTTTCGCGAATATTGTTTATTCGTGTTGTTTTTCGCGAATATTGTTTATTCGCGTTGTTTTACCTACCTCTTGATGGCGCAGAGCGCTGAACGCCTGACAAAACTTTGCAATTAGGTTGTTCAAAGGAGGACGGGCGTTTTTTGCCTAAAGATAACGATGAGTGATGCGTCATCGGAAAGGTTTTTATATGTTCTACAACATTTTCTCTGGAGGGAAATCTCAAATCGCTGTGGGAAAAAAAAGGATAAAAAATAAAAAAAATATATTTTTTATCGCCTATAGGTACCTACTTACATGATAAACATTTTTTTTCTAGGATAAGGAAAAGTTTTCAAGGTCCTTAATAATGCCTACTTAAATAAATGCTCTTACAAAAACAATTATCTTGATTTTATATGAACAAAACTTTTATTTTTAAACTCTAGTTAAGAATATCCATTATGTGCAAAATGCAAAGAATATCTATTATGTGCAAAATGGATATTATAATTGATGAGCCATAGTTATAAAAACAGATTGTTTTTCACAATAAAGCGTGCTTTTGTTTTTATAAGGGGCTCTCTAGACGATCAAGCATGCTTGTCAAGCAACCGCAGGATATATACAAATATATTTTTAAATATTTACCAAAAATGCCTAATTTTGTAGTTGTATACCAGGGAGTCAGGTTGATTAGACGTAATTGATTGATGAATGACGTGATAACCTGGTATAAACTACAAAATTAGGCATTTTTGGTAAATATTTAAAAATGTTCATTTCCTGCGGTTTAGAATCCCTTCCCAGTCCGCGACGCGATGCTTGACAAACATGCTTGATCGTCTAGAGAGCCCCTAAGATTGTTTATTATTAGGAACCTTGAAAACTATTATTTATCCTTGTAAAATCATGTATAGGTATCACCCAAAGGCGATAAAAATATTTTATTTTTATTTTTTGTCCATAACTTTTTTCCCACAGCGATTCGAGATTCTCCGCCCTAAAAAAAGATGTAGAACATAAAAATACCTTTCTAATGATGTATCACTCATCGTTATTGGTCTTTAGGCCCAAGGTCCATACATGTTTGCCCATCGTCCTTGTTGCTTATTGGTTCGTACTGCATCACCCAATTGGGAGATAATGGGCCCTTGCTGAGTTGGCTACGAAGACCCATTCTGTTCAGGGTTGGTCACACTCACGGGTCAACGTGGATGCAGGGGCGATTATCAGTCGCCCTATTTTCGGCGAAGCCTGAGGCGCCGCCCATACACTCCAGCGAACCGCCCTCCAGCAGGAACGACACTCGGGTAGCCCTTCGGCCCCGTCTCCACATCAGCAGCGGCAGTATCTCCAGACAATCGTCGGGGAGAAAAATACGATTGCGCGGCCGCCAATACTATCGTACGATAGCCGACGCATCGTACCACCCGCCTACCTGCTCGACTCCGGCTCGAAGCAGCGACCAGCCGGCCGCCGAAGACGAACGAGTGAACCCGAAAACATTCGCCGAGATCCAGGCTTACCAACCTTACCAGATCCCGCGAGTGGTACCAACCGTTCCAAGCCGACCGCGAATATCGGGGTGGCGATTCCATGCGATACGCCATATATATAGATCAAGCTAGGAGCCGACCCTGACATAAAGTCTGCATTGCTAATAATATATGAGCATATTACTCACCATTTTATAATTTTCCACCTCTTTGATTATTTGATTATGTTATTATTTTATTGTGTAATTTGTATTTTTGAATGTTGTCGAATTAATAATTGATAATTTTAACTGATAAACCAATAGGAAGATATTAATAACTGACTGGATAATAAATGCCACTGTTGGTAAACAACAAAATACATCTTTTACTATTTGGTAATATAAAAACCTGTAACCCTATAGATTCCAAATATTTACCAAGGACGATATATAGTCAAGGAAAAATATAGGTTACAGAATTGGCAATCTGCATCCACTGCATAACACCCATCCGACGGCCTCCACGCATGAAGTGCGAGCCTGGGTAGGACTCCGGCCTTAGGGTTAGTTTCCCCTAGGAATCAACCTTCTGGCGCTCCTGGACGGTCTGCGCACCGTGTGGCATAAGCCAATCGATTGCGTACTCTGAATAACAGTCGGGGGAGTCGAAGCTGTACTGTTTCCTATAGAAGAAGGGTGGTTGCGGACCTTACGGCGACTGCTCTTGAAACGACCATCGGGTACCCGATCCTGGGTGAACAGCCGGGCAAAGGATGCCGTGGTCCGCGATAGATTCGGTATACACCGTTTCACCGCTTCGTAAGAGAGAGGACCGCGCAAGCGACCAGCGTTACGGTCAGTACTCGAAGATCTGCAATAATTTCCACGCTTTTTTGGCGTGGTACGCACATAATCAGTTCATAAGCGGTAGCTTCGTATATTTTCCCCAATATCTAGTTTGGCGTTGCTTTGAGAGGCCGTAAACACGAAGGGCCGGTTCGAGCGCGGGGAACGAACTCTATCCAAAAATCCTCCATCTTCCGTCCTCGTCTAGCGCCGTGAGATAGCGTATGGCGTCGTCTCGCTCGGGCGAGAGTGAACGACCCGCGCGGCGAGGACCTTGAGCCGATACGATACGGTCGCCTCTGCCGTATCTAGACCACGCGATCTACAATAGGTAATAGTATAAGATCCCACCGTGAATGTGTGCACCTATCAGTTATTTAATCGAAATGTGATTTATATGGAAGGTTACTTATAGGGCCATAATATGCCGCAGGGTTGCATAACAAAATCTTGTCACTAGGACAAGAAAAAAAAGAAAGAAACTTGCAAAATATAATACAAATTGCGCCTATTTGTTTCGAAGGTAAATGAAGTGTTATCGTAAAGAGACCGATCTAAAGAGCTGGAAAAAATAGTTTGCCACCTCTCAACCTATCACAACCCCGGGGTTGCCAGGTGCAAAGAGGTTATTTTTCATCGATTAATCTATCATGTATTCGCTTGATTTTTACACCATCTTGCGGTGTCGACTACAACGGGCGAGCCCGTCACCACAGGACGTTTTAACGATTAGTCGTTCTGTCGCCCTGCAGTGAACGTAGAAGACTTTGGACAGTACAATTCTACGTCCAGCTACGTCACAAACCGTGAGAGTCCAACGCCTTACCGCGAGTTAGCCAGGAATAAACCCGGCGGGCTCGAGATACTGGCGCCCTCACTTCCAATTGTGACCAGATTTCTCCGGTCTCTCGATTGGTTCCGAGTTCGAGGTCGCTTGCGCAGTCCTCTCCCTTACGAAGCAGTGAAACGGAGTGCACCGAATCTATCGCGGACCAAGGCGTCCTTTGCCCGACTCTGAACCGGGATCGGATGGCCAATGGTCATTTCAAGAGCAGTCGCCGTAAGGTACGCAACCACCCCCGCTCTATAGGAAACAATACAGTTCCCAGACTCCCCCGACTGTTAGTCGGAGAGCACAATCGATTGGCTTGCGCCGCACGGTGTGCAGACCGTCCAGGGGCGCCAGAGGTTTGATTCCCAGGGGAGACTGGTTGACCCAGTGTCCTACCCAGGATTCGCACCCCATGCGGGGAGGCCGTCGGATGGGTGTTGACCCGTGAGTGTGACCGACCCTGAACACATGGGTCATCGTGGCCAACTCATCATGGGCCCGTTAGCCCCCGATTTTTACACCAAATTGAAGCTACTGTTTTCCTCAACGCAGAATAGGGTTGCCTGCGTAAAACCTGTCTAAAATTGCCTGCGTAAAAATTGGGGGATGCCAGCATTTTAATTGAGGTCGAGCAAGAATGACTGTGCGCGCTACTCCGTGCAATAGACAAGGATGCACGCATTTGTACACCCTTGTGCAAATTAATCTGAACACTTCAAAATATTTCATACTGGCAAGTAAAATCTGTTTTTTTGATGTGGCAACACTGTTCTGTACTGTGAAATGTCATTCTAACCTCTAATGTGACCCTAAGAGCTTGTCATATTGTTGTTGTGCGTGGATTTTAGTGTTTTTTCCTCACATTGTGTATGTCGGGGACTTTTTGAAGATTTTTGAAGATATTCGGATGTAATTCATCCCTACGAAGACGATGGATATCTCGTTGGAAATCCGTAGCAAGGTGATTGCTCTAGATGCGCACACATCGCTAAGTCAAAGACGAATATCTGAGGAATGTGGCATATCACTGGGATCAACTAACGCCATCATACGGAATCACAGGGAATCTGGTTCAATTTTGCCACAACGAATCGGAAAATGTGGCCGCAAAAGGAAAACTACAATGAAAGATGACACCATTTTGATTCGCAACAGTAAAATTAACCCACACAAGACTAGTGACGACTTACAAAAGGAGCTTGCAGCTTCTGGGACGATCGTGCACGCATCTACGGTACGTCGAAGACTCTTGGAAAGTGGGCGAAAAGCTAGGAGACCCTTAAAAAAACAGCTTCTTACAAAAACCATGAAGAAAAAAAGGATGACATGGGCACAAAAATATAAGCTCTGGACTTCTGAGGATTGGAAAAACGTTTTATTTTCTGACGAGAGTCACTTTTTTGTCCAGGGTATGCGTTACCAATTCGTTCGCAGGGCAGACGGAGAACCACTTTCTCCAGCCCATATCCAACAATCGGTGAAACATCCCGTTAAGAAAATGTTTTGGGGTTGCTTTTCATTCTATGGCACTGGTGCATTAGTTCCGGTAACAGGAATGATGAATAGTGCAAAATACATAGAAGTTTTGACGGACAGAATGATACATGAGCTAAAAAAAATTCCAACAGAGACTAAAATATTTCAACAAGACTTGGCTCCTTGCCATGCTTCCAAGTTGGTAAAGAAATTCTTTACCGATAACAGCATTATGTGTTTGGATTGGCCTGGAAACTCTCCAGATTTAAACCCAATCGAAAACTTGTGGTCAATCTGTAAAGCACGGCTAAGAAAAATGGACTGCCCTACAAAAGAAAAGCTCGTAAATGCTGTAATTGAGGTGTGGTACAGAGATCCGAAAATTCGTGAAAACTGTAAAAACTTGGTGGAATCAATGCCGAAGCGTATACAGTTGCTACTTAAAGCTAAAGGAGGCCACATAAAATACTAATTTATAAGCTAAGTTAAAGTTTTGTATGATTTTCATGAATAAAACCATTATTTGACTAAAATTGCCAGTGTTCAGATTAATTTGCACAAGGGTGTAGGTCGAGAGTGCAATCGTGACAGGTTTTAGGGGCTCTCTAGACGATCAAGCATGCTTGTCAAGCATCGCGTCGCGGGCTGGGAAGGGGTCGTAAACCGTGGGAAATATGCAAATACAATTTTTTTTATATTTACCAAAAATGCCTAATTTTGTAGTTTATACCAGGGAATCATGCCATTCATCAATTAATTACGTCATTAGACTGACTCTCTGGTATACAACTACAAAATTAGGCATTTATGGTAAATATTTAAAAATATATTTGCAGGAGAAAACATTCATCACAATTTTAAAATAAATAAATATATTCATTTTCTATTTATTTTATATACGTATTTTTATTAATTCTCATATATTATTAGTTATTATTATAAATGATTATTTATTATTGCTATTATATATTATTATTATTATTATTTAGTAGTACTTGTCTATAGTTCTAATATTATTTTGGTGTAGTGAGAATTTCATTTTAACTTGATTTGATTCAAATTTTTTATTTTTAGTTTGGAATTTAACTTGATTTGATTCAATTTTTTTATTTTTAGTATGTATTTTTTAATCATTTGTATTGGTGTTCTCCTTAGAACAGGCTCTGCCTAGTTAGGAGCAACACAATCTATGTTAAGTGCTAACGGTGTAATTTTTTTTGTGGACCAATAAATAAATAAAAAAAATAAAATATATCCTGCATTTTACGATCCCCTCCCAGCCCGCGACGCAATGCTTGACAAGCATGCTTGATCGTCTAGAGAGCCCCTTACGCAGGCAACCCTATTCCTCCGCGGTAAGGAAGACAGTAGCTCCGCTCCAATTTGGTGTAAAAATCAAGTGAATACATGATAGGTGCATTAATCGATGTAAAATAACCTCTTTGCACCTGGCAACCCAGAGGTTGTGACAGGTTGAGGGGTGGCAACCTATATTTTTCCAGCTCTTTAGATCGGTATCTTTCCGATAACTCTTCATTTACCTTCCAAGCAAATAGGTGCAATTTGTATCATATTTTTTAAAAAAAACTTTTTTTTGCTGCGACATATTATGTCCTATATCATTTATCATATATTATGAGGCAACCCTGTGGCATATTATGTCCCTATGTGTAAACTTCCATTTAAATCACGTTTCGATTAAATAACTGATAGGTGCACAAGACCGGACCTAGTAAGCGCATCGATTTTTTTCATGTTTTGACAAACTTTGGACCAAAAATACGATTTAGTGTATACGTACGATTATATTCGGACACGTGAATCATTTTAAAACTACAGTATACTGTTATTTCCGTATTAACCGTACGGAAAATGTCGATACATATAATCGAGTAATGGAGTTTCAACAAAAACCCTTGTAATTCAACAAAATTACGATTGAAACATCGTTATTCTGTATAAAACCGTAATAACAAGATGGTAATGTAAAAGTCAATCCAATATTGTTATCAGTGAGAGGGTTTGGCGATCGCACATCACAAGCAGAGGTTATCCCAAGCTATCGTTACAATTTTAATTATCATCTGACCAATTTTCAGTACTTCAAAAAATTTGCAAACTTTTGTTGGGTGTTTCGGGTGCTAGACACGTTTGTCCTACTTATAGATGGTAAGATTATTTTTTCTAATCAATGTTGTATGCGATTTGACAACTAGAGCTGTCAACTACAACGGGCGAACCAGTCACCTCCGGAAGTTTTAACGAAATGTATCGTTCGGTCTCCCGCGAGGTGAGCGCAGAAGGACGAAAAACAATCCACAGTCTAGCTATGCCACCTTACGGCGAGGCACCGGAAAGGGAACCCAGTGGGCAGCCTCGCTCCCCTGACTACTAGTTTAGAAGGATATCTCCGCCTGGAATTAACCTTCAGGATACCTCCTAGGAATTAACCTTCAGGACCGCTTGCGCAGACCGCTCCCTTATAAAGCGGTGATACGGTGTAAACCGAATCTATCGCGAACCACGGCATCATTTGCCCGGCTTTTTCACCCGGGATCGGGTGGCCGAATGGTCGTTTCGAGAGCAGTTGCCATAAGGTTAACAACTACACCCGCTCTATAAGAAACATTACTGTTCCCAGACTCCCCCGGCTGTTAGTCAGAGTGCACAATCTATTGGCTGATGCCGCACGGTGCGCAAACCATCCAGGAGCGCCCGAAGGTTGACTCCTAGGGGAGACTGGTCCGCAGGCCAGCGTCCTACCCTGGCTCTTACCTTTGCGTGGAGGCCGCCGGATAGGTATTGACCCGTGAGTGTGACCGACCCTGAACGAATTGGGTCTTCGTAGCCAACTCAACAGGGCTCATTAGCTCCCTGCGATTTGACAGTGGGAGTTAATGGGCCCTCGCTGAGTTGGCCACGAAGACCCATTCTGTTCAGGGTTGGTCACACTCACGGGTCAACACCTATCCGACGGCCTCCACGCATGAAGTGCGAGTCTGGGTAGGACTCTGGCCTTATGGTCAGTTTCCCCTAGGAATCAAACTTCTGGGAGTCTGGAAGCAGTACTGTTTCCTATAGAGCGGGGGTGGTTGCGGACCTTACGGCGACTACTCTTGAAATGACTATCGGCCATCCGATCCTGGGTGAACAGCCGGGCTAAGGACGCTGTAGTCCGCGATAGATTCGGTATACACCGTTTCACCGCTTCGTAAGGGAGAGAACCGCGCAAGCGACCTCGAACTTGTAACCAATCGAGAGACCGGAGTAATCTGGTCACAATTGGAAGTAAGGGCGTGAGTGTCGGCCCGCTGGGTAACATTCCGGGCTATCTCGCGGTTAAAAGGCGTTGGCCTCTTACGGACTTGTGGCGTAGCTAGACGGTGGACTATTTTGTCCCAAAGTCTTCTGCGCTCACTCCAGGGAGATAGAACGACTAATCGTTAAAACTTCCTGTGGTGACGGGCTCGCCCGCTGTAGTCGACAACCCAAGTTGCGATTTGACAGTAAAATATGTTTTCTTAGTGCTAGAGAAATTAGAATAGAATAACTTTATTGAAAAACATAACTTAATGAATATTAGGTAACACTGGTTTTATAAAAACGACAATTTATGCACAAATGGCTGACTTACCGCTATAGCGATAAGTGGAGCGCGTTTGTATTTTCAAAACTATTTTCCTGCTCAACCCACTGGAAACCCTCCTACAAAATCACACAGCACGTGTGATTTGTATAAACATATATCAATTTTGTATAATCTATCGACGTTTGGTAAAATCAGTAGGTACACTCCGACTAAAATACGCTAGCATACATTTCGTCTACTGTTCATTTGAGTATAGGTATAATAGGAACTCACGTTGCATGTGTATGAGTTGTCGGGGCATTTTGTAGTCTGGTGGATAGACGCGCTCGTAGAACTGCATGTCGCTCACTTCGCTCACTTCTGGCGTTGGTATTATGAGGCCCGTGCATATCGCCCGCTGTAGGTGGTGTTCCTGCAACAAACACACAACTTCAGAACACATCGCTTATGCGGACGACCTAAAAATCTATACGCACGAACGGTTGATGCGATCGACTGCCTTCTGAAGGCCTCGCTTAAAGGTTTAGATAGGTTGATTATATATTGCTTCCATACGTTTTTTGACGTGACAACGTCTTATAAATCGATGGAGCTGCTGCACGCACGAAAAAACTTGACTCATGCGGTGTTACCTCGCTCTGAGGCGTTCCATTTATTATATTTATTATTCAATATAAATGCTGCCATCTACCGGTGCGACAAGAATTATTTACTAACCTCAGTCTAAAATAGTACGAATGAAAATCACTAGATTGATTTAAATTCTTGACATAATTTTATATGTATTCTTGATATAGGTACGGAATGTTATTACTAAACGGACAATTTTCTTGTGGGTACAACGAAGTGCAACAAAGTAAGCCACTTTTATTAAAAAAAAAAAAAGTATGAAAAGCTATCATTACGATGCGCTATCTAGCGGTTGGTAAAATGTCGCTGATATTGTTTATTTACGACATATTACCTACCGCTAGATGGCGCAGCGTGCTCAAACGCTTCTCAAACCGTTATTTAAGAGTTTGAGATTTCAAACTTTCAAATTAAAAAAAACAATAAACTTTAAACAATAAACAATTCTACAATTATACTGCTATACAATAATACATTTACATGTTGTAGTCAAATCGGTGAGTATAAAAGCATATATTTTTGGGTGTTTGTAATAAACAAAATCAGAATTTTAAATGAAACTGCTTCAAATGCAACCATTCCATCAGTATTTTCTCATGACGTTGTCACGTTCAACTATCGTCAGTAAACCGACTTTACAGAGAGCCGATTTTTTTTTTCCGGTCCTTGGTTCTTGCCTTTTACCATTTTTCTTCCGGTCTTGCTTTATCACGTTGGGGATTGCTTCTCTCGTTCTATGGAGTGAACAAGAGAAGACGATCATTAATGCTTGACAAGCATTCTTGATCGTCTAGACTCTAGAGAGCCCTTTATACTCATAGTAAGTAGGTATTTAGGTGTTTAACTTAGGGTCAGATGTTTGATCAACGCTAATATTCCCAATTTACCATAGTAATTATTACTATAGTATTTTAAAATATTGCGGTAAACAGGCTAGCTCGGTTCAGGCTAACCCGTCGGACTCAATCAATGCCTATAGGCATTATGCGTCGTGTGACAGATCCGCGCGTAACAGTTTCGGCCGGCCCCTATATTATTATATCTTCTCCTTATATATAAAAATGAATCGCCGTGCGTTAGTCTCGCAGGATCTCGGAAATGACTCGACCGATTTGATTTTTTTTTATTTTGTTTGGCTTGGTTCAGGGGTGGTTTACAAAAATTCAAAGAAACAACTGAAAATCGAAAAAATCGAAATTGGTCATTTTGGGAACATTGGCCACTTTCTGGATGGCGATCGCATTGTTTGACAGCTGCGCTATCCATACCTGTTATTCATTCCGTCCAATGTGTAAAATTTCAAGGTCAAAGTCAAAAAAATGCAAAAAAGTCAAAAAAGTCGGAGAGGTCGCAAAAGACAAAAAAGTCGGAAATGTAGCAAAAGTCGATAAAGCCGAAAGTCAAAAAAGTCGAACAAGGCGAAAAAGTAAAAAAAACGTCAAAAGTAAAAAAACTAAAAAAAGTCGAAAAAGTAAAAAAAGTCGATAAAGTCGAAAAAGTCGCAAAAGTCAAAAAAGTCTAAAAAGTAGAAAAAGTCGTAAATTCGGAAGTCGGAAAAGTCGAAAAAGCCGCAAAAGTCAAAAAATTTCAACAAGGCGAAAAAGTAAAAAAGTCAAACAAGGCGAAAAAGTCAAAAAAGTCGAAAAAACCGTAAAAGTCAAAAAAGTCGATAGTCGAAAAAGTCGCAAAAGTCGCAAAAGTCAAAAAAGTCTAAAAAGTAGAAAAAGTCGAAAAAGACGGAAAAAGTCGAAAAAGTAAAAAAAGTCGAAACTATCGGAAAAGTCGCAAAAGATAAATAAGTCGAAACAGTCGAAACAGTCGGAAAACTCGAATAAGGCGAAAAGGTCGCAAATGTCGAAGAAAAAGTCGAAGAAGTCGAAAAAGTAAAAAAAAAAAGTCGAAAGTAAAGGGTAGAAAAAGTCGGAAATGTCGAAGTCGAAGTCAAAGTCGATTTCGATTTTCGAGTTTTAAAGGGTGTCGCTAGGTTGGGGGTGGGGGTTGTTGTAGGATTAATGATATTAATATTCAGATGAATTACGTTCCTGGCTACTTGACAGGAAAGTCTTGGGGTTACACAACCGTTTTTTTAATGACATAACCACGAATTTGGACGAATTTGGGGATTTTAAAAGACCTCATGGAAATTTCGATCGATTTGAGTGAGCGTGAAAACAATTCCGTGTCGTTTTACAGTGTCCATTACAATGCCGAGAAGAAGAGATAACATAGGTCGACGAAGTCAGTCAAATGTGCGGCAAGCTACTTCAAGTGCAAACCGCACTGATGTGAGATGATTCCATAATCTGACGTGGTGACGTAAACGTGGTAAACGAGGTGTATCTCAGTATCAGACGTGTCGCTATGCCCAGCAGCAACTAGGCGATTTGGTGCATCTTTTCCTTTGCGACATAGGAAAGACAATCTACAGTGTACACTTGGTAATTCTGGAAAGCGGAATTTAGATTCCCCGTGCGTCTGGCCTTCACGATGACAAATCACGCGTGTTGGAAGTTTGCGGAATTAACTTGGAATTTCCGTATGTTGCGCATGGACAACTGTATGTCCCATGTTCGCCAAGCCATCGGTCGGAAAGACATATTTTTTTTTATTTACGCGCCGGAAAACAAAACGAAAAACATATTTTACCAGAATCATCAGAGTCATCTAGTATTATATAAATATACAACAAATATACAACACTCATGACTAACACGATTAATTACTACGTAACAAGAGGAAATTCATGAAAATACGATATTGTTAGTATTATTTTCAAAATCGACCAAAAAGTTGCAGCGCAGTATTTTTCGAACGGTTAATCGTCAAAACTACCATAAAAAAATCTTACCAAAGTAATTTTAGTTGCCAGCACGATAAACGGTATATTCCATAAAATCGCGTTTTCCCGTCAGAATTCTAGCGTTATTTTATTTTCGACGCTGGCAATAATGCATTCCGAACTTGCAATAATCTTTATTTGTTCTCAATAAATAAGCGAGATATAGGCATTTAAAAAAGCGCTAAACCCATACATTTAGGTAGGTTAAGTTAGTTTTTTTTAAGTATTCGGCGACAGGTTTTTTAAAAACAACCTTGAAAACTGAGTTTAAAAGTATTTTTTTGTAAGTAAATTTGATCTCGAAATTTTACGCGTCGAAGCTTTTTTCTTTCACATTTAGCATTACAATGATCGAATCTAGTAGTATTTATTTGTTGTTTCGATTTTTGAGAAAGGTTGTCATGCAAACTACTGTCGTCAGACAAAACAAACATTGTATCCCAAACGCAGATACAGTTGTTATAGTAGACCCAGAAAACTAAAGCTATGATGATAGCTTGTCTCTATCTTTAGTAGCCGCCACCGCAAACACACCTCTATCTATTGCAGAAAAAATTGATATGGTTTTGAAAGTACGCCCACAAGGACGTTCTTCATGTGCAACTGCTTCGTCCATTGTCATACTTATCGGAAAAGAAATTAATCTCTTTGAATCCAGCGGGACAAAACGACAATACCTGCAGTTTTCTTATATAATGCCTGCTATCTTGTACCAGCAAGTGTCGAGGCAGAACGGGCATTTTCTGGCGCTGAATAACTGTCGCCCAGGCTCCGAAGTCGAATAGGAGACGAAACTCTAGATTTGTTGTGTTTTTTAAGAATCTCGCAAACACTGAGATCTTGAAAGACTGACCTCTTAAATTTTGCAAATACCGAGATTGAAGATTTTGCTGCAATATTGCATTCCCTACTAGGAACGTAATCCAGTGGGGCCGCCTCGCCCCCTTTACCAGAATCATCAGGCCCCCTGGCTACCAGTTTTGGCAGGATATATCCGTTTGGAATTATCCTTCAGGATACCTCGTTCCTCCCGACTGGTTACGGGACTTCTACCTGCCGTAATTCAGTTTGAATCTATCGCGAGCCAAAGGCATCTTTTGCCCGGCTCTGAAACCGAGATCGAGTAGCCTAATGGTCATTTCAAGAGTGATTGACGATAGGTCAACATCCACCCCCGCTGCTTAGGGGACAGTACACTTCCATAGTCTCCAGACTCCCTCAGCAATCAGAGTGCACATCCGATTGGAGTCGCCGAACGGTGCGCAAACCGTCCAATAGCGCCGGGATGCAATCCCGCCAGGAGAAACCGGTCCACCAGCCGTGAGGCCTGAGACGCGAGAGTCTTACCCGGGGCAGCCTTGCGCACGAGGAGGCCTCTGAATAGGAGCTGAATCGCGCGTTTTAAGCCGATCCGAGAGCAAAATGGATCTTACGGCCTAAGCTGCACTGAACCATTCGCTACCTATACGAATCATATACCTACCACGAATCCAACTACTAGATATATCGACTACAACGGACGAACTCGTCACCTCAGGAAGTTTTAACGATATTGATAGTTCTGTCTCCCGTGAGGTGAGCGCAGAAGACTTAGGACCGAACAGTCCATCGTCAAGTTCCGCCACATGCCCGTAAGAAGCCAACGCCTTACCGCAAGATAGCCAGGTAAGTTAACCAGCGGGCCGACACTCGCGCCCTTACTACCAGTTGAAACCAGATTACTCCGGTTTTCCGACTGGTTACGAGTTGCGCGGTACTCTCCCTTACGTAGCGGTGAAACGGTGTCTACCGAATCTATCGCGGACCACGGCATCCTTTACCCGGCTGTTCACCCGGAATCGGGTAGCCGATGATCGTTTCAAGAGCAGTCGCCGTAAGGTCAACGACTACCCCCGCTGTATAGGAGACAGTACTGTTTCCAGACTCTCCCGACTTTACCCAGTAAACAGCCGGGCAAAGGACGCTGTGGTCCGCGATAGATTCGGTAAACACCGTTTCACCGCTTCGAAGGGAGAGGACCGCGCAAGAGACCTCGAACTCGGAACCAATCGAGAGACTGGAGTAATCTGGTCGTGATTGGAAGTAAGGGCGTGAGTGTAAGCCCGCTAGGTAACACTTCTGGCTATCTCGCGGTTAAGGCGTTGGCCTCTTACGGGCATGTGGCGGAGCTTGATGGTGGACTGTTTTTGTCCAAGTCTTCTGCGCTCACTTCAGGGAGACAGAACGACTAATCGTTAAAACTTCCTGAGGTAACGGGTTCGCCCGCTGTAGTTGACAATAGTTGTAGTGGTAGCGTACGGACGACGGGCGCTTGTATGAGTGCGAAATCGGTGCGAACTATGGAGATGTTATACTGTTCTTATTTTACTTTTACTTCTTATTTTACTTTTACACGGATCCCGGTATACAATGGCGAATAGAAAACATTCCGCGAGCCGAGAAAACATCGGAAAGTTTTCGGAACTTATCTTTTTTTATTGTTTCTAGGTAGCCAGCAGCATACCCGATGTTGTCATGCTGGTTGGTCGCGAGACCCGATGACATCATCTGGGCTCCTCCATACCACGCTTAGCGATGCGAATTCTCTTGAAACGCTTAACTTGGAAACTGCAAGAATGGCATTCAACTCGGCCGTACGTGGAATGATTACTATCTGCTCTTTCCTTTTCGACTTGTGGCATGATACCTGGGAACGATTATATCTCACTTCAACCACTAATTTTAAAAGGTTTCTAAGCGAATCCCTCGGTAGGGGACCAATTTATAATTTAGAATAAAAAATGTTGATCTTTGCCACATCCAGGCCAACTGATTTCAAAAACATTCAGGCGCGATTAGTCCTACAATGTAAGCGGTAGTGTTGGCCAAAATTTAGTCGACTATAATAACCAACCGCCCGTTCCCACTTGTAGGGCCCGACAAAATGTCGGATGGCCTAGTGGCAGAACATTTTGTATGGAGCTGTTCACTTATCCGACAACTAGAGTTGTCAACTACAACGGGCGAACCCGTCACCTCAGGAAGTTTTAACGATTAGTCGTTATCTCCCGTGAAGTGAACGTAGAAGACTTGGACAAAACAGTCCACCGTCAAGCTCCGCCACATGCCCGTAAGAGGCCAACGCATTAACTGCGAGATAACTAGGTGTTACCCAGCGGCCTTACACTCACGCCTTTACTTCCAATTGCGACCAGATTACTCCGGTCTCTCGATTGGTTACGAGTTCAAGGTCGCTTGCCTTACAAAGCGGTGAAACGGTGTATATCGAATTTATCGCGAACCACGGCATCCTTTGCCGGCTGCTCACCCAGGATCGAGTAGCCGATGGTCGTTTTAAAAGCAGTCGCCGTAAGTTCCGCAACCAGACTCCCCCGACTATTAGTCAGAGTGCACAATCGATTGGCTTACGCCGCACGGTGCGCAGACCGTCCAGGAGCGCCAGAAGGTTGCTTCCTAGGGGACTAGCCCTAAGGCCTGAGTCCTGCCCGGGCTAGCACTTCATGCGTGGAGGCCGCCGGATGCGTGTTGACCCGTTAGTGTGACCAACCCTGAACAGAATGGGTCTTCGTGGCCAACTCAGCAAGGGCCCATTAGCTCCAAAGACTTATCCGACACCGATTTTATGTCGGCTCCGACAAGTATTGTCGGTCGGTTTGCGAGCGCCGCATTCCCGACAAAAATCGTGCTGGATCTCGCTCGCTTATGACTTTGCATGGCGATGTTCACACTTATCGGAAGTCGGGCCCGACAAACTACCTATCCAGCACGCAGTGTTATGCAAATTTTACTTTCTGTCTGTGTGTATTCTCCGATGATAGCGCCGAAACGCTTCATCCGATTGAGCTGAAATTTGGCATGCAGGCATTATTTCATCATGGCATGAGCTGAAAAGATTGTGGTTGAAATCCGTCCAGCCAGGGTTGGCTCACGACGAGGTAACTCCTCAACGGTCAACAGCAGAGACCCACAATTTTGTATACGCATTCATTTATGATAGCAACTTCCAAGTTGTACCCTGGGTTGGCTTCCGAAGAGGGAACTCCTCAACGGTCAACAGCTGAGACTCAAAATTTTGTGTACGCATTCAATTATGATAGCCCCTTCCAAGTTTCATATTTTTCATCATTCTTCCCCTTCCAATATTTTAATTTAATTATATTGGCTGGTTAATTCTCTAGCGTCGCACTTAGCCACATGTTTTATTTAGGCCCTAAATTAATTACAATTAACACCCTTATACCACCACTGCGCAGTCACTTTTACTGCGTAGGCGCTGCGATTGAACGTTGTTTCCGCCTGCTTGCCGGCGCGTACGCACGTGAATTACGCCTGACGCTTCATCAACGCTGGATTTTTGTTGGTCAAACCTTACAACAGTGACCCCGCCCATTTCTGATATTTTCTCAGGTCTTCATTCCAAATATTAAGTAAATAGTTGTTTAATTGTTAATAAATAAACATAAATATATCGTGTTTAGTGTCAAATGAAGTACATTCAGAAAATGTACTGATTGAGTACATTCAGAAGTCTGATTGGGTACATTCAGAACATATATATCTATACTAATATTATAAAGAGGTAAAGTTTGTGAGGTTGTACGGAGTAATCTCTGGATCTACTGAACCGATTTTGACAATTCTTTTAGCAATATAAAGCCACGTTAGTTGTGAGTGTCATATAAGGCTATATATTAATCCGAAAAACGAAAAGACTTTCTCGTGGTAGTCGGATTTGCAAAGTAAGTCGGAGAAAAAACGGTTGAATGAAAACGTTTCTTACGAACGCTGCCTTAACGATGAGAGATATATGATTGAGTTCTAGAGGAAAGTTGTAGAGCTTGATAATGCCTACAAAAAAGTCAGCGATAGCATAATGTCTAACTTTTATTTGTTATTTTTTTATTAAAAAAATATTTAAATCGTTAGGTCATGTTTATCTATACTAATATTATAAAGTGGTAAAGTTTGTGAGTTTGTAGGAAGTAATCTCTGGATCTACTGAACCGATTTTGAAAATTCTTTTACCAATAGAAAGCCACGTTATTTGTGAGTGTCATAGGCTATATATTAATCCGAAAAATGGTAAATATGAACACCCTTTTTGTTTTTTATTCAAAGTTACTTTCATTTTGAAAAATTCTAGATTTTCGTCTTTCATTGACAACTATAACAAGTTTCCTAAACACGAGAAGGCAAAACAATGATTAACAAGGCAATACAATGAATAATTATGAAAATCTAAAAAAAAACATACAAATAATGCGTAAAATGCAAAGAAAAGTGATTTTTGTTTCTTCTTCTTAGGGTACCTCTACAGAATGGGTCTTCGTGACCAACTCAGCAAGGACCCCTTAGCTCCCTATATAAAAGTACATAATAATTATAAAGAATTGCATTTCTGCTTCAATGGGATCACAACTTGTCAATTGTGTACCCTATTTGTTGTGGCACCCTGGTGGTTTGGCGAAGCGTAGGTACCTACTTACTTCGCAAACGGGCTCGCCCTACTGTTGTTATTTTTACTATGACTTCGGGTTGGACACGAAATTATTTGCCAGGCAACATTACAATAATAAAAACGAAGTTCGTATGAATGCGCACGGTGCACATAAGGCCAAATTATTAATTTACAACGACAAAAATATAAAACATTATTTTATTTTATTTTCTCGTCAGAAATGCTTATAAGTGGACTACCTAATATTTATCTTTCAGAAAAATGACTATTGTAGGGCCAAAATCAACGTGCACCTGAAGTCATAAAGCATTAGGCCGGACGACGCGCGGAAGGATGTCCAACAAGTCGACGTTGCTTATCGATAATTTACTCAAATCAAATAAAATAATTTATTCTCTTAAAAACTTATGTGTAGTTGCGTAGACATTGTATCATTGCTTACATTTATACTTCTTACATTATTGAATTCCCTATAATGTTGCCGAACAAAATGAAAAATATTTATTATTTGGAATGTCGTACAAAAATACATCGGGATTTTTTTTCTACAAGATAGCAGCGACAGCAGTTCAGATGACGAGTAGAATATAGCTTTTTAAATATATATTTGTTTAGCCTGACCAACCTATAATTATATTTTTTGTTAAAATGTAATTTGTAATATTTAGTACTTAGTTTCATGTTACATTTTAAGATAAGATTTAGGTTAATGTAAATATTTTTTAAATATTCTTTAAACTTTTATTTTACTTTATTGTTGCATGTATACGTTAGTTTGTATTTACGAAAAATTTTCTTAATAAATGAGTTTAAAACTTACTAAACCAATTATTACAAATAAATTCATCGAAAATTTTCATCATAATCTATAATATCCATCGATATCTCTTGGTATCTATATCGATCCAACCATCGATCCATTATCGATATTCCATCGATACGTCGATAATCCATCGATACTGCTATTATTATTTTTAAAACACGCATCCCCATAGTGCGAGCGAAAGACAGCGAGTGTGAGCGAGAGGTCCGGCCTAATGATTTATGACTCCAGGTGCAAGTTGATTTTGGCCCTACTATAGTTTTGGTTAGTTGGGGTCAGGTGCTCATAGTATTCGTTTTTTTTTAAATCATATTACATTATTTCTGCATTTTAAAATATACAAAATAATAGTGACATTGGTACATATTGAACAGTTTCGATAAAAACATTATTATGCATTCACATCTTCATTATCCTTATCATCATCATCACCAACACACAAAAAAAGGCAGTCTTACAATGTTTAATACAACCTCATTGAATTGTGTTTTATATTCATTTGTTTCTTTCGCGTATTTGTCATAATATCAGAATCGGATCCGTGATACTAGCATCCGGATAAATATGTTATTATTGATGTTGATTCTTAATGTTTTCCCGAAGTGATATTCAAATTTTTTCAAATTCAAATTCTTTATTTTACAAAAAAAAAACAGAAAAACAGTTACAAATAAATTAAACCTAACCTAACTGGATCGCAAGAGACGTCCGCACTGAGGTAGGCTCAGATTCGTATAATTAAGTACTGCCTAATGCTAAATAAAAAAATACGTTGAAGAATGCCGTGAAAAATAAAGTGAACTATTTTTTTTGTAAAAAATAAAATTTCAAATAATCTCAAAATGTATGTGATAATAATATTATATATAGAACAAAAAGCATGCCAATCATAAATATATGCTAGGTGAGTTGTGTTAGGGATGGTAAGTTAGCTAGGAATAAAACAAATTAGTTTTTCAGTTTCTTTCCTTCCCTGAGTAATCAACCAGTGGGTTAGTCTTTTTTTGTTTATATTTATACCTTGAGTATAAATGCCGGGTATATTCTTAGTTTTATTTAACGAAGACGGTGCCAAGTATAGAAAATTTCTCTGTGCATGGGTACTATTTAGTTTAGGAACTTTGTGGTTACTATTAGTAATCGCTCGTGTTATAATTTTATGGGTTGTTTGCTGGTGCAATTCTTTATGTTTGTGATAATAGAGTATTATCGTTTTAGCAAATGTTTGCCGTACATCAAGAACAGAGAACTCACGAAAAAGTGTAGTATGTATGTATGAATATTGCACATACTACACAATATCCATACAACTTGCGGTGTCAACTACAACGGGCGAGCCCGTCACCACAGGACGTTTTAACGATTTTCTCGTTCTGTCGCCCTGCAGTGAACGTAGAAGACTTTGGACAGAACAATCCAACGTCCAGCTACGTCACAACCCGCAAGAAGCCAACGCCTTACCGCAAGATAGCCAGTAATGTTACCTGGCGGGCCGAACACTCGCGCCCTTGCTTCCAATTGTGACCAGAGTTCTCCGGTCTCTCGAATGGTTCCGAGTTCGAGGTCGCTTGCGCGGTCCTCTCCCTTACGAAGCGGTGAAACGGTGTACACCGAATCTATCGCGGACCAAGGCGTCCTTTGCCCGACTCTGAACCGGGATCGGATGGCCAATGGTCATTTCAAGAGCAGTCGCCGTAAGGTAGGCAACCACCCCCGCTCTATAGGAAACAATACAGTTCCCAGACTCCCCCGATTGTTAGTCGGAGAGCACAATCGATTGGCTTGCGCCGCTCGGTGCGCAGACCGTCCAGGAGCGCCAGAGGTTTGATTCCCATGGGAGACTGGTTGACCCAGTGTCCTACCCAGGTTCGCACCCCATGCGTGGAGGCCATCGGATGGGTGTTGACCCGTGAGTGTGACCGACCCTGAACACATGGGTCATCGTGGCCACCTCATCATGGGCCCATTAGCTCCCATATCCATACGTATGTATGAATATTGTGTAGTATGTATGTGTATCTGTAGATCAAGCAGTTGCACCACAGTCTCTTTTTCGATATTATAATATTTGCCGGATAACACTTCCATTTTGCCTTTGCTCTCACATAATATGAGGGATAGATCAGCCCGTTTACCTTTTGCTTCAAGTCTCATTGTAATATCTTCTTTTGTCAACTCAAGATCCACTATACTACCTAAAGCTTTTCAGGGCTGTACGGTTTTAAAGTAGCAGAGGATGACGTATCATGCACCACTATCATTTTTTTCAATCTGTTGGGCAATGATTCAATGGTTAATTTCACAAATTGGTTTGTAGGTCTCTTGCCTGATTTCACTAAGCTTGATTATGAATCCAAGCAAAGTTCTTCAGAATTGAGACCCGATAGAAACAGTTTAACATGTCTTTGCTTACTGCGTTGACAACTCTCTACGAACAATCTGCTTGGCCTGCCTCGCATCTTTTGCTACGAATGCTTTTGTGCTGATCATGGAAACTGTGGTGGTTCAATCTCCGGGATATTCAGGTCTTAATCGGGCCATTTCATGTTATTAAAACGGTAGTACATTTCGCCAAAAGCTTCGAAACAAACAAGGCTATTGGCCTTCAATGCCAGAATGATTGGACAACAATTGGAGACTTTTGCATTCCTCCTCCAACGCACTGGAAAGTAATGTTGTATGACTGGACGCCAGAGATGCTGAAATTTTATTTAAATGCCTTTCAGCATACGCTTCCAGACCCCAGTAACCTCGCTCGTTGGAGCTTTGCCGAGGATAGTTCATGCCCCTTTGTAGCAATACCCCTTGCACAGCCAGGCATATTCTAGCTGGCTGCAAGGTGGCCTTAGATCAAGGACGGTACACTTACCGCCACGACAAAGTCGTTGCTGTTATTCGCGAGGTAATTAGCCTCTCAGTGGCTCGTGCCAACAAGTGTTTGACAGTACCCTCCAAACCTCCAATACAGTTTGTGCGGGATGGCTCTAAAGTCAAAAAACATTTCACTAAAAAACCTTCCTCAATAATCGAGAAAGCTTCAGATTGGATTCTGGAGGTCGATTTGGTCTCTAAGCAGTATAAATTCCCTGAAAGTCTCGGATGCACAGCCCTGCGTCCAGATATAACTCTTTACTCTCTATCTCGGAAGATGGCCCTTATCGTAGAATTAACTGTTCCATGGGAATCAAATATACCAAAAGACCACGAGTACAAATTAAATAAATACCATGATCCCGCAAATGCCATCACCAGGAACGGCTTCACTGTTCACCTTAACGCGGTGGAAGTTGGCGCTCGTGGCCTGCCAGCTAAATCTCTGTTTCACCTATTTAAAGATCTTGGTCTCTCCAGGAAAATAATCAACTACTTCTTAGAAAAAATATCTAAAACCCCGATGATTTCCGCATCTCAAATTCTATGGCTTCAAAGGGGGAGTGAATGGGTGGTAAAGTGTACGCTCACATGTGGCAAGACAGCTGTCCTAAACCTAATCCACTGCCCGGAATCCACTGCTCACCCCCCAGAAGTGTAATAACACTTTATGATGGGCCCGACTTCGGTCGGTGAATTCCATGGCAGCTCCGTTTGTATTTTATTAACTTGACTACATGTTTTATTTGTTTAGAAAATTCACTGACACTAAACTTGGTCAATATATACTGTAATAACTGTTAATTCTACTGCAATGACTGCAACTTCTAAAACTTTTTTTTTTAAGCACTGAAAATATTTTTTTCTCTTCATTTTCTTTAGAGCGGGGTCGCCATGACTACCTGCAAAGAACGCGCTCAATTTAACAAAGGGGGGAAACAGGGGGACTGTGTTTTACTTTTTTATAATAGCTTTAAGGTATATTTTCGAACTAGTAAAAAAACGTCATGGTACTTTGCGGACTTTTTGTCTAACTCTAGCTAAAGTAAAACAATGTTTTTAAAAAAATCAAAAGTGTTTCGTAAAAGTTACATTATATCTATAGTACGTACAAGTATTATAGATATACACATATAGTTATACACTTTAATATCCATATTAAAAACTTTGAATTTTAAATGTAGTACAAGCGCGGTTACTCCTTCAACAATTCAGGCGCATTTAAACGGTAAGGGCCGCGCAGGGCCATGTAAAAGATTATCGACTTTAAGCGCACGCGCAGGCTATTGTATTACATTAAAAAAATATTTTTTTACTCTGCATTGTGGACTGGTTTGTAGAGAACGTTTTGAATGTATTTGTGGTTAGTTTGAAAAAAATTATTATTTGTATTATGGTCGTCGTAATTTAGTTATTCGGCCTTATGTGCGGCGGCCGTGGGTATGGCAAAAAGGCGATATCGCATATGTATGATATGATCTGCGGTTAAAATATTCAGTTCTTTTTTATAAAATTTAATATGTTTTTTTTTTACACAACCGTGGCACTCCAATAAGACTCAGGATGTGAGCTAGCCTTATCACAGGTGTGCCTAGCAAGGCGGGCTTGGTTTCACTTTACTCGGTACATTAAGAAAATAAACTTCTATATTTAATTCATGCGCAATTTAGCCCGGGCCCACAGACAGATGTATGCCTAAATTTAGAAGCATATAGGGGGTATTTTATGGGTTGTAATATATATTCGATGAGTTAATCATCGAATCGTTTAACTCAATGGAGAGCTTCACTTGGCGAGGATGTTAAGGAACAGATAGCACTGGGGTCCCGTCTCCCCTACACCACCTGGCACAGTCTCAACAGACTGAGGGTGGGTGTGACAAGATGCCGGGCTAATCTCCTTCGATGGGGCTACACAGAGAACCCTATATGCATATGTGGAACGCTGCAGGATGAAGACCACCTCCGATCCTGCCTACAACTGTCAACCTCTATCGAATCACCAGGATCTATAAGAGGCAAACGATAAGGCCATCCAGGCCGAATATTTTTGGAGAGACATGTCCTAAAAAACCCGGACACGATATAAAAAAAAAAGGGTTTTATTTTGTACTCATTTATTTGAATGTACAGTAGAACTCCAATTAACCAAATCGATTGGGACCGGACCCCGTTCGGATAATCAAAAATTTGGATAATTGGATTTTTTTCAAAAAAGGGTACCTATATTTAAATTAATTACTGTATGTAGTTGAAAATGGAAGAAAAAAACTGTTTTTAAAGAAAAAGAGCCAGCCGATACACACTTTAAAGAATGAACAACCATACTTCTCAGCTAAGATCTTTCAGCTTTTTCACAAAGAATCGGACCTGAAATTGGGTTTCCTATAGAACGCTGCTGCAAAAACCACTTTAACCCGCTCTATCCGTAACATCCGATTCGGGACATTTATGTCGGCCGCCTAAACTCCGTAACATCCGCTACCGGACCAAGCGCTCGCCGCTGCGAAAAATGCAATTTACGATTCGAAACGTCGTACTATATGTTTTCTGACGGAGCAACGATATGGCCAAAATATCTTTAATTCAAGATTTCTGTGTGGCAATATCGAACGGCGATTTAAAAAGTGAGCATAGACGTCAAACGCCTAGTCTCCCGTCGGCATTGGCACGGCCGCGTACGGCTCCGCGGAATTGGTGATAAAAAGTGTGTGTGTGCAGTTTTTGAGTGTTATTTACCGGAGAACAGTGAGTAATTTGCATTTTAAGTAGTTTCGGAATGAGGATTAGTCATTTCAGATAGTCCATTTGCTGTTTTTCACGAATTTTTAAAGAGAACACTTCGGCGACAACAAACGGCTCGCGAAAAAATGGTTGTTATTATTTTGTAATGTTTATGAAATATCCCGATATATTGCGAAATATGACGTAATGTCGCTTTAATTTACTAACAAAATAAGTATTGCTTCATTTACATCCTAAGTTATCACATAATTAGGCGTATTTTGAAAATTATATCTTGTTTTGTAAAATGAATCGCGCAAAGAAACTTGTTTTGATAATTACTATGAGAGAATAAAGTGCGATTTTCCATAGTTTTTCAATGAAATGTGACTCTTTGGAGTATAGTAATTAGTTATTAGACATATAATAAGTCTATGATAAGACAATATAATTGAAAAAATCTAACGAATTTTATATTATGAGCATTCAAAGTTTATTATTAAGTTCGGACGCGGAAACTCTCAAAACTTTAGATTTTTCTATAATATCAGACAAAGCTCAAAGTTCTGGTGTGATTTCTAAGAAGTGTGATGTAGTAATAAAGTTATTTTGAAAGAATTTCATATAAAAAATACCATAAGTAGTCACAAATTAAAAATTAAAAAAAAATTTTTTTACGAGAATACATAAAATTTTTCTTGGCTGAATAAATAAATATTTTTGTATGCAAATAAGTAAAAAAAATATATCGTTTTGGTAAAGCATTTAATAAAGAATATAACTGTATTTACAATTTTTGCATATTTTACGGATTTTGTGACAAAAAAATCGAAATGATTTTATAGGCGAGTTTTTTCAGTTTGCCAATTTTGTAATATTTATTCATTATTATCTTAATTTTTTTAACGAGATAAGGTTATAATGTTTTATATGTCAAATTTCAATGCGATCATTTTTCTCTTTATCTTTTTTAAATCCGTTTAGTGGTTTATAAGTTATGATCGTTTTTCTCAAGGTCGTTGACTCGCGTCGATTTTATGCCCGAATATGTCGCGCGCAAAAGTGATAGGTGAGTTTTTACTTCGCGACAGGAGGCGTTAATCATCTTCTAAATCTTTGCTTTTTGCTGCCTTCATTGATTTTTTTAATGGACTTCCATCTTTGTTTTCAAGCACTGACACGAAGTGTAAAAGTGTAGGTTTGCTCGTTTCAGTCTTATTTTTTCCCGATTAATTTCGGATCAGCGATTTGGAAAGTCGGATTTCGGATAATTGGAGTTCTACTGTATATGTAACTAATAAATAAATAAAATAAAATAAAGGACCTTTTTCATTTTTCTAAAGGAGTGCGTGCAATTGATTTTTGTTACAATGTTTTAATCAGTATTATGTCAATGAATGAGTTTCGTAAAATATAATATAATATAATAGTAAAATAGTCGGTAATCTCGAACGGTATCTTTTGAGAGCATTGACAACAATTGCGAAATATTGTGATATATTCAACGAAAGTAAGAGATAATTAATAAACGTCATAGATTAGATACGTCTAGCTACTCATAATTTGATGTATTTTCGAAGAGATATAGCTATCTATGTAACTATAACTAGAGTCCGGTCAAAAGCTTATTTTTGAATTTGTCCAAAAGAAAAGAAACTCCTTGTATACTACAAATTAGCATAAGTAAATAAAATAAATAAGTAAAATACAAACAGAACTGCCATGGAAATCACTACCACCCATTCACTCCCCTTTCAAAGCCAAAAATTTGAGATGTGGAAATCGCGGTTTTAGATAATTTTTCTAGGAAAGAGTTGATTATTTTTCTGGAAAGATCAAGATCTTTAAAGAGGTAAATTAAAGATTTAGATGGTGGCAGGCCACGAGCGCCAACTTCCACCAAGTGAAGGTTCTATGGAGTTGATTATTTTCCTGGAGAGACCAAGATCTTTAAAAACGTGAAACAGAGATTTAGCTGGCAGGCCACGAGCGCCAACTTCCACCGCGAGAAGGTGAACAGTGAAGCCGTTTCGGGTGACGACATTTGCGAGATGATGGTATTTATTTAATTTATACTCGTGGTCTTTTAGGATATTTGATTCCCATGGAACAGTCAATTCTACAATTACGGCTATCTTCCAAGACAGAGAGTCAAGAGTTATATCTGGACGTAAGGCTATGCATTCGAGACTTTCAGGAAATTTTGGTCTGAAACTTTCTCGATTATTGATAAAGGTGTTGTAGTGAAATGGTTTTTGCCTTTAGAGCCATCCCGCACAAACTCTATTGGGGGTTTGGAGGGTAGAGTCAAACCCCTGTTGGCACGAGCCACTGAGAGTCTAATTACCTCGCGAATAACAGAAAGGGCGGTGTCGTGGCGGTAAGTGTACCGTCCTTGATCTAAGGCCACCTTGGTGCCAGCTAGAATATGTCTAGCTGTGCAAGGGGTATTGCTACAAAGGGGACATGAACTATTCTCGGCATAGCTCCTAACGAGCGAGGTTACTGGGGTCTGGAAGTGTATTCTGAAAGGCATTTAAATAAAAATTTCAGCATCTCTGGTATCCAGTCATACAACATTACCGCTTCATAAGGGAGAGGACCGCGCAAGCGACCTCGAACTCGGAACCAATCGAGAGACCGGAGAAATCTGGTCACAATTGGAAGTGAGGGCGCGAGTATCTCGAGCCCGCCGGGTTTATTCCTGGCTAACTCGCGGTAAGGCGTTGGACTCTCACGGGTTGTGACGTAGCTAGATGTTGGATTGTATTGTCCAAAGTCTTCTACGCTCACTGCAGGGCGATAGAACGAATAATTGTTAAAACGTCCTGTGGTGACGGGCTCGCCCGTTGTAGTTGACACCTCAAGATGTCCCGTTTAGATGCACTAGTGACAGCTAGTTTAAAATCCTGATTGTCCTTAGCCAAACCAGCTGACCCCTCGACTCTCTTCAGGTCCAAACACAATTTTGGGCTAGCTCTAAAACTGCCCTCTCTGCTCTCCACGCACGCCAACTCCAGAATACACTTCCAGACCCCAGTAACCTTGCTCGTTGGAGCTATGCCGAGGATAGTTCATGTCCCCTTTGTAGCAACACCCCTTGCACAGCTAGACATATTCTAGCTGGCTGCAAGGTGGCCTTGGATCAAGGACGGTACACTTACCGCCACGACAAAATCCTTGCTGTTATTCGCGAGGTACTTAGCCTCTCAGTGGCTCGTGCCAACAAGGGTTCCACAGTATCCTCCAAACCCCCAATACAGTTTGTGCGGGTTGGCTCTAAAGGCAAAAAACATCTCACTGCAAAACCTTTCTCAATAATCGAGAAAGCTTCAGATTGGATTATGGAGGTCGATTCGGTCTCTAAGCAGTATAAATTCCCTGAAAATCTCGGATGCACAGCCCTGCGTCCAGATATAACTCTTTACTCTCTATCTCGAAAGATGGTCCTTATCGTAGAATTAACTGTTCCATGGGAATCAAATATCCCAAAAGACCACGAGTACAAATTAAATAAATACCATGCCCTCGCAAATGCCGTCACCCGGAACGGCTTCACTGTTCACCTTCACGCGGTGGAAGTAGGCGCTCGTGGCCTGCCAGCTAAATCTTTGTTTCACCTTTTTAAAGATCTTGGTCTCTCCAGGAAAATAATCAACTCTTTTCTAAAAAAATTATCTAAAACCGCGATTTCTGCATCTCAAATTCTATGGCTTCGAAGGGGGAGTGAATGGGTGGTAAGGTGAACGCTCACATGTGGCAAGACAGCTATCCTAAACCTACCACAGCCGGTTCGTAAGTCCGGAATCCACTGCTCACCCCCCGGAAGTGTAAAAAAAAAAAATAGTATTATGATGGCCCCGACTCCGGTCGTTGAATTCCATGGCAGCTCCGTTTGTATGTTATTTATTGGCCTTCAATGCCAGAATGATTGGACAACAATTGGGGACTTTTGCATTCCGCCTCCAATGCACTGGAAGGTAATGCTCTATGACTGGACGCCAGAGATGCTGAAATTTTATTTGAATGCCTTTCAGAATACACTTCCAGACCCCAGTAACCTCGCTTGTTAGGAGCTATGCCGAGAATAGTTCATGTCCCCTTTGTAGCAATACCCCTTGCACAGCTAGACATATTCTAGCTGGCTGCAAGGTGGCCTTAGATCAAGGACGGTATACTTACCGCCATGACAAAGTTCTCGCTGTTATTCGCGAGGTAATTAGCCTCTTAGTGGCTTGTGCCAACAAGGGTTTGACAGTACCCTCCAAACCCCCAATACAGTTTGATGGCTGGCTCTAAAGGCAAAAAACATTTAACTACAAAACCTTTCTCAATAATTGAGAAAGCTTAAAGGTGAGCCCGCACCTACGCGTCGCGTCGCTGCACGTAACTGCGCGTCGCGACAAAATATTCTTTCTATAGATTTGTATGGACTAAACCGCACCTGAGCGGAGCGGCGCTGCGCGTCGCCGCGCGTCGCGTCCGAGTTGGTCACCTGAGAATACCTTGACGCGACGCGCAGCGCAGCGCTGCGACGCTCCGCTCAGGTGCGGTTTAGCGAACTGCAAGTGGTGACTCATTATACTCCGCGGAGCCGCGCCGAGTGTACGTCGCTACGTGTTGCCGTTCCGAAGTTTTGGTGTATGACGATTTCGGGTTTGGTGTATGACGATTATTCGATTATTTTTATGAGTCAGTTAACGAATACCTATTCAAATTTATTTATCCATTTTCGATTGACATATTTTACAATTTTAAATAGTCAAGACCTAACTAGGCGGCCGCCTGTTCTAAGGTAGACAATTTATTTTCATCGCTATTGTTTTAGAATTTCTTTTAACATCATACATACTTAATAAAATTACCCTAATATCCTACATAAAATTCAAAACAAAATGTCATAAAAAACATTATAAACTATCAAAAATAAGTAAATAATTTGAATTATATTTAAAAAACATCAAAAATATTCAAAATATCCTTACAAATACAAAATATTATTTAATGAGTTGTCAAGAAAGAATTCAGTTTATGCCATTCATTGCCATATATAAATGTTTTCTTCTAAAATGCCATCACATATTAACTATATGTAGGTACAAAGTTAGAGCCATGAACGAAAAAAATGATAATGCTTGTTAGCAAATACGACGAAATTTTTGATATATCTCACCGATATTACATGGACCAAAAACGAAAGGAGAATATATGGGAAGAAATCAGCGAGGATATGGGAGTGTAAGGTTTTTTTTAGTTTCTTTAATTTCAACTTAGTTTATTAAGAATTCAGAATCATGTATCTGATACTGTTATTATTTCTAGCATTGTTCTTTAAAAAACGTATTTTCGTGAATATCTACAACCCCTAGATATATATCTGGACGTATTTAACCCGCTCAGCACGTAACATCCGATTGGGGACATTTATGCCGGCCGCCTAAAATCCGAAACCTCCGCTACTGGATATCGCGCTCGCCGCTGCGAAAAATGCAATTTACGATTCGAAACGTCGTACTTAATGCTTTCTGACTGCGCAACGATATGGCCAAATAATCTGTAATTCGGCGGCGAACGGCGAAAAAATCGAACGGCGATTTAAAAAGTCAGCATAGACGTCAAAACGGCAGTCTCCATCGGCCACCGCCGCGGCGGCGTATAGTTCCGCGAACTGGTTCTTTGTGCAGTGTTTTGTGCAGTGTTTTGTACCATTTACTGGATAACAGTGAGTAATTTGCATTTTTAAGTAGTTTAGGCATGAGGATTAGTCAATTGAGATAGTCCATTTGCTGTTTTTCACGAATTTTTAAAGAAAACACTTCGGCGACAACAAACGGCTCGCGAAAAAATGGTTGTTATTATTTTGTAATGTTTATGAAATATCCCGATATATTGCGAAATATGACGTAATGTCGCTTTAATTTACTAACAAAATAAGTATTGCTTCATTTACATCCTAAGTTATCACATAATTAGGCGTATTTTGAAAATTATATCTTGTTTTGTAAAATGAATCGCGCAAAGAAACTTGTTTTGATAATTACTATGAGAGAATAAAGTGCGATTTTCCATAGTTTTTCGATGAAATGTGACTCTTTGGAGTATAGTAATTAGTTATTAGACATATAAGTCTAGGATAAGACAATATAATTGAAAAAATCTAACGAATTTTATATTATGAGCATTCAAAGTTTATTATTAAGTTCGGACGCGGAAACTCTCAAAACTTTAGATTTTTCTATAATATCAGACAAAGCTCAAAGTTCTGGTGTAATTTCTAAGAAGTGTGATGTAGTAATAAAGTTATTTTGAAAGAATGTCATATAAAAAAATACCATAAGTAGTCACAAATTAAAAAATTTTTTTTTTACGAGAATACATAAAATTTTTCTTGGCTGAATAAATAAATATTTTTGTATGCAAATAAGTAAAAAAAAAATATCGTTTTGGTAAAGCATTTAATAAAGAACATAACTGTATTTACAATTTTTGCATATTTTACGTATTTTGTGACAAAAAAATCGAAATGATTTTATAGGCGAGTTTTTTCAGTTTGCCAATTTTGTAATATTTATTCATTATTATCTTAATTGTTTTACGAGATAAGGTTATAATGTTTTATATGTCAAATTTCAATGCGATCATTTTTCTCTTTATCTATTTTAAATCCGTTTAGTGGTTTATAAGTTGCGATCGTTTTTCTCAAGGCCGTTGACTCGCGTCGATTTTTTGCTCGAATATGTCGCGCGCAAAAGTGATAGGTGAGTTTTTACTTCGCAACAGGAGGGGTTAATGCCAAATATCTATCAACATTTTGTAGGTATAATTTCGAATATTATGGTGAGAATACTTGCTTAGAGTAGATACCTACATACATATCAGATACATTGTTAAGCAAGGTTTTTTTTTTGAGCAAAGAGAAACACTTCGTAGTCCGAGTCCATTTAGGTTCGTGGTTAGAAGGCACGAGCAAATAACGCACGACATTCAGCCGCGAGCGTCTGGCGCCGACTGCCTCTTACAAGCAGTTGCTTGCAGTTGCCTGCCGCGCTGGTGGGGTTTGACGGTTGACGCGCGGCGACGCGCAGCGCAGCGACGCGACGCGTAGGTGCGGGCTCACCTTCAGATTGGATTCTGGAGTTCGATTCGGTCTCTAAGCAGTATAATTTCCCTGAAAGTCTCGGATGCACAGTCCTCCGTCCAGATATAACTCTTTACTCTCTATCTCGGAAGATAGAGAGTGAAGAGTATTTCTCTTATAAGAGTACTTCTCTTATTGTAGAATTAACTGTTCCATGGGAATCAAATATCCCAAAAGACCACGAGTACAAATTAAATAAATACCATGATCTCGCAAATGCCGTAAGCCGGAACGGCTTCACTGTTCACCTTCACGCAGTGGAAGTTGGCGCTCGTGGCCTGCCAGCTAAATCTCCATTTCACCTCTTTAAAGATATTGGTCTTTCAAAAAAAATAATCAACTCTTTCCTAGAAAAATTCTCTAAAACCGCGATTTGCACATCTCAAATTCTATGGCTTCGAAGGGGGAGTGAAGAAGTGGTAACATGAACGCTCACATGTGGCAAGACAGCTGTCATAAACCTACCACAGCTGGTCGTTAGTCCAGAATCCACTGCTCATCCCCCCAGAAGTGTAAAAAATAGTATAATGATGGGCCCGACTCCGGTCGGTGAATTCCATGGCAGCTCCGTTTGTATTTTATTTTATTGATAAAACTATAAAAATAGATATTTTTGTAGTTTTATTAGATTATTCCAGCAAAATTAGTGCAAGATCTTGGTATTTCGAGATCCTGGTATACTGAGATTGCATTCCGCATCAGAGGTTATTTTCAACAGCTGGACAGCACCTTGAAGACAGCTAGAATATGTCTAGCTCTGAAAGGGACGTTGCTGCTAAGGGGACATGAACTATCCTTTGTAAAATATCGCAAGAATGCGTATTTGTTTCATACTTGAATTGGCAGGAGACTCATACACACCGTTCATTCGCTTTCACCATTTTTATGGTCTAATATTTTTCTGGAGTTTGTGAATGTTTTGTCTCTAGAACGTCATTCAAAACGTAATGTGAACCACCTTGTAAAATACCTACGTGTTGACAAAATGACAGCTATTTCTGAAGATCCGTTTGACTATTTGTATGCGATTTGACAGTTTGCCACGCGCTCTCGGGGCAAATGAAAAATGTGGAAAATCAATATTTTCTTCTAGTTTTATGGTTTTCTGACAATTATTTTGTGGTGAAATGCATTCTTTTGTTGTTTTTATGACTCTTTGGTGACAAAAAATATAGGAATTTTCACATAAAATATTTTTTGTCTTTTCTAGTGTTTTCTAATTTTTTCAGCAGTTAATTTCTTATGAATAAGCATTTCTGTGTGATTTTTGTTGGTTTTTGTTTTGTTATTTTTTCTAAGAGCAGCGAGTGTATTGTTTTAAAATGTAACATCTTATTTTTTAAAACTATAAAACGCAATATTTGTCTGTCAAATCTATTTATCCAGAGTTCAAATGAAGTCTTTAGTTCATAGGCTGACCCCGCTCTGTGGTAAAATTACTTGCATTTTATTTTCGGAAACTCTGTGAACATACTATAGAATGACATGAAAGAGCGCACAATACTGAAAATAATTATAATCTGCATATAAACTCTGTAGATTGCTGCAGATTGGATGCGGTGCATCACCGGACGTGTTTTACCATACTATGGAGAGATACAGTACCACGCGCACTGCGGAAATTATCACGCAGATTGCAAGCAGAGATAGCACAAGCATAGACAACGAATGACTAATAAGTCCGAACATTCCACCGTAGTGCACGGACTACAAGAATGCGTTTATTTTTGTTCCGCGTTAAAAAATGTACCGCAACGCACCTTAGTCTGCCGGCCCTAACCCTTCGGCTACGTAACGACCAATATTGGCAGCTTGTTCCCGGAGCGCACAGCAATATCATTTTCTAATTCGAACGCATCCTAAAATCCATCCAATAAAATATCTCATTATTACCATAGATACATAGACGGCCGCTAAAATAATTTTGCGCGTCATTGAAGGGATATTTCTGGTAAAATTTCATTGTCCAACATCGCTGTTCGGTCGTCATTGTCAAACATGGGGTGGTGAAGTTTTTTTGTGTTTTCAGTTGGAATATGAATATAAATGTAAGTAAATTTGATTCTAAAACACTTTATGAAGCGAATTCAGTGATTTTATGTACATTTTTTCCAATTTTACCTGTTTTTCTGAGTTGAAAAATTGGGTGCGGTTTGTCGCTATGGTGTCATTACTAATTATTGAGTTTTTTGCAAAATGCAAAATGTTTTTTGCTCTAAAAATGCAAAATGTCTGCCTAATTCGTTGACAAAATTTATATTATTTTGTTTTTCGCTGAAATATATGAAGTTTTTGGCGTATCTGTAAATTAATGAGGTTATTTTTTTCGAGTTTTTTTTCGAGAAATCAATTTTTATTGGTTTTTATGAGCTAATAGCTAAATATTTTTGTATGTAAATGAACAAAACGAAATATCACCTTTGATAGAGAATCTAATAAAGATTACGATAGAATTTACAATTTCTAAATAGGGTTCCGTATTTTTCCGTAAGACAAGTACAAGTTAGAAATGCAGTTTTTTTTTACTTTTTTGACTTTCTCATATTTATTCATAATTATCTAATTGTTTTACAAAATGAGATTTCAATATTCTATATACGAAATTTTAATGCGATCATTGCACAGTTATTCTTTTTATGATTGCTATGGTAGTTCCATAGTTATAGTACTTTTTGTCGAGCGCGGCGATATTGCAAGAAATTCTAATAAATTGCCACGGTCTGCCATGAAATTAGGCAGCTACTCGAGGGGCTAATTAAAAATATATTTATTTACATATTTCGACTTTCTGTCTACATAAGCGGTTCTTTTCAATCATTTCCATAATGCTGGGTAATCAAAACCGGTATTATTGCAGTATAGGTACCTCTTCTAGATTGTTATTTTTAACGTCACCAGACTATATTCACCACGCTGATTCCGAATCTGCAATAATATTTATTCGGTCTCAATAAATAAGCGAGATATAGGCATTCAAAAAAGCGCCAAACCCATACATTTCGGTAGTTTTTTTAAAAAATAATACATAAACACCTATTTGGCGGTAGGTTAGGTTAGGTTTTTTTTAAACAACCTTAAAAACTGAGGTAAAAAAAAATTTTTTTTTTTTGTATGTAAATTTGGTTTTGAAAATTTACTCGTCCGAAGCTTTTTTCTTTCACATTTAGCGTTACAATGATCTAACCTAGTAGTATTTCTTTGTTTTTTTTTTATTTCTGAGAATACTGCAATAATTCCTATACTGCAATAATTCCTCAAAACCTATTTTAAATGAAAAAAGGGTAGAAAAACACAATCATAGACAAAAAAAAATAAATCTGATCCCGTAAATTTCTCATTTCAAAAATTAATTAAAACAGCAAAATAATAAAACCATATCATTATCAGGTAAACGGTGAAAACACCAGGGAGAGGAAAACTACTTTATAAGATTTCTTCAATTTTAATTGGACTGAAATTTCGCAATCGACAAAAATACTCGTACACGTAAACAAATGAAGCGCCATTAAATCGAAATAGGAAAATAACATATTTTTTAACGATTGAGTGCTATAATAAACCAATATAAACACTGCAACATTATGTGTATTTATTGAAAAATGCATTTTTTTAAGTAATTACCAAAATAATGCGTATTGTTTGATAACAGCAGCTGTGACAGTTCGGCACGCGTCAATTGGCGCGCCAAATTTTGACATAAACAATACAGTGAAATAACAACATAACACCCGGGGTTTTCGTTAAATATTTAATCCGCAGTATGAATAAACGATAAAATATATGGCAGAATCGTTTTTGGGGTTGAAAACGAATAAATATAGCGATTTTAGTAAAATAAACAGCGCCTCTAGTGGATGCGATCGCGTACTATTGTGGATGTATCATGGCGGATTTTGTTAGGATGGTTTTACGGAAATATTGAATTTACTCACGCATTCCTCCTCTTTTTCCATGCCGGAAGGCATTTGAGGAACTGCCCTGTTTATCGCCGAGTAGTCCGGCAGCTCAGGGAGCTCCTCAGCCCTGTAAATCGGCATCGGTTTGGACGCGTCGAGCGCCCTCGCCCTAAACGAGAGCTTCGACATTTTTGTTGACAGCACTAAAACACGCTGGCGTCGCGGACAAAACTCACTATTTCACCACTTTACGGGTCCTCCGTGAGGTCCAGGGGGACCGTAAAACGCGCCGCGTACACCCTAGTTCGTTCCCATCGTTTCGATTTGCGCGCACTCAGTCACAATTACGATAAAACGGCGGCGAAACTTTGGCTGTCGCGCACGCCTCGCAGAAAGCCATCATGGCGGCTTTCCGTTTGACCAGCCACCATCGCCTCCAACCGACCAACTAGACCTAACCGCTCCGGCGCCAAACGAATACTTCTACAAAAATCACCGAATAATTCCAAAAACCACCAACACTAAACGTTGAAAAATCAGTGAAACCATAACATTTACATAAAAAAATCCACATAATAAAACTTTAAATGAATTTTAAAGTTTATTTATGCGATCAAAAATGCTTATATCGCATTAAAATATTTAAAAACGGATAACGAGTATTTTGCTATAATGTATCCGCGAGCACTACGGCTAGCACGCCGCGCGCGGGAAGCAGCCGCTCGGACATGCCGAATCAAATCAGCTACTCTTTTATCAGAAAACGTTTAATAACCTATTTAAATAAATTAGATCATCAAATAAAATCACTGTCGAAATAATGCATTACAATAGAAGTCATTTATTTGCGTATAAAATAATAAAGATCGTTGAAAAGTTGCTACACGAGAAAAATAATTCAATATGGCAGCCCAAGTGCCAGCGTGTTTTGCCGCTGTTTTTGAAAATTGCAAAACAAACATGCAAGTCATAAATGACGCACCCACTCATATGATTCAATAATAACAACAATGTAATCGTAAATTGAATTTTCGTATATTTTCCTCTTGACATTTTGCGCATTTCTTGCTATTTTTACTAATCGGGCGTTTTTAAATCTGGGGAAATTTTGGCAATCACTTATTGGAAATCAATTTATAATGGTTTATTTTAATGTTTGTAGTTTGTTCGTTGTCAAAATGCTTATATTTTATATCATTGTTATTGATTTCAATAGGATAGAGCAGTATACTTGAGACCAGTTGTAGAGTCCAAAATGGTCGGAAGGGAACAGGATTATATATAAATAGGAAATTGCAGGCTATTAATTATTTATTCTTATTTGATAGCTAGTATTATAAATGTCATCCTATTTGTATAATTACGGTGAAATCTTTATTAATTTTACTTTTCAATGCCTTGGATTACTGTAATGTTGATTAGTAATAAGCTAATAAACAAATAAATAAAAAATAAATAGCAGCAGTAGTAGTAGCAGGGGCATAGCTACCGCCGTATCAGCCTTATCAATTATACGGGGCCCTCGGGCCACGGGGGCCCCAAACCTGACCTGACCTGACCTGGCGACCTGAGTAGTATGTTTGAAATATTGCAACCGGAGAAACTCTTGTCTTCTTCAAACGAAGAGATATTAAACGCTTCCGGAAAACTGTCGGCTAAATACAGTAAAGACATCTCAGTTATTCTTTATGACCAATTAAAGGCTCTAAAAGCATGCCTAAAATCTGAAATTCAAAAAAATCATTCCATTAAGGAACTCATTGAATTATTGCTGATAACATTCAATAGTCTTGCATCCAGTTTTCCGGAGGTAATAACAACATGCTTTTTATTGTTGACCCTTCCAGTTACAACTGCAACTGCTGAAAGAAGTTTTTCAAAATTAAGACTGATAAAAAATTACCTAAGAACTTCGATGGGACATGAACGCCTTTCAGACCTGTCACTATTGTCCATAGAGGCAGAAACTTTAGAAAAACTAAAGTCATCATCAGCTATAAATGATTTAATAAATCAGTTTGCCGAAAAAAAGGCAAGGAGAGTGTATATTTAATTTGAATTGTTTGTAAAATTTTTGGAAAAAGTGACAGATAGATAATTATGATGAATAAATATTTCTTTTAATTTTATGCAAACATTTTTTTTCTTTTGTGAGAAATCTTTACCCTTCCTAAGGGCCCCCAAACAAATTTTTATACGGAGCCCCGACAAGGCACGCTATGCCACTGAGTAGTAGTAAACGGAGTGGGGGTTTGTTTCCAGCCCTTGATGTCAGCTGGATCTATAAGATCTTTTATAACTACCCACTTTGTGGTTGGGTCAGTGGTCTACTAGTAGACCGGTACTGCTTACCAGTCCAAGCAGATCACTGACCTTCAAGTTGGACAGATCGCTGGGTCCGAGAAAGGCTCGTTCCAGTAAACTGTGTCTTTTTGCGGTGAGGCCTGGGCAGAGACCAACGATGTGTATGCTGTCTTCAGGTTCTTCGCCACATATTCGGCAGTCCTTGCTCTTGGTCAAGCCAAGGTTGAATTGAATAGATGTGCTCTAAGGGTCGTGTGTCCGGTGAGGAGACCGATAGTGGTTCTAAGGTACTTCTTGCTCATGTCAGGTAGGGCCTTGGTTTTATTTTGAAGTGGTTGCTCAATAATGGCTTTTCCCTGGGAGGTATAATTTAAGTAATGTGTATTTTTTTCAGGAAACTAATAATTTTCTTATTATCTTATTTTCATATTACAGTTTTTGCTTTTTTAGAAACTCAAATATATTTGGTTTACACACAAAATATATTTTTTTTGTCATGTAAAACCTTGCTAAAATGTCATTTATTAGTAAATAAAAAAATGGAATTACCAAAAATTTCACAGTTGATATTGATCATTATTTCCGGTGACCCTTCATATGTAACTGTGTGGCCAATATCTCTACATCTCTGTATTAAAACTTTCACGCTAAATAGCTCTTCTCTGGTTCTTAGATTGTTGCAGGAGCCAAATTGCGCATCACAGACTTGTGCCTTGTTTGTTTCTATTATTTATTATCATACAACAATCTCTTACAGCCAACCCTATTGTTAGGTGTTTATATGTACGTAATGCGTGTAACGTGTGTGTAAGTGCATGTTTTGTTACTGTATTCGATCGACAGAGGAAATGCAATTCTGTAAATTTTTCCCCATCGGAAAATGGTGGCCTAGCCGAGAAACGGACCCGGACCCTTCACTGTTCACCTTCACGCCGTGGAAGTTGGCGCTCAGGCCTGCCAGCCAAATCTCTATTTCACCTCTTTAAAGATCTCGGTCTCTCTAGGGCAGTGTTTTTCAATTATTTTGTCTAAAATTAAAAATCGAAAATATTAAAAAATCTTTATTATATAAATATGCAAATATTGGACCTCATTGCGTTTATTTGTGAACTAAAACTAAAATCAGTCTAAGCGAACGAAACAGAGCAATACGTTAGAGCGGAATATGAAACGAACAATCGTCGATAAATAGGTACTACCTGTCGAACATATACTCGTCCGAATAAATTCGAGCATATTTCGTGCGGTGTAAGATTTGACCTTGGCGGGCAGTTTTAATGCGAAAAAGTGACAATCGGTCATCTCACATTCCGCTCTAGCGTATTGCCCTGTCTCGTTCACACGGACTAATTTCCAATTTTAGTTCAAGAAGAAACGCAATCGAGCCCATTGACAGCTTTGAAAGAGAAATATATTTATTATGTGTTTTTTGCTTTTTGATTTTACAAAACTTTATTGATCTAAGATGGAAACAGGTAAGAACAGAGTCAAAAGTGAAATTAAAACAATTAAAATTAAAGTGGTTTCGGCCCTTTTTTAGTTAGGTATTGAATGAAAGGGGGGTCGAGAAAACTAAGTTACAGTCCAAGAGGGGTCGAGTAAGTTTTATTTTTTTGGTTTATTTAAAGGTTGGAAAACACTGCTTTAGGGAAATAATCAACCATGAGCGATGTGGACTTAAAGAGACTTCTTTAAGTCCACATCGCTCGGATTTACATTTTGTAAGAGACTTCTTGCGGGGAGATTACAACAGCAATAGTATGGCTCACGCTATTGGCCTTCAATTCTAGAATGATTGAACAACAGTTGGGGACTTTTTCATTCCTCCTCTAACGCATTGGAAGATTATGTTGATACTTCCAGACCCCAGTAGCCTCGCTCATTGGAGCTAGTCTGAGGATAGTTCATGTCCCCTTTGTAGCAACACCCCTTGCACAGCTAGACATATTCTAGCTGGCACCAAGGTGGCCTTAGATCAAGGACGGTACACTTTCCGCCACGACGAAGTCCTTGCTGTTATTCTCTAGGTAGTTAGCCTCTCAGTGGCTCGTGCCCACAAGGGTCTGACAGTACTCGCCAAACTCTTAATACAGTTTGTACAGGATGGATCTAAAGGCAAAAAACATTCTCAATAATCGAGAAAGCTTCAGATTGGATTCTGGAGAAAGATTTGGTTTCACAGCAGTATAAATTTCCTTAAAGGCTCGGATGCACAGCCCTCTGTCCAGATATAACTCTTTCGACCCTATCTTGGAAAATGGCCCTTATTGTAGAATTAACTGTTCCATGGGAATCAAATATCCCAACAGACCACGAGTGAAAATTAAATAAATACCATGATCTCGCAAATGCCGTCACCCAGAATGGCTTCACTGTTCACCTTCAAGCAGTGGAAGTTGGCGCTTGTGGCCTGCCAGCCAAATTTGTTTCATCTCTTTAAAGATCTTGGTCTCTCCAGGAAAATAATCAACTCCTTCCTAGTAAATATATCTAAAACGACAATTTTTATGGCTTTAAATGGGGAGCGAATAGGTGTTACTGTGAACGCTCACATGTGGCAAGACAGCTGTCCTATACCTACTACTGCCGACCGTTAGCACAGTATACCAAACAGTAACTTTACTCCCGAGCTACAGGGCATTGCAGGAAGAGGGTGCGAGGAATGTGGGCAGAGGGGTATATCTCAATGCACGCCTTCGGTTAGCGTTACGCGCAGGCGACTTTTTCGAACATTTGAAGCTAAGTAGCCGACATCCGGCGGCTATATCCGAGCCCTTACGACTCGTGACATATTCGCTTCGATTTAAATTTTGTTCTAAGAGAAGCTGCTGTCTTGTATACTGTGCCGTTAGTCCGAAGTCCACGGCTCACCCCTCAGAAGTGTAATAATAGTATTACGACGAGCCTGACTCCGATCGGTGAATTCTATGGCAGCTCCGTTTGTATTTTATTTATGTAAGACCAGGCAACCTAACCGCCATGCCACAGTTGTTCCTCTATTGTATATAATATCCGTGTATCCTCTATTGTATATAATACTAGCTGACCCGGCGAACTTCGTACCGCCTAACAGTCAATTAATGTCGTTTTACAGATTAGCTGAACTTAATTTATGATTTTATGAAAGTAATACAATGAATACAAAATAAATATTAAGTTCACTATTTTATTAAGATAACAACACAAAAAGAAATATAAAAGTACAAAAAATATATAATGAAGAATATTTACAAATTCAACGTCAATACAAATCTTCGAGGTCACAACAAAAAACTCAACCGTACAAAATTTAAATCTAATCCTCATGTGGAATAAACTACCATTTGAAGTGATTAGTGCAATCTCTGTCAATCAATTTAAAAACAGACTCGATTTGTACCTAAAAACTTGTTAATATTGTTTAGCTTTACAAGATCTGATCTGGACGTATCAGCAGAGCTGCCTGTCCAGAATAAATAATAATAATAATAAATATGTATATCAATCGCGTGTTAGCAAGACATGATTGAATTAATTTTTATTTATTTTATTTTATTATTATTAAGGAAACTTACAGCTATTACAGTAGAAATATCTGAATTTTATTTATAGACTACAATGCCAGTTAAAAGTTTCCACTTAAAAATCGTAAAAATATAGTCGCCTAGGAAGGGTTAGGAGGAAGTGGAGGGGAATTAGATTTATAAATTTTATTTTAGTAATATTTTATTTTATTATTTTATTATTAGGGAAATTTTATGGTTTATTTTAATATTGAAGAAAGAAAAGAAAGAAGAAAAGAAAAAATATAATATAATTATTTCACTCGTCCTTATATTGCCTTTCAGAAGACCCGGAATAAGACTATTTACATATTGTGAATTAAACTATTTACATATTGTTCAGCATGGGATGCACTCGGTTTAATTCTCTCCGTTGAAGCACCTTGTGATATAAGATATTTTTAGTTTTTAAGCTATTGCATAGCTTTTATCGCGGGCCTAGGCCAGCGCGGCGACCGAATGAAGAAATTTCTTAACGAATATTAATGATTTTAAAATTATAAATACGTCTAAACGAGTACTGCTTACGATTCGAAAAAAAAATATATGTTAAACAAGAACATTTTCCTAATATTCTTAGCTTGGAATATTTTAGATTTTGTTTATATTTCATAGTGTAATTAATTTGTGAAATTAGGTCTAACCGAACACAAAAACGACTACTACGCAAATAATATCTGGCGTATTATTATGAAACCTGCACCATTTTAAAGATAATTTAATTATCTATCTTTTTATCTGCGATTTTTTCGAATAATCCGTTTTTTTTGCTTTATCGAATAAAAAAATCGTGAGCGGCGTTCTATCGGAAGATTAAATTATTCCGAATCATTTGCTTCCGCAGCCGCAAATGATTCGGAATAATTTCAACGTTTTCCGATAGAGCGCAGTTATCTGATATCAGAAAAAATAAAATAAATAAATAATTATAATTGCATACCTAAGTTATTAAAAATGCTATGCAATAGCTTTACCGCGGCAGTCCCCGAGTGCCACACGTATTTTTTTTAACAGGCGCAAGAACAAATAAAGCGGATGATTTGCCGACACAAGAATATGCCGCTTACAACTGACCATGAGAAAAACACGGATTTACATTTTGTATGGGAAAATGTTTTTCTTTTAATTTAATACTTCGAAAACTTTCCAATTTTCGTTTTTAATAGATATTCTGCTATTCGGGACGGAGACAAATACTACAAATTAAAAACCATGAAAATCGGTTCAGCCGTTCACGAGTTATGTGTTCGAAAAAACCCGACTTTGTTTTATATATATAGATAAATTCTGAAGTGTATTATCTATATAATTCTGGAGTCCGGTATTTTTGTCGCTAAAAGTCGCCAGCTTGAACTAGCGTCAAAATCGGTGACTTGGCAATACTGCACAGATCTGACGATACTAAAATAAAACAAAAACATCATAGCAAAAAAATATTAATATAAAATTCTCACATTTTTAAATCTTAAATAAGTTATATAACTAAGATCACAACATACATTGTATACTTACAATTGATAAAACATTCAAAAATGGCAAGTACTTTATCTTACTTAAAGATAATTATGTATTTTTTTTAATACTTTGGTACATTTAAGGTTGGTATTTTCCATGTTATAATCATTAAAAACCTAGTTATTTGTTCATAATTGTTAATCAAATAAATATATAACCTAAACCAATAAGGAATAAGAAAAATGAATGATATCTATCAATCCGTGATATTCTATCTATCGTATGACAGTCTATCTGTAATATTTCCGCATAAAAGTAATACAGTGCAACCTCTCATAAAGAGGATAATTCGTTCCAGACTCTTACTCGTAAAGCGAAACACTCGTTAGGCGAAACACTCGTTAAGTGAAACACTCATTAAGCGAAACACTTGTTAAGTGAAACACCCATTAAGAGAAACACTCGTTAGGCGAAACACTCGTTAAGTGAAACACTCATTAAGCGAAATACTCGTTAAGTGAAACACTCATTAAGCGAAACACTTGTTAAGTTAAACACCCATTAAGAGAAACACTCGTTAGGCGAAACACTCATTAAGTGAAACACTCATTAAGCGAAATACTCGTTAAGTGAAACACTCATTAAGCGAAACACTCATTAAGCGAACCGCTCGTTAAGCGAACCGCTCGTTAAGCGAAACACTCGTTAAGTGAAACACTCGTTAGGCGAAACAACTCATTAAACGAAACACTCATTAAACGAAACACTCATTAAGCGAACCGCTCGATAAGCAAAACACCCGTTATGCGAAAGGCCCGTTAAGCAGAAACCTCATTAAGTGAAACAATTATATAGAGTATTAGATTGACAGGTGTGTTAGACCGACGGTTGTAACTACTAATGTAAATCAACTTTAATATGAAAATGGGAATATTTCTACAGTGCAGTCAGGATATCAAACGATTGTTCTTTTAAGTACAGTGATACCTCACATAATGAGCATAATCTGCATGATTCCAGAATTTTACTCGTTAGGCGAAGCACTCATTAAGCGAAACACTCGTTAAGCGAAACAATTTGTCCCATATAAATTAATGTAAAATACAATATTGCATTCCATGGCAAAAAAGTACTCAATTTTTTAAATTCTATTTTTACAGCCTTACCAATAAACTAGTTGTAAAATTTATACCTCTGTTATTACTAGGTATAAGAAAATCTGTGACCAATAAACGCGGTATAGCTTACACCACTGATCATCTCGGGTATAAGCATGGAAGTGGTACTGGATTTCCATCCGCACTATAACTCCGCTATACCACCCCTAGGCCAGGTATAACAGCGGTTTAACGGAGTATTAACTTAAAAATGGCCGACCGGCGTAACAGCTGTTTCAAACTGACAGCCACCTGACAGCCGCGGACGTGGAGCTTCTCGTTCGCGAATCGTGCGCTTTCGTTGTAATAGCCAGCCGTGTTACGACGAGGATACGCCTTTTATACTACTGCTGTGAAATCCTGCGTTTTAGCCGAATAATGGATTTTGTCGACTTGGATGATATGATCGATCTGGATTTATTGGAAGAAATCAAAATGCGTCGTGATAGGCGACCAAAAATTTACAAATTGCGATACGACCCGTTCGATTTGGATGATTACAATTTCAAAACTAAATATCGTTTCACTAAGCCATACGCCGCAAGAATCATCGATATCCTGAGAGCTGACCTGCAAAATACCACTATAAATTCGATCAGCATTCGCGTAACAAAACAATGGGCAAGGGCTTTCTGACAACAAAAAGTGACATTTCATGTGCATTTCATGCCGCTTCAGTTGGCCACACTGCTTCCAAGCGGGCGTTGCCATGCTAGAAATATGACTTGTCTTTGGTTTCAGTGAGTAGTTATAACCGCGTTATAACTGATTTATTGGTCACGATTTTACAACTTCGTTATAACTCGGCTATACCGGGTATAACAATAACAAGGGTTTAACGCGGTTATAAGATAATTTTATTGGTAAGAGTGTTAAAGTTTATTCAAATGCATTCTCTGGGATGCATGCAAAGGCCTGGCAATGCATTCTCTTCTACTGTTATATAGGTTTGGTTTGGTATCTTTCTACAGAAGAGACCCGTCTCATCACAACTAAAAACTTGTTATTATTATTATTATTATATGCACTTAGCAAAATGACCAGTTTGTTTTTAAAGCTATTGACAGGGATAGCACTGATCACTTCCTCTGGCAACGCATTCCAAGCATCCACTACTCGATTTGTTAAAAAATATTTCCTGGGGTTCGATGCTGCAATTGTCTTATTTAGCTTCAACGAGTGTCAACCAGTTGCTTATTGGTGTTCAGGGTATACCTGCTCTCGAGGTTGGGCACACTATAATAACCGTGAAGTATTTTGTAGCTTTCTATTAGGTCTCCTCGCTGCCTACGTTTCTCTAATGTCGTCAGGCGAAGTTCTTTCAGTCGTACTTTGTATGGTTTGTTCCTCAGCGATAGCACCAACTTTGTTGCTCTTCTCTGAACTCTTTCCAGGTGCTCTATATCCTTCCGAAACTAAGGATTCCATACCTGGTAGGAGTATTCTAGGTCGCGGTATTGTTGCGACAGGTAACCCTAAAAATATAGGAGCTTCTTGAAGTCGCCGATGAAGTTCTCTGCTGCCTTTGTGTCAGAGCTTGCTGCTTCACTAAGCCTGGGCGCGCACTGGCGGCCAACAGGATACTACGAAATGTATGAAAACGCACACAAGTTTTGCTCTCGGTGGCGTTTTCATACATGTCGTAGAATCTCGTTGGCCACCGCGGCCAGGCCGCCTGGGATTAAACTTCTCGAACCATTCATGACTTTCCTTAAATCGTATATCTATTTCGGTAGTTGATAATCCTGGTGTCATCTTAACTTGGTCAGTGAAAATAACTTTCGCCTTCTCACAAATGAGGTTTTCGTTAATAGTCTCGCCTTGTAATCGCTTTTCGTTTATCCATATGAGAAGCAACCTTTCAACATCATCAAGTATACATAACCATTTTGTAGAAACTCTTGAAACTTCGGCGTTTTTTTTTTATTATATCCGTATTTATTCAGTTATCGGCCTTACATATTTCTCCCTCCACTGCGGTAAAAGCCTGTCATTGAATAAGCCACTGGTATATATTAGTATGCTTGCACACACCTTCTACAAACAAATCTTTGACGGCTTCGAAAATTTTGCTTGGAATGACTGGCTTCCGAAAGGTTAAAGCATCTATCTTCTTAATTTTGTTCTTGTTCTTGAGAATAGTGCAGATCGTTAATGTAGACCGATTGTATGTGCACGCTAGATCAGCCACGCTCACACTTCGTTCTCGCATTTCAATGATTTTACGTTTCATGTCAACAGTTACTTCTCGATTCTGGAGGTCGATTCGGTCTCTAAGCAGTATAAATTCCCTGAAAGTCTCGGATGCACAGCCCTGCATCCAGATATAACTCTTTACTCTCTATCTCGGAAGATGGCCCTTATCGTAGAATTAACTGTTCCATGGGAATCAAAAATCCCAAAAGACCACGAGTACAAATTAAATAAATACCATGATCTTGCAAATGCCGTCACCCGGAACGGCTTCACTGTTCACCTTCACGCGGTGGATGTTGGCGCTCGTGGCCTGCCAGCTAAAAATGGGTGGTAAGGTGAACGCTCAAATGTGGCAAGACAGCTGTCCTAAACCTACCACAGCCGGTCGTTAGTCTTATTTTATTTATTCTCTTATAGCTGTTTTCTTGTAGCTTTTTTTCCGGGGACATTTTTGCAAAGGTTATTAAACTTTGTACAAAATAAAAACGAATAATGTCTGAACACAAGTTTGGAAAAATGTGAGATGACATGCGAAACTAACGCGCTAGCGGAACGAGTGCTAACACAGACTGAAGTCCCGGCTTACAGGTGAGTGACGCGAAGAAGGGACTTCCCCTTTCTGTGTCGCTTGTTAAGGGAGCAATTTTTGAATATTTTTTGCTAGTTCTACGAATTACTCGTTATGAGAGGTTCCACCGTACTTTATAAAAGTATCTGTAAATAATTATTAATCTGTAAGCTCCTCAATTTTAGATAAATTAATATTTCGATTCGTTTTCCACGACAGGTAAGTGTTCCAGAACAAAGCAACGAATTGTACAACTAAAACTTGATATTGCAAAGGTGTAATAGAGAAATTAGCCAATTGCACAAATGGCCACACCATCCAGTTTGTCACTAATATATCTCTGTAATTCTCTTGGATCTTTGCTACGGTCGTCTCGAGGTCTTGTCCGCGGAGAGTCCCTTGAAGGGTCAGCAACATGACCATGAAGCTAGGCGCGAAGAACAGCTGATCGCAGAAGACTTTCTTGACGGCGACGGTGGTACCCTTAGATCCTATATGCCTCGAGAGAAATCCGTACCAATACCGCATCGCAGGACCCTGTAAACAATAACAAAATACCATGCATTAGTTAGATCTTCCTTGAAGATAAGTATTCCTGTATTTCAAATCTCCGGTCTTTCCTCTGGAGCTGTCACCTACAACGGGCAAATCCGCCCCCCCAGGAAGTTATAACGATATTTGACCATTCTTTCAACCGTAGGGTGAACACAGAGAATTAGGGACAACACAGTTTACCATCTAACTACGCCAACACGCCTGTGAGAGTTAAAACACCTTAGAGCGCCTGTGAGAGTTAAAACACCAAGACGGCCCCGGAGGCCTTATCGCTAAATAGGAACAATCTACGCATACTGGTGAGGGCGCTCACGGGGCATTGTGGCCTGAACAAACACATGTTCAACCTCAAGCTCCGAGACACAAAAATGTGCAGGTTCTGCCAAGGGGCAGAGGAAACTCCTCTGCACCTCATGTGCGAGTGTGGCCCGCTGATGCGTAAAAGATACATCCACTTGGGTGGTCACTACCTCCAACCTGAGGAGGTAAAACAATCTGGCGCCAAAAGCCTGTTGCGGTTCTTAAATGACACGAGGCTTAGCGCAGAACTATAGTAGGTGGCGAACACAATAGATCAGCAATGGTCGCAGTATTACAAGGCTCATAAAGACCTTAGAAAAGCCCCACACAACAAATAAAAAAATAAAAACACACCTTATCCAGCGGGCAGCCTTACTATCAGATTTGACCGAATTTCTCCAACCGACCATTTGGTCATGTACCCGAAGTCGCTTACGCGGACTCTACTTGATTTTATTCCAGCGGTAATTCAGTTAAAAATTATAGCGGACCATGGTAGTTGGGGAGCCAGCGACAAAAATGCGCAAGAATTTTGTAAAAGCTGATACTTTCAGATCAGACAGTATTTTGGCCATATAATGCTGGAGTAGAACCAGCAGGCCAGACTCCACGGCACCTGGTGCTGGCGTACTAGGAAAGGTGTCGTTTTAATTAGTACCCCCAGAGTGTTTTGAAAGAGCTGAAAATTCATCAGTAGACAGTGGATGCAATACAGAACTCGAAACAAATGGTCAGACTGCTTAACAATAGATTGTGAGGCGTCAGCATTACTCCATACATGTCACAAAAATGAAGTCCCTGCAAATACGCTGGTACGTATTTGTCGGTAACTATTACGCATCGGACTAATGTGCCGCGCAATATAATGGACTTCATTTTTGTGACATTTATTATTATTTATTTATTTTTATTTTAGAGATATTTATGATTAGGTTTATTTATACAGTTCATTGATCATGTAACGGTTGCTTCTTATAATAATTATATAAATTATTAAATAGTTAATATAGGGAGGTTTAACACATCTTACATGACCTTTCCTGCCAATAGCACATCTAACTAGGCGATAATTTGGCCCGTCTCTAGATGTGCATATTTTTATGCAATTTTAAGAAAGTAGATGTTCTTTTTAACAATATTTTTTTTGGACCCACCACCTGTATATACACATACATTTACTAATTTTATAAAATATATAGCTATGTAGTAAATAAATACATTTATAGTTCAAATTTAATAAAATTTAATAATAATAATTATTATTATTATATTATACACTAGCAGCTTAAGGCTGATGCGTGTATATCACATGCACTTGTTTTTAAACTTGTGACTGTTTTGCACTAAGAAAATTGTCCAGTTTATTTTTAAAGCTATTGACGGAGATAGCACTGATCACATCCTCTGGCAACGCATTCCAAGCATCCACTACACTATTTGTCAAAAAATATTTCCTGGGGTTCGATGATGCAATTGTCTTATTTAGCTTTAACGAGTGTACACGCAGTTGCTTATTGGTGTTCAGGGTATACATGCTCTCGAGGTTGGGCACACTGTAATAACCGTGAAGCATTTTGTAGCTTTCTATTAAGTCTCCTCGCTGCCTACGTTCCTCTAATGTTGTCAGGCGAAGTTCTTTCAGTCGTACTTCGTATGGTTTGTTCCTCAGCGATAGCATCAACTTTGTTGCTCTTCTCTGAACTCTTTCCAGGTGCTCTATATCCTTCCGAAAGTAAGGATTCCATACCTGGTAGGAGTATTCGAGGAGCGGGCGAATGTAGGTTTTATAGAGCTTGAGGAAAAGTTCACTGGTGATTAAGAATAATAGATAAGTGATACTAAATAAATTGTTGTGCGTTGCGAAGAAGTTGATCAGATTTTACATATCCCTTGTTAAGTAGCCATCAATTAAGGTTTGAATCATGAAGTAATACTGACACCACGATTTATCATGGAGTAATGTTGGCACCACGCATTCTATTGTTAAGCAGTCTGACGATTTGTTTCGAGTTCTGTATCGCATCCACTGTTTTCAGCTTTTCCAAAACATTTTGGGGTTACTAATTAAAATTACACCTCTCCTAGTACACCAGTGCCAGGTGTCCTGGAATCTGGCCTGCTGACTCTACCCCAGCATTTTTAAGCCAAAATACTGGCTGATCTGGAAGTATCAGATTTTACAAAACTCTAGCACTTTTTTATCATTGCCTCTTGGACTAGGCGTCCTTTTCCCGTCTACCACTCGGGATCCGATGGCCAACGGGTTGTTTTAAGAGTGGTTGGTGACAAGATAATCGGTAGTTTTAAGAGTGGTGGAGTTTTAAGGTGACATCAGGTCCCCATCCAACCCCGCTGCTTAGGAAATGTATAAGAGCATTTCCAGAGCCCTCCAGTTATTCTCCGGAAAGCACAGCTAATAGTGCAGAGGCTGATGTCGCACCGTGCGCAAACAGCCCAGGAGCGCCCGAAGGATAGCACCCAGGGGAAGGATATTAATCTTCTAGAGAAGGTTCAGCTAAGAGCGACTGAAAAATGTGTTGTTCTTCATCTCGGTAAAAAGAACCCTAAGAAGCCGTACTTTCTGGAAAACACCCGTCTTAGTGCTGTGAAATCACAGAGGGATCTTGGCGTAATAGTCACCGAAGACCTAAAATGGAAAGAAAACGTGACTGCATTGGTAAAGAAAGCAAACTCTCTATTGTTTCTAATTCAAAAAGCTTTTCACCATATCACAGAGGAACTGATGCTGAAAATCTATAACTCATTTATAAGACCCATTTTGGACCCCTAAACAAACACCTGTTTACCATAGGTGTGACAGACAGCCCTCTATGCAGAGGATGCATGGAGGAAGAAGAAACGCCACAGCATGTGCTCATGGAATGCAGGAGCGTGGCAGAGCAACGGGCAAGAATACTACAATCTCCAGCATCTGTCCCGGAGGCCTGTAGCAACCTAAACAGGCTGCTAACCTTCGGGGACAGCCTGGGTTGGCTGGAGTAACATAAATAGGAACATGAGCCACGCACAACGGCCCAATCAAGAGGCCAAGTGCGGGAAATAGCCCAGGAAAACTAACTGACTAACTAACTAAGACCCATTTTGGAACACGCCTATCAGATCTGGAATCCATACTTTAGGAAGGATATCGATCTTCTAGAGAAGGTCCAGCGAAGAGCGACTAAATTGCCCTTTACCTTGAAGCATCTAACATACGAGAAAAGATTGTCGGCTCTCAGTTCGATTACTCTGGAGCAACGCAGGGCAAGGGGTGACTTAATCGAGACATATAAGATCCTGACTGCATCATATGACGTTCCTGGGTTGCATACTATCTACACCATGAACACTAACACACATCTGCGTGGGCATCATCTGAAACTCCAGCGTGAATCATTCCATTCAAATCCCAAGAAACATTTCCTCAGCAGTAGAGTGGTAAACGAATGGAATGCTCTCCCAAGTGAAGTGATCAATGCCAATAGTGTCAAAGACTTTAAAAATAAAGGAAGTCTATAAGTGGATGAGCGCATGGAAAATAAAGGCCAGCGCTAACAAGTCAACGTGACATTTACTCTCAGAAATGATGACTGCCCACCTGTTAAACTCGGAGATGACACACTTCCACACGGGACAACAGCAAAGTACCTCGGCTTACATCTCGACAGGAAACAAATGTGGAGACACCACATACAGAAAAAACAGGACGAGCTTAACATCCCGCCCCGAAAACTGAACTAGCTCTTGGGCAGAACATCACACGTATCACTAGAAAACAAACAAAGCAGTATTAAAGCCTGTCTGGACATACGGAGTCGAGCTCTGGTGCTCTGCAAGGAATTCAAATGTGGAACTTCTCCAGCGATTTCAATATAAAGTTCTCAGAATAATATGAAATGCTCCTTGGTTTATGAAGACCTCAGAAATACATGAGCATTTACAAATCAGAACGGTAAAAGAAGAATTTTGAACACAGGATACAGTCATACAAATACCGAATAACGTCACATACCAACACCTTAGCCATAGCCCTAAGTGTACCAATGGCCTTGAAAAGGCTCAAACGCCATCATATATGGGACCTTACTAAATAGAGGGTAAAATAATTTTGAGCTGCAGATTCTTCGCTGGAAGAATGAACCTCAGCACTGTAAAGAAAATTTTTACTACTACTACTACTATTTCTTTATCTACAAGTTATAATTTTAAATCTATTTCTCGATATGTTATGTTAAGATACTTTCAATGTCTATTGGCCCACCACGTTGGGACGACATTTGTTGTGAATATTTTTAACTGTCTCTATGTTTATCTATGTTTTAATATGTCAAGCACCACATTTGTAGCTAGATTTTTAACTAATATATCATTGTAAGCTTTACTTTTACTTCACTTACTTCACTACCATATCAGCGATAGTGATAATATTACCTTCAAGTGGGATAGGCTTCCAATACCTTGCCTAATAATTTCCCTCTTTGTATTTACTTCCTCAATGAAACAAATCTTCTCCAATTAATAATCCATATATATTAAACCAAAATGCATATATTAGACAATTCAAATTATAATTTCTTCTATTTTAATTTACTATTATTGTGAATTATATTTATAATAATGAGCGCCTAATTCACCACAAAATATTTACAATTTGTAATTTGAGTTATTTTCGATCGATTATTTGTCGATGACGACAATGGCTGCGTTCAGTCGAATGTTAAAAAATATAACATTATTAATAATAATGCATGAGTTTAAATCTCCGCCGTGAAATTCGACAATTAGATTCTAATCCCTTATTTATTTAAATATGTTCAATGTCAAATTATATTGAAACATGAATCGTAATGTTTACATACAACACTAAAAATACATATAACCTAACATACTGTCAAACTAGTCGATGACGTTCCAGTGATATGAATGAATTTAAATGACCGCAGTCGCTAATGCCCGATAAAAACTACGACCTGGCTATCATCCAGTCCACTGGACGTCCATATGGTTTTCGTTCTATTATTTCTATTATTACTATTCCCTTCCCGTTTATCTGTGAAACCCCATCGATCAGTCGTAAAAAATCTTAGTACAATCTACAATTTTCCTTATCTTTAAATTTAACCTAACATTCTGTATTATTCGAATGTTTCCTTAACTAGTTTCCAAATTATAAGCACATTTATATAATGGCTGATGTCTAAATCAATGGAGTAGCTAAGCTATCTCTCTTCCAAATTAATGAGTCCTACGAGATGTCAATCTCATTACAATATCCACGACTCTTGAACCAACAAGCGATGTTACGTGCTATCGTTTTTAGTTAACGTGCAAAATCGTATAAATCACGCTTTTACGTTACAACTACTTAACATTTCTAATAATTTCCAACAAACCACAAAAAACTCGAATATTTATAACCCCAAAAAAATATACAACAATGATAATATTGGGTGCTAGATTCAGCCTAAATAACTAGATATCGCCAGTTTCGGCAAAAATAAACTTACATATTTAGTACATCTTTGCCATCAATGAATTTCGGCTATACTTGCTCGTATTTACAGCTGCACTTGCATAATTATGCACTTATAACTAAACGTCAAATCTTCGATGTGTTGTCGCTTTCCTACAAATCTGCCATCACCACGACGAATGTCTCTTAGAAACCCCAGCCGCTTTACGATCGTACTGCTATCATGAGACCCTCACAGCATCCTTGTTGAATGTCTTTCCGTTATTTCGCCGCTATGTTATACACCATCGAACAACGTTCACGATGTTATGAAGTCTAATCTGACGTCTTCATTTTAATTCATCCGCTCCGATATATTTTTCGTATTGCAATACGACAAAATCTCGTACTTCAAATTTAGTTGGAAAGTTGGATTTTTATATGCCAACTCGCATAGCTCTCTCGATTTCACTTGTTTTAGAACTGAATTTTTTAATATTTGTTCGCTTTTTTAGCACTTTTTGTAAAATCGCCTCAATGTCGAGTGTGATGAAGCGTTTCTGTTATACGCGATCTGAGATCTTATTATACGAATTTAATTTAACTGGGCATCGAAATGCTTCATAGCATTCCGATGCCCTCGTTCTCAACTATTTTTCTCACATCTGAGCACCAGATTTCTACATTTTCTTCCGTAAACTTTCGTAGGTTCGATGCGTCTGACTGAAAATTTTTAATGAATTCCGGAAGCCAGTCGTCCATCCCTTATATAACACCCCTATCGATGTGACCTTTTTTTACTAATTTAACCCATAACTATTGACTAATCAGTCATTAAACGATCTGATTTATCTATTTTTTTGTTAAATAACGCTCTGCCACGTTGCCAACAAGCGAATTTCTTAATGATAATTCGTGCTTCCAATTCTACATATGATTTTAAGTATTTATTTTACGTATTATGAGAAAATTGATGTTTCATATTCGGCGGGAAATGCCGTACTTTAGACTTGATTTTGCCGCTTTTTCCGCGCGTCGTTTCCGCTTTCGAAGCGTCGTCTGCTCAATAGAACATTTCGATCCTTCTAGAAGCTTTTCTTGTTCCCTTTTCTGTTTTCGAAACAACCAATATAAACTATTTTATTTCAATTTTATTTATTGATAGTATTTTTATCTAGTAATTCCTCTATTTTAATTAGGTGTTTCTAAATTTCCTCATTTTAACAATTAAATTTTATTTTGACTGGCAATTATTTGGTGATAAATTCTTTTGACTTCATTGATTCTTCTTCCATGCATCGATATCGATTATGTTTTCCAATTTCTCTTAATAAATTAAATGTTCTTCAAATGACTTTATCAATATTGCTATTAAATTCTCCCATAATTCCTACTATTTAATGAACCCCTTTTATATTTTTTTTTGAAAAAACCTATCGGTCGACTTTTTCAGACCATAACCATGCTTCTATTGTCTATTTGTCAATTATTGATTTTTACGTCGATTTTTCGTAAAAATCTCAAAATATGCTAATTTCTTGCCAAATTCTCCGGATTGTCTATATTTAAGCCCCTAATGATGTCCTTAACTCTCAAAACTACTCAAAACCCTTTATTTATGTGACGATGGCACTGCGCTCTATAGTTTAGCAACTACCATTTTTTCATCTGTCAGTTTTAGTTCCTAATTAAATCGCTAGATGTCACTATGATCTTTTTAAGTACAATTTAATTTTTAAAATTCGATTAATCTATTTTGCGTTTAGCTTAGAGCTGCTAAGCGCTCATGTGATGATTTTCAAATCATTACAGCACTTAAAAATTCTGCTAAAGGTTTAAAACCGATTGCAAAATCAACAAGGAAAAAAAAATTATAATAATAATAAAAAATAAATAAAATCGATGTGTTCTCGGCTGCTGAACAAACCCGTTTGGGTTCAGTTAAACAACAGCCTCGAGCCGAGCATTTTGTTTCTCGGCTAGCCTCAGGCGGCTCGGCGCTAATATTTCATTAAATGTATGGTGAAAATTGAATTGAGTGTAGCTAGTATATGAGATATTTAAACCAAAATTTCGCAATGTGATTTTTGCCTAACAATGCATCTGTACCAAATTTGTGCAGGATGGACCTAAAGGTAAGTTTAATATTTTGAGATTGATATACGACTAGTACGCCACCTGGTGGACCGATTTCAACAATCTTTTCAACTCTTACCATGGCCTGCATACCAAAATTCAACTCAAGCGGATGAAACCTTTGGGCGCTATCGTGGAGGATATCAAACACACATATTTCAATCTGGAAATATTTGTAAGAGTCTCAGAGAGGACTCAAATAAATAAAATACAAACATAGCTGTCAAGGAATTCACCGGCCGGAGTCAGACCCATCATAATACTATTATTACACTTCTGGTGAGTGAGTGGTTGCACTCCGGACTAACGACCAGCTGTGGTAGCTTTAGGACAGCTATCTTGCCTTATGTGAGCATCCACCTTACCACCCATTCACTCCCCGTTTGATGCCATAGAATTTGATATACGGAAATCATAGTTTTAGATATTTTTTCTAGGAAGGATTTGATTATCATCCTGGAGAGACCAAGATCTTTAAAGAGATGAACAGAGATTTGGCTGACTTCCACCGCGTGAAGGTAAACAGTGAAGCCGTTTTGGGGTGACGGCATTTGCAAGATCGTGGTATTTATTTAATTTGCACTCGTGGTCTTTTGGGATATTTGATTTCCATGGAACAGTTAATTCTACAATAAGGGCCATTTTCCAAGATAGGGACTAAAGCAGGGGTTCCCAAACTTATTGACCCCGCGACCCACTTTTTAAAATCACAATATTTTGCGACCCAGCGAGAACTTTTTCAGAAAAGTTAATAAGTGGTTTGATGTAAAAAATAAATAATCCATTTGTAAGTATCATAAGTAAGTCTTTATTTTTATAATAAATTGTAATGTGCGACAACATAGAAATAGAACCTAAGAACTACGTTTATATACCTACCTACCTACCTACTTTGAAAATCATAGGGTAGGTTGCTCTCTATTTTTCAAAATTACAGAGAATTTGACAAATCTGGATTTTTCATGTACTTTGTCTTTATACTTGTCATAGCAGAAAAACCTGCTTCACACAAATACGACGATGTAAATTGGAGTAGAACTTTTACTGCCTCAGCATAAATGTGCATATGTGCAGCACGTAGAGATAGCCAGAATTGTGTCAAGCGTTGGCGACTGAATGTACTCTTTAAGTAGGTATATTCTAACAAGTCAATTAACTCTTTATCGGCATTAGTTGAATGTTCGAAATCGCATTTTAACCCGTTGAGTATGAGTCAACCAAATCTGGCCGCGAAACAATTATCCGATGAGTACGAGTCGACCAAATCTGGTCGCGCGTTTTTTTCACTTCTTTGACGTTCTCATATTTATTCATAATTATCTAATTGTTTTACAAAATGATATTTCAATATTCTATATTCGAAATTTCAATGCAATCATTGTGCAGTTGTTCGTTTTATGATTGGTGTAGTAGTTTCGTAGTTATAGTACTTTAAGTCGAGCGCCGTCGATGTCGCCGAAAATCCTGTAGATGCATCCATGAAAATACCCATTTACTCCAAGGGTTAACGAATTCAAATGATCGGAAATTGCTTTTATTAAGTTACTGGATGGTTAGAGGTGATTTTCGTTTATGAATGTATCTTATCTGGAAAGCAGACGAACTTTCGCTGTTCAGTGTTATTCTTCCACAACACAAGTTTTCTCATGAATGCTATTCTATTCTTTTTAAGTGCTATCCTAATTTAATTTATCTATTTTATTTAATTATATTGTCTGTAGGTATCCTAAATACACTTAGACTCGTCATTCTATCTCGTCGTCTATCTGCCTTATTTGTACCCTACGCTCATACGTTGTGTTCGCGACCCACCTGGAATCGGCTCGCGAAACACCAGTGGGTCACGACCCACACTTTGGGAACCGCTGGACTAAAGAGTTATATCTGGACGGAGAGCTGTGCATCCGAGACTTTCATAAAATTGATACTGCTTGAAAACCGAATCTTTCTCCAAAATCCAATAAGCTTTTCTCGATTATTGAGAAGGGTTTTGTAGTGGAATGTTTTTTGCCTTTAGATCCATCCCGCACAAACTGTATTGGGGGTTCGGAGGGTACTGTCAGACACTTGTGGGCACGAGCCACTGAGAGGTTAATTACCTCGCGAATAACAGCAAGGACTTTGTTGTGGCGGAAAGTGTAGCGTCATCGATCCAAAGTCACCTCGCAGCCAGCTAGAATATGTCTAGCTGTGCAAGGGGTGTTGCTACAAAGGGGACATGAACTATCCTCAGACTAGCTCCAATGAGCGAGGCTACTGGAGTATGGAAGTGTATGCTGGAAGGCATTTAAATAAAAAACTTGCACCTCTGGCGTCCAGTCATACAACATTATCTTCCAGTGAGTTGGAGGAGGAATGCAAAAGTCCCCAACTGTTGTCCAACCAATCTAGAATTGAATATCTTCTAGATTGCTATCGTAATATACCTGCAAGAGACTTCTTCAAGTCCACATCGCTCATGGTTGTGCTACCATACCCCAGACCAGTGCCATTCTGGCTGATTCCAGCAAGGAACTTTCAGTGGAAGAAGAGTTTGCTAAGATGCGTAAATACCCAAAGATGTTTTCCGTAATATTTACAATTTGAGATTTTTGGCCATTCCTTCATTCTTATTATTTATTTGGACTTTCCTTCATAGACTCGGCAGTTAGCTAAACGGCCTAAATTTCGAACTTTGGACTTTGAGACCATTAGATAAATAAATCATACCAGGCACTATCTTCTCAGATGACAGATATCATAAGTGTTTCAGAAGACAGGCAGAAAACTCCTTGGTGCGCTCCTCGCCTCCATGGTGGGACGATGACTGTACCCTGATCGTTTCAAAGCGTAAATCAGCCCTCTCGTCCTACCTCAAGGAAATGTCCACCAAGAACTGGGATATTTACCACAAAGTCGCAAAAGACTGCAAGAAGCTCCTCAAGTCTAAAAAAAAGAAATGGCTGGAAACAGTTCTGCGCTAACCTCTCCCCGGATACACCCAGTTCCACAGTTTGGACCATGGTGAAAAGGTTCCGTCGCGGATTGAATCCGCCTATTTCTACCACACTTAAGGAGGCGGTACTAGAACAATTCGCTGACAACTTGGCACCTTCCACCTGTCCCAACCGTGATGAAATCAATATCACGCAGTTCGATCAGCTTCGTTCCCCAAGTGCCCACCAGTGGCTAATCTCACCATTCAGCTCGGCAGAACTATTAGCGGTTCTCCACCGCTTGAAGGATTCCTCACCAGGGGAGGACTTTATCCCTTACTCCTTTATCACTTCTTCTCCTCCCCCGATCCAATCCTACTTCCTAAATTTACTAAACGGGTTCTTTGAGACAGGAACTCCTCCCACCGCTTGGAGATCGCAGATTGTCATACCGATCCCAAAATCCGGTCGAGACAATGATAACCCTAAAAATTTTCGCCCCATTGCATTATCCTCATCCCTTTGTAAAATTGCGGAACATTTAATAAAAAACAGGCTAGAATGGTTCTTCGAATCAAGATTCCAGCTGTCCAAGACTCAGTTCGGTTTCCGTAGGGGCCTTGGTACCCTCGACAACATCTCCATCCTCACAACGGACATACGGCTCTCCTTCCACAGGAGGGAATTTCTTGTCGCAGCATTCCTGGATGTCCAGGCGGCGTATGACAATGTCTTGATCCCCCTCCTCGGGAGGAGACTTGTCAGTCTAGGGGTTCCTCAAAAACTTTGCTCCTTCATCTGCCGTCTCCTATCGGACCGTACTATAAACATTCCCTCCCTGTCTGATTGCATTTCAAGGTCAGTCTTTAAGGGTCTGCCCCAGGGTAGCGTGCTGTCCCCCATCCTATACAATCTTTATACGAGGGGGTTGGAGAATGCTGTTCTGGATCACTGCAGGATATTGCAATACGCAGATGACGTTGTATTATACCACTCCTCACCCAACCTCTCGGCCTCCTTGCAGAGGATATCAGAAGCGCTTGAGGCACTAAACATATACCTTCACAACTCAGGACTAGCTATCTCCCCCTCCAAGAGTAGCGCCGTTATCTTCACTCGGAGAAATATTCCCCCAGTAGTGATTATAACATTCAATAATTCCCTAATTCCCATCAAGGCGCAAGCCAAATTCCTTGGGGTTATCGAGCAGGTCGTTTCCAGCGGGGAAAAGTCACTGAATGTTCTTCGAGCAGTCAGTGGAGTGTGGTGGGGGTCACATCCCTTCACAGTTAAGCTCCTCCACAACTGTCTCATTCGTTCTCACATCGACTATGCTGCCTTTATCTGCTACCCTATGAGCTTGAAAATGCAAAGGAAACTAAGCACCCTTCAATTTAAAGGCCTCCGATGCACCATTGGCGCCATGGGAAGCTCTCCCACTAATGCCCTACTAGCCGAGTCTTGTGAACCTCCAGTCAACCTCCGATGTCAACTACTAGCAGATAGATTTTATATTAAACGCCTTCAGCTCGTCAATCACCCCCTTATTCCTAAAATCACCCTTCTCTCCGAATTGCTGAGAAACACTCCAAATAACAAAGCCCCCGCCCTCTGCGTTAGTCATAGGAAACTATACCGCCTCAAGGACATCATTCACAGGAATGCTCTCCTCCCAGACTTCCATCTCCCCTTCGGAGACAGACTTACCACCCCGGACATCTTTTCTCAAACCGTCTTGTCGAAATGTCCAGTAGGGCAGCCCCCATCACCTCTAAACAATGCCGTATTTTTGGACCTAGTAGCATCCAGGTTCCCTGGCTGGGACCTCATATTTACAGACGGCTCCAAGACAGAAGCTGGGGGGTACGTGGGGGTGGGAATTTTTCACCACAACCGCAGAGTTCCCATCGCTTATAAATTACACAGCAAAGCATCAATCTTCACCGCTGAAAGTGTTGCCCTCCTGAAAGCCCTCGAGTACATCCTGACTAACCAAATTTCCCCATGTGCCATTTTTAGCGACTCCCTAAGTCTGGTAGAGAAATTAAACAATCCGGCCATCTCACATCGCCCTTCTCACCTGGAAAACCAGATCCGATCCCTGTTCCGCACTGTCAGAGAGAGAGGGGATGAAGTAGTACTCACGTGGATTCCAGGCCACTCAGGAATAGCCGGTAACGAATCGGCGGATATGTTGGCTAATGAGGCCCGCTCCAGGGGAGCCCTCCTCCGTATCAAAATCCCTGCGTCGGACATCCTCCCCCAAATAGAAGAAGAAACGAAGGACTGCTGGAAGAAGAGTTATCATTCTTCTTGCAAGTCTAAAGGTCAACATTATTTTCTTATAAATCCCCACCTTCACAACAAACCTTGGTATTATAAAAAACCTTTCAGGCGGAAAGAGATCTCCACAATTTGCAGAATGCGCATAGGCCACTGCTCAACGCCCGCACACCTATATCGTATAAACGTAATTCCGTCCCCACAGTGTGATTGTGGATTTGATATCTGCACCGTGGATCACCTCTTCTTTAATTGCCCTCTCCTTAACAACTTTCCTTCGTTCATTCCTAATCTCATTCAATTGAAAATCGAACTCCCTACCAAAATCGATATCCTTCTGGCGCCCAACTCCATTAAAATTTATCGAGTCATCGCTAAATTCATTAACCTAAATCATTTAGCCATTTAACCCATATTCCGAAATGCCTTCTGGGGGTGGCCGCTTCCGTTCGCTGCTCGGGATCGGACCCGCCTTGTGACGTCAGGCCGATGGAAATGTGGCCCCGTTGTCGAGGTTGGCTGTGGAAAAAGTCGCTGAATAGGGCGAGTTTTTGGCAGTAGCTTGCGGTCAATGGACGACACATTCCCGGTGCGGCCGATGCCGGGGGGGGGGGGGGGGGGGGGGCTGCTCTCGGGGGGCGGTGGGGAGCGGCGCTGCCCCCAGAAGCACTTCTCTATTTTCAATTTATTTTTTTTTTTCAATTTCAATTTATTTCCAAAAAATCTTAACAGATTGTAGAAACTTAATATTTAGGTACATTTAAATTACAGTATATTAGTTCGTTTTTACAATATTTAAATTTATCACCACGTACATACAGTTACTTCTTTATTGCTTTTAGTATATTAGTTCAGTAATTAATACAGTATATTAGTTCGTTTTTACAATATTTAAATTTATCACCACGTACATACAGTTACTTCTTTATTGCTTTTAGGGCATCCAAATCATTTTTAAGATTTATTTACTAAAACCACAAATTAAAATAATTGATAAAAATAATCAAGAAATTAAAATCAGAGTCAGAATAATTAAAAAATTCTACTTAAAATTGTCAAAAAAATGACAATATTATTATATTACCCTGACCCTTCTCCTTTTTCTTCCTCCAAAATATTCCCCTAATATTCTGTTATGTTTTTAGTCTCTAAGTTGTCTTCTGTGTATGCAATTGTGATGTCCCTTCCTTTTTGTTTTTTTTTGTAGGTACTAACATTAACAGTAGTCATCCTCCCGTCAACAATACATACAAACTGGCACAAAATCACCAGCACCCTAGCTGCGTGGAATTGCCACAAGGAAAAGAAAGAAGAAGAATATCTAAACTGAGATTGCTTCCAAACCGAGAAAAACTAACCTAAAAACACATTTTAAAATACAACAAATACGAACCCCGATGAAGAATCCGATAGAACCGAACTGCAGCGCGCGTTCAAACTTTAATTCTTTCAAATTCCGCCGTTCCACGAAAGTCTGCGCGATTATGTCGCCGGAAAACATCAAAAACCCCGATTGCGCCGACTGCACCAGATATGGATGCCGCGCGAGAGCATTCTGGTACAATTTTAACAACCTCGACATAATTTTAATTATATTATTAAGTGAATAAGAAAGAAAATCGACGAACACTTATCGAAATATTTAAGAAACAGACTGGAGCGCGACTCCGACGTATCTTGACGTTGACGTTTGATTTGACACTTGATGGCAATGTTGCCAATGAAGATCAATTTAAGAAGCTGCTGTGCGATTGCATCCGGATCGAGGCGACTTTACAGTCATAAGTGGCGATTAGACTACACGATAATTAGGGCACTAAGTCAGGGGACCTAGCATTGTTCATAAAGTGTATTAAATAATCAATGAGCTTAGATAGGGCGGCTGTAAGGGCGTTCTGATTACACTGCACTATATAGGTACCCTAATTCAGTCGGAGACCGAACGTTGACCATAACACGTGCTTTCAAAATATCATAAACTGGCATTGCTGCGGTAACAGCAGCAGGCGTAAAAGGAATGGAAGAAAATAAGTGTTGGGTCAAAAAGTATCTGCTACTGAGAAATAAATTGTCCAACATGACAACCTACGAATGTAATGTAATCATCTAGATAAAAAAAGGAACAGTTTGATTTTCTGCAGTTTTTAACTCTTTAGCTAAAATTCATTGCACTAGAGAAGGTCGTTAAATTAACACATGTACAAAATCGCTTATTTATAAATTAAATACAATTGCGCAATGAAAATAGACATAATTCATACATACATACCTACATGCAATATTGATGTGTTTTAAACCAAGTATCAATCTATTTTTCACTTTTAGTTTTGAGTATTTTGTTATGTTAAATAAAGTTTTTGTATTTTTATTTTATTTTTTGTTCATAAATTTTCTTATGAATATCGTATTTTTAATTTATTTTAATTTTAGTAAATTAATTTAATAAGTTTAATAATTTAATTTTAATAAATTCATTCACGAAAGGATAAATGCCATTTTTATAAACACAATTTTGAGCAAGCACATACAAAATTAAATGACCACCTTAGAACTTAAGTCCTAGTATTGTATAGTATGCTATGTATAGTATTGTATAGTATTGTATGGTATGAGATGTCTTCATTTTCTGGTATTCAATGGGCCCGATTGCGTTTCTTTGTGAACTAAAACTGAAATTAGTTCAAGCGAACGAGATAGAGCAATAGGTTAGAGCGGAATATGAAACGAACGATTGTCGATAAAAACTACCTGTTGAACATAAAATATTCTTTTCCGAATAAATTTGAACACATTTCGTGCGGTCTTAGCTTCAGATGCGTGAATTCATGAATTTTGGTGAGTAGTTTTAATCCGAAAAAGTGACAACCGTTCATTTCACATTCCGTTCTGGCGTAATGCTCTGTCTCGTTCACACGAACTAATTTACGATTTTAGTTCACGAGGAAACGCAATCGGGCAGAATGTTAAACATATTTTTATGCATATTTACCGCCCTACCTATGCTAACGTACCGCGTGATACGTCCGCTATCATATATAAATACGTCCGCTATCAAATATTATTTAAAAATAACATAAAAAATATAGATATACAAATGTATTTAAAATGTTATTGAGAAATCTATATCTATTCAAATGTTATTGAGAAATCTAATGAATGATAACTAAGGATTTGCCTACTATTTGAATAACAACCCAAAGGTAGGGCGGTTGAGTTTTGAAATTGTATTTGCATTACTAAATAAATAAATAAATTATTTAATCAATGCACTACAATTTGATCGGAATTCTCTCGTGAAACCACTGCGTTTAATATTTCATTTTTATTGCTAAATTGTTTACATAACAAGAGTTTTTAAAGTCGCTTTAGAGTCGATTCATAAAAGTCATCATTATCATCAAAAGACTAGTACTATTCTGTTGTTTTGCTCGGGCCGCTACCAGGCGACCGTCTGCGGCGCGGAAAATGGTAGTTTTCTGCAAAATAAAATGGAAATAGTTCTATAAACTGTTGATGAATCATAAAATTAGTAGTTTTGTTAGCCGTCGAAAATAATAATATAGTGGTCGACGCCGGCGAGTCGCTGAAACGTCAAAATTTTGAAAATGGGGCGCCGATGTGTTTTTATCGTTTTTCCGTGATTATTTTATCGCAAACTACCTAATTATGTTATTAAACTTTGCCAAAGTGTATAATAGTTGTGTTTTTGTTTGTTTTTAAGTGAATAATTAAACATTTCTTGGAAAGCTGTTTAAAATCGATAATATGACGTCGAACTCCAGCTGAAATGATTTGCTTTCGTTCGGCTCTTATTTTGTTATTTATTTTAAGTTTAAACGATGCCGCTATTGTTCAGACGTATAAAGATACGCGTGTGATCGGGGATAATCACAAAAATGGCATTTCCGAAGCGAAAAGCATGGATAAAATCGAATCTTACCATGAAAGAACGCACCATAAGAACCACCACAGGAGGATGTTTGAATTTTCGGAAGAAACAGAGCATAGGTCGTTCCAAAAGCGGCGCTCTTTGACCTATAATGATACGGAAGTGACGAATAATACGGGTCCTACCTCGGAAACAAAGCCTGCTGTTGAAAATGGACGAATTTGCATTAGAAAATATAATAAAGTGGCTTATACGGAAAGAAATAAAGCGGACGATGCTTCGCCGAAGCCGCAATCGATCAATTATGACTATGATGGAATGGAATATACAGAATACGGTAAGAATTTCATCTTTTCAAAAAGTTACTTCCGAGATATCAAATCCTCACATATGAAATCGCCTTGCAATAGAAAATGGTATTATTGCAGTATAGGTACCTCTTCTAGATTGTTGATTTTTTAACGTCACCAGACTATATTCACCACGCTGATTCCGAATCTGCCATAATATTTATTCGGTCTCAATAAATAAGCGAGATATAGGCATTCAAAAAAGCGCCAAACCCATACATTTCGGTAGTTTTTTAAAAAAAATAATACATAAACACCTATTTGGTGGTAGGTTAGGTTAGGTTAGGTCTTTTTAACCCTAGAAAGATAATCTACGTCAAAATGACTCCCGCGCCGACGAAATTTTGCTGTAACTTTTTAAATTGTGGGAATCCGGTGACGTGCATTCCGGACATCTCAGTCCGCGCCGGGAACTAGCGAAGGGCGCACGTGTCAAACTGGTAAGTACCCGCCATTTCGATATTTTACCGCCATAAGAGTCAAATTTACTTATGATTATCTTTTACGTGACTTTTACGATTTTTGCTATAGCGAATAAGTTAGTTTTTTTTGTTGGATCCGTTTGTTTTTGCTGTTTTTGACATTTGTTTTTGTTTTATAGAGAGCTTGAACGTATATTTAGTAAAATGGCGAGAAGAAATTTAGACGTGGAAGGCATTCTGGCTGCACTTTTAGATAATGAGGAGAAGGCCATATCCGCTGATACAGACAGTGAAGTCGAAGATCACGTAAGTGAGGATGAAGTCCAGAGCGATTATGAGGAGAGATGTGAAGATGCTTCTGTCAATGAAACAACCGGCAGACCAGAAATGATTATGTTCTACAATCAAACCAAAGGCGGGGTGGACACGCTAGACCAAATGTGTTCCATAATGTCCTGTAGTAGAAACATTGCCGTTTTCTATGGGATGATAAATATTGCCTGCATAAATGCTAATGTTATATACTCCCACAACGTTGCCAGTAAAGGTGAGAAGGCTCTGAATCGCAATAAATTTATGGAAAACCTAAGTAATGCTCTTACATCGCCCTTTATGACGAAGCGATTGGATATATCAACTTTGAAAAGGTATTTACGGGACAGTAACGCGTCTTTCGTGCCAAAAAACCCTCAAGATCAAGAAAAAGAGCGTCCCGAGGTACCAGCAGCCAGAAAACGGGCCTATTGTAATTATTGCCCTTCCAAAATAAAGAGGAAGGCGAATGCCTCGTGCATAAAATGCAAAGCAATAATTTGCCGAGAGCATAACGTTGACATGTGCCAATAATGTTTTCAGTGATGTTTCAATAGTTATTATCTAGTTTAAAGACAATAATATCTGATGTTACTTGAATTTTATAAGATAAATAAGCTGATTAATGTAATAGGTAAAAAATAACATACTGACGAAAATAATGTTCCTATTTTTTGTTAATTTTTCAGAAGTTTGAGTTTTGTTGTAATTTTCTTAATAAAAAGTAAACATAATTTCATAAATATCGGATGTTTTATTTAAAAATACATGATACAACACATATCTTTTTAATTTATTAAAATGTATAAAAAACTATTGATTTTACAGCTAATTAAACCTATGGAGTCAATTTGACGTATGATTATCTTTAACGTACAACTCAATATGATTATCTTTCTAGGGTTAAAACAACCTTAAAAACTGAGGTAAAAAAAAATTTTTTTTTTTTTTGTATGTAAATTTGGTTTCGAAAATTTACGCGTCCGAAGCTTTTTTCTTTCACATTTAGCATTACAATGATCTAACCTAGTAGTATTTCTTTGTTTTTTCGATTTCTGAGAAAGGTACCTATACTGCAATAATTCCTAGAAAATGAAAGATCGAAAATTTTGTATCAACAATACATATTTAATTAACTTAAATATTTGACGCCAATACCATTGATTATATAGCGTATTAGATTGCTCAACTCCATAGTACGTTTTGGCAACCATATTGCGCCGTCAACATGCAGGTGGCACTGATAGCATTGACTGCGAAACTAATCGCAAATTATTTGGACATCTATGATTTTGAATTGCAATGTTGATAATGATTGATTTTTAATAAAGCACTAATGATTAATTATTAAAAAAAAACAATAATTTAACCAGTGATAAAAATATTAGCCAATCATAGATAACCAATATCTTATCATATTTTAGAGCGGTTGCAAAATGTATGCATTAGGTATATCCTCAACGCGAAAAAACTTGATCACGTCTCTGAGTATAGAAGCAGACTTCATTGGCTTCATGCATATTCTTCTCCTTCTTTATAACATCCTCAACAATCCTACCGCTCCCTCCTACCTAACCGAACAATTCAATCACTTAGGAAGTCATGGTCTTTCACTCCGTTCCAGTCAGGATAGTAAAAATGCGATTCCAACTCATAATTCTTCTTTTTTTACTTATTCCTTCACCGTTCATGCAGCTAGACTATGGAACCAGCTCCCGCCAGACATCAGAAACGCACCAGCGGTTTCTACCTTTCAAGTGTCTCTGAAAAAGCATTTCATGTCCCTAAATTCCTAGTTATCCTAGGTCTCATCCCATCCTCTCCTATCCTTCGCTCCTTGCGAATTATTCCAAATCGTAATTTTATTTTTTTAAAAAATGGCATGTTTGTTACTTGATTAATTTTTGTTATGTAATAAGTTTTTCTTCTTTTTTTGTTAATTTTTAATTTATCTCTTGGCACCTACATTTTTACACTTCCACGAAGGTTGGCTGTAAGAGATTGTATTTTAGGCAATAAGTCCGCCTTTTGTATGATTTGTTTAATGTGCTATAAAGAATCTCTATCTATCAATATAACCGGTAAATTACACAGCGAGGAGATCGCATCTATTGTTTAATGTGCCGTACCACCGTACAAATATTTTTGTAGACAGGCCAGTGGGAAGGGTTATAGCTCTTCTTAATTCCTTACCCACTGAAATAGATATCTTTTGTACATCCCTTTGGCAGCTAAAAAGGCATCTCCCTGCTATCTCATGTTTATCATAATCTGTCTTTTATTTAGTTTTATATTTTTATGTTTTTTTTCTTGTTCAATGTTAGCATTAATTTATTTTTAGACTTACACTCTAGCTTTAATATTCAAGGGCGAATTGGATTAATCTGTAATGCCCTTGAATACTATTTGAAACTAATAAATAAATAAATACAACCATGATATCATTCAATTATTAGTGCCGTCTATTGTATTTTTACAAGCTTTTATTCCCCTTGCAATGTTTGTTAGTTGGTTAGTTAGTTTAGGTCAAATCTTGCAAGCCGTAATATATGCAGTATTGCATATACAGTCCTCCACGATAGTACTCATTGTAATACTAAATGTGAAAGAAAAAAGTTTCCGACGCGTAGAATTTCAAGACAAAAAAACAAATTTACACCAAGTTTTTTAAACTCAGTTCTTAGGATTGTTGTTTAAAATAACTAACCTGACCTACCGCCATATAAATGTTTATGTATTAAAAAAAACAAAAAAACTAACTTAACGTACCGAAATGTAGGTGTTTGATACTTCTATGCCTATTGCTCTTTTATTTATTGAGTCGGACAAAAGATTATTTTAGTTTCGAAATCAGCGAAGTGATAGTGTGATGCCGAGTGATGCCAGCGAAGTGATGCCGAGGATAGTTCATGGAATTATTGCAGTATAGGAACCTTTCTCAGAAATCGAAAAAATAAAGAAATACTACTAGATTCGATCATTGTAATGCTAAATATGAAAGAAAAAAGCTTCGGACGCTTAAAATTTCAAAACCAAATTTACATACAAGGAAAAAAAAAAATTTTTAAACTCAGTTTTTAAGGTTTTAAAAAAAAACTAATCTAACCTACCGTCAAATAGGTGTTTAAGTATTTTTAAAATAAAAAAAAAACTTAACCTACCGACATGTATGGGTTTGGCGCTTTTTTGAATGCCTATATCACGCTTATTTATTGTGACCGAATAAATATTATTGCAGATTCGGAATCAGCGTGGTGAATATAGTCTGGTGACGTTAAAAAATCAACAATCTAGAAGAGGTTCCTATACTGCAATAATACCTAGTTCATGTCCCCTTTGTAACAGTACTATCTATTAGCTATAGTACAATGGTTTGACAGTACCCTCCAAACCCCCAATACAGTTTGTGCAAAATCTTTCGCAATAATCGAGAAGGCTTCAGATTTGGATTCTGGAGGTCGATTCGGTCTCTAAGCAGTATACATTCCTTGAAGTCTCAGATGCACAGCCCTCCGTCCCGATATAACTCTTTACTATATCTCGGAAGATGATTTTTATCTGTGGAATTAACTGTTTCATGGGAATTAAATATCCCAAAAGACCATGAATATCTCGCAAATGCCATCACCCGGAACAGCTTCACGCAGTGGAAGTTGGCGCACTATTTTAGCACTTTAAATATTTTGGTCTCTCCAGGAATATAATCAACTCCTTGCTAGAAAAATTATCCAAAACTGCGATTTCCGCATCTCAAATTCTATGGCTTCGAAGGGAGAGTGAATGGGTGGTAAGGTAAATGCTCACATGTGGCAAGACAGCTGTCTTAAACCTACCACAGCCGGTCGTTAATCTATAGCAGCTCCGTTAGATTTTTTTCCATGGTGATGTAAACAAAAATAAAATGTAGAACTAGTAGCAATACCTTATAAATACCTATTTTGGCAACCCTTATGCAGGTGGCGCTGATAGTATTGGCGATGAAACTAATAGCAATTTATTTGAAATCTATAATAACATTGCTAATGAATGGTTTTTTTTTATAAGACTGATTAATTATAAAAATCAATAATTTAACCATTGGTAACGATAACAGCATTACAAATTATTAATGCCATTTTTGACATTTATATACATATATGGGCTGATTACATCACAGAACTAATACGGAGAGATATGCCATCTCTAGTTTGTAATAATAATAATAATAATAATAATAATAAAAGCCTTTATTCGCTGACCGTATTATACAATTTTGCCTTATGTGGTAAAACAATATATTTTATTATTTATTTTTTAAATATAATTTTTAAATAAGGTATCATAATATTATTCTTCAGCAGCCAGTGTTTTGGTCAGGTTGTCCTTTGACATAGGCCTCCCCCATTATATTTCTGTTCTTCGTTTGCATCAAATCTGTCAGATCTTTGTAAAATGTATCTTTCGCTACTTTTGTATCCTGTTCTATGGGTGCATGTACTTGGATAATCAACGATGGTTGTTTAAATTCTGGTAGCTGTATATTGAGCACCGCAATCCTGTCAGATATTCCTTGGAAACTTTTGATTTTATCCTTCAGATACTTTTTTATTAAGAATCCCATTCCATATATTAGGAAGTACACAACAGACCACCACTTACTACCGGAAGAGCAGCACGGCTTTATTCCTGGGAAATCCGTTACCACTAACCTCCTTTCCTGCGTGAACGCATGGAGCATTGCTATGGATACCCACATCCCGATTGATGTGCTATACTTGGACTTTGAAAAGGCATTTGACAAGGTACCGCTGGAAAGGCTTCTCGCTAAGCTAGAACATATCGGCATACGAGGCAAACTGCACAGCTGGATTAAGTCCTTTTTGAATGACCGCACATTTAAAGTGCGAGTTGGCGACACTCTGTCAGACGAATTCAATGTGGTCAGCGGAGTTGTGCAAGGATCAGTGTTGGGCCCTACGCTGTTCAACTTATTCATCGCGGATCTTAAAAAAGGCATAACTTCAAGTGTTAGTTTCTTTGCGGATGACACCAAACTGTTTGCAAATCCTACTATAGCAAATCTCAGCAAAGACCTTGATCAAATTCTTGATTGGTCCACAACATGGTTGATGAAGCTAAATGCTGATAAATGTACTGTCCTTCACATCGGCAAGAGCAACCCCAAACAACAGTACTATCTAGGGTCGGTTCCGTTACAAAGTGTTACGAAACAAAGGGACCTGGGCGTAACGATGGTGAGCGATCTGAAGTGGGGTGAGCACATTATACAGATTGTGAAAAAGGCTAACTCAGTTATGTACCTCATCCGCAAGTCGTTTAACTATATCACACCAGCCTTATTTGTGTCACTTTACAAAACCTACATCAGACCAATGCTAGAGTTTGGATTCCAGATATGGAATCCGTACTTTGTGAAAGACGAGGATCTCTTAGAAAAAGTCCAGCGCCGAGCGACCAAGATGCCAATGGGGTTCAAAAATCTAGAATATGCAGAACGACTCCGCAGATTGCAGCTGCCTACACTTAAGGATCGTCGGACCAGGGGTGACCTCATTGAAACATATAAGATCCTCAACGGATGCTACAATTGCCCCGAATTGTCTTCTATCTTCGAGAGAAACTACAAGCATCATCTGCGAGGACACAATTTTAAGCTGGAGAAAACGCGATTCCACATGAATCCCAGGAAACATTTCCTGACCAACCGGATTGTGGACCAGTGGAACAGTTTACCTGCCGAAGTGGTTGAAGCGAGTAGTGTCAATATGTTCAAAAATAGACTAGACGGACACCTTAAACAGAAATTGTAGTTGTACTCAGTTTCATATTCAGACATATCAGCAATTATGCTGCCTGTCTGTAAATGTAATAATAATAATAATAATAATAATATATACCTACCTTGTTTTTCACCATAGAAGTAAAAGATGTATTCGTTATATTCTCTTATCTCTTCTCCTATTCTTCTTATTTCGATGAAGACCGATGACATCCCATTTTATAAGTCTTATGGCTTCTTCTAATTCTTTTAAATTGTTATCTGTCATTAGTGTTCTGACGTTTAATGTTGCAAGGTACATTTTATTTTCCCTTTTGACTACATGTGTATTTCCCTTTTTCGGAGTACATGTGTATAGAAGAGAGTTTGTAATTTTATTTATTTATTTATTTATTTGCAGCTGTTATAAAAAACATAACCAAAAAAAAACAAGAACATACAGATTAAAAATTAAAACTATAAATAGACAAAGACTATGAAATAAAGCTACAAACGCTGCAAATTAGGGGTATCCTCAAGATATCTCTTATCCTGGTTTTCAGGACACATCTATTAATTAAATTATTGATACATAGGCATATGATTTTTAAAATAAAATAACCAAATCAAATAAATCTTAAAACAAAAAATCCAAATAATCATAATCAAATAAATACACAAATCGAAATAATCAAAATCAAGATATTTAACATCAAATGATATTAAAAGAAAATAACGTAATTACATAAATTTAATAATCTACATATAATAAATCAAAAATAATCAAAATCAAAATATTTAACATTAAATAATCAGGTTACAAATTAATAAATAAACGAAGACAATAGTAATAATCCAATTAGCAATAGTTATTTTAAAATAAAATCAAATTATGACATCTAAATATCTTCCTTTAATAATAAACTTTTAAAGTGGTCCTTAAATACTGCAATTGATTTCGATCGCAAAGCCATTCCCAACCGATTCCATACAACTGCAGAATAATACGAAAAGCTGCACTGGAAATGTGTAGTTTTGTGCTTGGGTATTATAGCAAGTTGTTCACGTGCCCGTGTTGAATGGACATGCCGTTTACGGGACCACGTCATAATAGATTATTATATACCAAATAAAAAAATTGGTTTGGTCACTTCCCCGGCAATTACCCATGGATTGATTTCATCTGAATATTAATTTCATAAATAAAATCGATGAGCGGCAGACGAACTTGGTTGTGTTCCATTGTGGTTTGGGTGGCGCAGTGCGTTTCTCGGCTAAGCGCCAACAGACGACATTAATATTTGATTAAAATGTATGGCGGAATTCAAATATTATTAGTATATTATATGAGTGACATTCCAATCAAAATTTCACAATGTGATTTTGGCCCAACAAGGCATCTGTGCACCAAATTTCAAATCTCTAAGTCCAATATTTCGAAGACGATAAATGTATGATTAGTGCCCCCCACTGGTGTACTGATTACAATCACAATCTTTTCAATTCTTGCCATGACCAAATGATGCCTGCATACCATATTTCAGCTCAATCGGATTAAGCGTTTGGGAGTTATCGTGGAGGAATACACACAGAATACAACTTGGGTTGTCGACTACAACGGGCGAGCCCGTCACCTCAGGAAGTTTTAACGATTAGTCGTTCTATCTCCCTAGAGTGAACGTAGAAGACTTGGGACAAAAACAGTCCACCATCTAGCTACGTCACAAGCCCGTAAGAGGCCAACGCCTTAACTGCGAGATAGCCAGGGATGTTACCTGGCGGGCCGACACTCTCGCCCTTACTTCCAATTATGACCAGATTACTCCGGTCTCTCGATTGGTTCCGAGTTCGAGGTCGCTTGCGCGGACCTCTCCCTTACGAAGCGGTGAAACGGTGTATACCGAATCTATCGCGGACCACAGCGTCCTTTGCCCGGATGTTCACCCAGGATCAGATGGCCGATGGTCATTTCAAGAGCAGTCGCCGTAAGGTCCGCAACCAACCCCGCTCTATAGGAAACAGTACTGCTTCCAGACTCCCCCGACTCTTAGTCAGAGTGCACAGTCGATTGGCTTACGCCGCACGGTGCGCAGACCGTCCAGGAGCGCCAGAAGTTTGATTCCCAGGGGAAACTGACCAAGGCCAAAGTCCAACCCAGGCTCGCACTTCATGCGTGGAGGCCGTCGGATGGGTGTTGACCCGTGAGTGTGACCAACCCTGAACAGAATGGGTCTTTGTAGCCAACCCAGCAAGGGCCCATTAACTTATACAGACAGACACTTAGGCGCAAGCCACACACAACGGACGTAAGACTCGGTCAGGGCGTGGATGGGAAAAAACGTGTCTGCGGCCCGCCCCGTCTTTTCTGTATGTTTTGCTTTGCATCTTTTCTATACATTTTGTATGAAAGTTTTTTAACCCCTTCAGTAAACATGAAATAAATAAAAATGGAAATAAAAACACATTTTTTAATGAATTAATTTTATTTACTAAACATATATATCCTTCATAAAAGCCACTTCAGGCCCAAAATGGGATTGAAAGTTGATATGATGGTGTATAGTGTGGCATTAGAAATAAAGGAAATTCATAAAAAAAACATGATTCATCATAGTTAATTACCGACTACAACTGGCGTTACTACGGCGACCTTTGCTGATGACACTGCCGTATTAGCATGCCATAAAGACCCAAAGAAAGCATCAGATGCACTTCAAATGGGACTCCAAGTATTACACAACTGGCTGCAGAAATGGAGAATCAGGGCTAGCGCCGCCAAATCAGTCCATGTAACCTTTACCCTCCGCCAAGGAAACTGTCCACCGGTCAAACTTCGAGATAGTATACTGCCGCACAGAGATTGAGTAAGATACCTGGGACTGCACCTTGATCGACGCATGACATGGAAAGACCATATAAAAATAAAAAGAGACGAGATTGCAACCCGACATAAAAAACTCTACTAGATGTTAGGGAGAAACTCCAGGCTATCACTGGACAACAAACTCCTTATATACAAGGCCATTCTAAGACCGATATGGACGTACGGTATCCAACTCTGGGGCAGCGCTAGCGACTCAAATATTAATGTCATACAGAGACTACAGAACAAGATCTTGAGATCAATAGCAAATATACCGTGGTATATTACCAACAATGAACTACATCAAAACCTGTCTGTGAGCACAGTAAAGGAGGAAATCCGAAACACATCAGAGAGATATAAGCGGCGGCTAATTAATCATCCTAACAAATTAGCACGCCAGCTGATGACACAGAACTACGCAAAACGACTGAAGCGACACAACATCCTAGAGCTGCAAGACAGACAAAAGCTCTAGGCCTTAAGGATGAGTGGATGCTCTCGCTGGGGAGCACATTCTGCAAGAGATTAAGCTATGTCACCACATCGACTCATAGTCCTTCGACTGATTGCCAATAAACCAGGAAAAAAAAAAAAAAAACGTAATTAATAATTATGCCTTATTAATGCAAAAAACTAATTAAAAAATAAAAATATATTTTTTAAAAATCAAAATTGTTCTTTGGTGTGGTAAATTCTAAAACGAGCGTTCGAAACACACAACCTCACTGCTCAAAACACTGGTCAGTACTAACATCGCATGATGTCACCCGATTTGCAGAGATTGGGAGATAGTGGGGGGAGTGGTACCTCGTTTGAATCATCGTCTGTCTTTTGTCTCAATTCCACATACCATAAATCGCATTTATTGTCGCCCGAAACATTCCGGTGTTATCTTTTTTGCAGTTAACCCTTCAGGCCTCGGCCCCTCAGCCGATTGACAAGTTGATGTCCCAAAAAATTTTAGTAAAAATTAGTAAAAAAAATTGAATTATGACACTGTCTCACCAAAATATTAATTACTGCCAAGCCACTGTATCCATAATTAAAATAAAACATATTAACATAATAAAACATAATAAAATCAAACAAATAAAATTAAAACGGGTCCGTCACGCTGAATCGTGTTTTGGCCGATATTGGCCAATCAGGGTTCTAGGGGTTAAAGCTCGTCCGAGTTATCTCGGGTATGGGAATTTTTGCACATAATAGCACCCGAGTATACTTGGGCGTAGTCTTTAAGTGGTTAAACGGACTTCGCATCCGCGATGTGTCCGAGTCTTCCGTCCATTGTGTGTGGCTTGCGCCTTAGATAGACTTCAATCTGGAAATGGTCTTGATCATCTCGGGGGGGGGGGGGGGGGGAGGTTGAATAAATTAACCCGTTGAGTATGATACGACCAAATCTGGTTCTGAAACAATTATCCGTTGAGTATGATACGACCAGATCTGGTTCCGCGTTTTTTTCACTTCTTTGACGTTCTCATATTTATTCATAATTATCTAATTGTTTTACAAAATGATATTTCAATATTCTATATTCGAAATTTCAATGCAATCATTGTGCAGTTGTTCTTTTTATGATTGGTGTAGTAGTTTCGTAGTTATAGTACTTTAAGGTCGATGTCGCCGAAAATCCTGCAAAAGAGACCGATGCATCCATGAAAATACCCATTTACTCCAAGGGTTAAATAAAAAATAAAATACAAACGGAGCTGCCATGGAAGTCACTGACCAGAGACGGGCCCATCATAATACTATTTTTAACACTTTTGGGGGGTGAGCAGTGGATTCCGGACTAACGACCGGCTGTGGTAGGTTTAGGACAGCTGTCTTGCCACATGTGAGCATTCACCTTACCACCCATTCACTCCCCCTTCGAAGCCATAGAATTTTAGTTGGGCAAATCGCAGTTTTAGATAATTTTTCTAGGAAAGAGTTGATTATTTTTCTGGAAAGACCAAGATCTTTAAAGAGGTGAAATAGAGATTTAGCTGGTAGGCCCCAAGCGCCAACTTCCACCGCTAGAAGGTAAACAGTGAAGCTATACCGGGTTACGGCATTTGCGAGATTATGGTATTTACTTAATTTGTACTCATGGTCTTTTGGGATATTTGATTCCCATAGAACAGTTAATAATATATAAATACAAACGGAGCTGCCATGGAATTCACCGACCGGAGACGGGCCCATCATAATACTATATTTTTTTTTTACACTTCTGGGGGGTGAGCAGTGGATTCCGGACTTACGAACCGGCTGTGGTAGGTTTAGGACAGCTGTCTTGCCACATGTGAGCGTTCACCTTGCCACCCATTCACTCCCCCTTCGAAGCCATAGAATTTGAGATGCGCAAATCGCAGTTTTAGATAATTTTTCTAAGAAAGAGTTGATTATTTTTCTGGAAAGGCCAAGATCTTTAAAGAGGTGAAATAGAGATTTAGCTGGCAGGCCACGAGCGCCAACTTCCACCGCGTGAAGGTGAACAGTGTAGCCGTTCCGGGTTACGGCATTTGCAAGATCATGGTATTTATTTAATTTGTACTCGTGGTCTTTTGGGATATTTGATTCCCATGGAACAGTTAATTCTACAATAAGAGCCACCTTCCGAGATAGAGAGTAAAGAGTTATATCTGGACGGAGGGCTGTGCATCCGAGACTTTCAGGGAATTTATACTGCTTAGAGACCGAATCAACCTCCAGAATCCAATCTGTAGCTTTCTCGATTATTGAGAAAGGTTTTGTAGTTAAATGTTTTTTGCCTTTAGAGCCATCCCGCACAAACTGTATTGGTGGTTTGGAGGATACTGTCAAACCCTTGTTGGCACGAGCCACTGAGAGACTAATTACCTCGCGAATAACAGCGAGAACTTTGTCATGGCGGTAAGTGTACCGTCCTTGATCTAAGGCCACCTTGCAGCCAGCTAGAATGTGTCTAGCTGTGCAAGGGGTATTGCTACAGAGGGGACAAGAACTATCCTCGGCAAAGCTCCAACGAGCGAGGTTACTGGGGTCTGGAAGTGTATGTTGAAAGGCATTCAAATAAAATTTCAGCATCTCTGGCGTCCAGTCATAGAGCATTACCTTCCAGCGCATTGGAGGCGGAATGCAAAAGTCCCCAATTGTTGTCCAATCATTCTGGCATTGAAGGCCAATAGCATGAGCCATACTCTTGCTGTCGTAATCTCCCCGCAAAAGAGACTTCTTCAAGTCCACGTCGCTCGTGGTTGTACTGCCATACCCCAGACCAGTGCCATTCTGGCTGATTCCAGTAAGGAACTTTTTGTGGAAGTCTACGCGGGCTTGTAGATCATTTGAATCACTACGGCCACTTATTACGTGCTTCGATATTGCCGGATCTTTGGAATTGCACAGAATCGAATTTTTGGTTATTCTGGAGTTGGCGTAGAGCAGAGAGGGCAGTTTAAGCGCTAGCCCAAAATTTTGTTTGGACCTGAAGAGAGTCGAGGGGTCAGCTGGTTTGGCTAAGGACAGCCAGGATTTTAAACTAGCTGTCACCAGCGCATCTAGACGGGACAGTTGGGTTTTGGTAAAATCGTAAATAAGAAAGGGCCATGACAAATGTGACGTTAGATAATTGTCATAGATCCAGGCCTTACGAGGGCCAGAAATTAGCAAGGCATCTATTTTCGCCAGGCAACTTTTGAAATGCTCTATAACATGATCGCCCGAGACGTCTTTTCCCTGATGTGTGATTTTTCTGCCGAGGAATTTGAAATGATTGTTTGGGTCTATAAGGGAGATATTAGAGCCCTTATAGACCAATTTGGGGTCATAGGATGTAAATTTTGTGCCCATGCGGGGGAGTCCAAGGCAAAAACATTTGGAGGGCTTCACTTTTATACAGCCTGACCAGTCGCAGAAAAGCTCCACTTTCTGTAATAGCAGGGAAAGCTGCTTGGGGCTTCTGGTGATGAAAGTTAGGTCGTCGGCAAAAGCGAGGCACGACGAGGTGTATTGGCCGTCTGTTTTAAAACGGTAGCCCCACTTCCTGTCAAACTGGGTCAGGCTTTCCAGCAGTATATTAAAAACTATATTAAAAATCGTCGGGGAGAGGCAACAGCCCTGAAATAGTCCAATTGAATATGGTATAGAGCGGGTAGTCCATTCTTGCGTTTTAACATGGAAAGTCAGACAGTTGTAGTAGGAGGCTACAATGTCACGCACGACTGGTGGGAAGTTGTACCAGCGGAGTGCAAAGTGGAGGAGACTGTCGGACTGTGTCGGACTGACCCAAAGGCATTCTCTCGGTCGAGCCAGCATACATTGATTTGGCGTTCGTGCTGTCTCGCATCCTTGATGGCAGCAGCCAGGAGAGAATTGTGCTCGAGGCAGCCCGAGACGCCACGCATGAAGCCTTTTTGAACTGATACTCCAAGGTACTCATTCCGGTGCATGAATTCGCTCATCCTCGTGTGGACTATGCTAAAAAAGATTTTGGCCACAGTGTCTGTGAGAGCAATGGGCCGAGCGTCCTTTGGTCCGGTGCAAACTGGGACCTTCGGAATTAAGATGACTGTCGCTCGGCCAAAATTCTGTGGGACTACACCGCTATTCCATATATTTCGGAAGATGGATCCTAAATATTGCAGAAGGCAGGGGCATTTTTTGTATACTAAATAGGGAATACCATCGGGACCCGGAGTAGAGCCCGACGGCTTCCTCTTTACTTGATTAAGAATCTCATCTAGAGATGGAGGTTGAGAAGCAAAAGCTACCGTAGGCAGGGGCGGAGGTGTAATGCCCGGCGGAGGGCTGTAATTATGGAGCCGCATTGGGTCCTCATACGTGGTCGAAAAATTCTATAATAAGGGCCAGCTTCCGAGATAGAGAGTAAAGGGTTATATCTGGACAGAGGCCTGTGCATACGAGACTTTCAGGGAATTTATACTGCTTAGAGACCGAATCGATCTCCAGAATCCAATCTGAAACTTTCTCAATTATTGAGAAAGGATTTGTGGTTAAATGTTTTTTGCCTTTAGAGCCATCCTGCACAAACTGTATTGGTGGTTTGGAGGATACTGTCAAACCCTTGTTGGCTTGAGCCACTGAGAGGCTAATTACCTCGCGAATAACTTTGTCATGGCAGTAAGTGTACCGTCCTTGATCTAAGGCCACCTTGCAGCCAGCTAGAATATGTCTAGCTGTGCAAAGGGTATTGCTACAAAGGGGACAAGAACTATCCTTGGCATAGCTCCAACGAGCGAGGTAACTGGGGTCTGAAAGTCATAGAGCATTACCTTCTAGTGCATTGGAGGCGGAATGCAAAAGTCCCCAATTGTAATCCAATCATTCTGGCATTGAAGGCCAATAGCATGAGCCATTCTGTTGCTGTCGTAATCTCCCCGCAAGAGAGACTTCTTCAAGTCCACATCGCTCATGGCTGTACTGCCATACCCCAGACCAGTGCCATTCTGGCTGATTCCAGTAAGGACCTTTTTGTGGAAGTCTACGCGGGATTGTAGATCATTTGAGTCACTATGGCCACTTATTACATGCTTCGATATTGCCGGATCTTTGGAATTGGGATAGAAATATTTCTGTCTATATCTCGAAAGAAAAATTTTACATGTTCACAATCATAAATGGCTCAATGTCATACTACGATTTGGCAGCTAGGATTTTACTACAAAACATAACAAGTAGATGGCACTCATAGTTCCAAAATTGATTAATATTCTCTTACGTCCAATATAGAGAGTTATATCTGGACGGAGGGCTGTGCATCCGAGACTCCTGAAAGTCTCGGATGCACAGCCCTCCGTCCAGATATAACTCTTTACTCTCTATCTCGGAAGGTGGCTCTTATTGTAGAATTAACTGTTCCATGGGAATCAAATATCCCAAAAGACCACGAGTACAAATTAAATAAATACCATGATCTTGCAAATGCCGTAACCCAGAACGGCTTCACTGTTCACCTTCACGCGGTGGAAGTTGGCGCTCGTGGCCTGCCAGCTAAATCTCTATTTCACCTCTTTAAAGATCTTGGCCTTTCCAGAAAAATAATCAACTCTTTCTTAGAAAAATTATCTAAAACTGCGATTTGCGCATCTCAAATTCTATGGCTTCGAAGGGGGAGTGAATGGGTGGCAAGGTGAACGCTCACATGTGGCAAGACAGCTGTCCTAAACCTACCACAGCCGGTTCGTAAGTCCGGAATCCACTGCTCACCCCCCAGAAGTGTAAAAAATAGTATTATGATGGGCCCGACTCCGGTCGGTGGATTCCATGGCAGCTCCGTTTGTATTTATTATAACAGTATGGCGGCACACTTTAAATGACGCTTTAAACACATATACTCGTACAGTATCCAATCTTGATATAAAATAATAATATAGTAACAAATAAACTTTTAAATAAAGCTCTTATTATTTTAACCCTTGGAGTAAATGGGTATTTTCATGGATGCATCTGTCTCTTTTGCAGGATTTTCGGCGACATCGACTTAAAGTACTATAACTACGAAACTACTACACCAATCATAAAAAGAATAACTGCACAATGATTGCATTGAAATTTCGAATATAGAATATTGAAATATCATTTTGTAAAACAATTAGATAATTATGAATAAATATGAGAACGTCAAAGAAGTGAAAAAAACGCTCGACCAGATTTGGTCGACTCGTACTCAACGGATAATTGTTTCGCGATCAGATTTGGTTGACTCATACTCAACGGGTTAATATTATTTACATAAAGATGTAAATTTTAATATGGTATACAGGTTTCAATACTTAATTATTGAACATTACGGACCAAAGACGTATAAGTACTAGACCGCGCGACCAGCCTGAAAATGCATTGGCATAATAGAAAGAAACAGCAGCATATGACCCTCCCTCTATCCTTGTTCAGTCGCGCATGCACGGACACACGTAAATATATCCCTATGGCTACGCTTATATATCACTATGGCAACGCTTCGAAGCCATAAGTCTGGTATGCTATGGATAAACGCGCATGCACAACTAGACAAGGATAGAGGGAGTGTCATGTACAGCTATCTCTTTCTATACCGCTTACGCATTCACTCCAGTCCACCTTTGCACTCTCCGGTCTATTCTAATACGTCTTCGCTACAGACAAACACGCAAACAGACCTCAATCTGGAAATATCGTAATCGTCTCAGAGGGACCTAAAATGGTTATTTCCATCTTCATCTTGATTTTTTTTTGTCGCGTTTACAAAACTGTCACTCTTTGTCGGTTGGCGGACAGGGAAAGTAAAATATAGTTGGATACTTTTTGAGCAGATTACATAAGCGGGCGTTTTCTTTGCAGATGATCCTCAAGGGAAGAACTGGAGCGGTACCCTCGAGGATGGAACACCTGTGGAGTACGAAAAATGTGCACAAACCACAACCTCTTGTTATGCATTATGGCAGCACAATGACACAGGAAACATCACCATTCTCGGACAAGGTATGTAATGTGGGCGCGCAACATCCGAAGAATCTTAAGGAATGTTGACGGAATGTCATAGCGCTTGACTATATTGATATTCGGTTGTTGATATTTATTATCGTTATCGGTAATAATAAAGTTCGTTAATAATAATATCGTTATTGGTAATTATGAAATTGTTGCATAAAGACCGTAGGTATTTAATAAATAAAATTATATTGTAATAAAATTAAAAAATCTCGCTTTAATAGCAATGTGAACGCCATCTGTGAGTAATAATGAGATATTTGGTATGGATTTTAGGATGCGTTCGAATTAGAAAATAATATTACTGTGCGCTCCGGGAGCAAGCCGCCAATATTGGTCGTTACTTAGTCAATGGTGTTCTGATGTGCAACTAAATTTGGTCGTTACGTAGCCGAAGGGTTAACCATCATTTTCATCGACTTGTGACACGGGGCATTGTCTTGGTGGAACAGCACTTTTTTATTTTGCATGTGAGGCTCTTTTGTCTTGATTTCTATACAATAAAATACAATACAATCAACTACTCCAGTAGATAGGCATTCCTACACTTGGATTGGAATTATTAAAAACGTAACTGTCATGATAGTTGGTCATGGCTGTAATATTATATTCAATATTACCTACTTACAAATAATCAAAATATATGTCATTAAATAGAAGAGAGAATAATATATAAAATAAAATATAAAAAAATAAAATAAAATACAAACGGAGCTGCCATGGAATTCACCGACCGGAGTCGGGCCCATCATAATACTATATTTTTTTTTTTACACTTCTGGGGGGTGAGCAGTGGATTCCGGACTTACGAACCGGCTGTGGTAGGTTTAGGACAGCTGTCTTGCCACATGTGAGCGTTCACCTTACCACCCATTCACTCCCCCTTCGAAGCCATAGAATTTGAGATGCAGAAATCGCGGTTTTAGATAATTTTTCTAGAAAGGAGTTGATTATTTTCCTGGAGAGACCAAGATCTTTAAAAAGGTGAAACAAAGATTTAGCTGGCAGGCCACGAGCGCCTACTTCCACCGCGTGAAGGTGAACAGTGAAGCCGTTCCGGGTGACGGCATTTGCGAGGTCATGGTATTTATTTAATTTGTACTCGTGGTCTTTTGGGATATTTGATTCCCATGGAACAGTTAATTCTACGATAAGGACCATCTTCCGAGATAGAGAGTAAAGAGTTATATGTGGACGCAGGGCTGTGCATCCGAGACTTTCAGGGAATTTATACTGCTTAGAGACCGAATCGACCTCCATAATCCAATCTGAAGCTTTCTCGATTATTGAGAAAGGTTTTGCAGTGAGATGTTTTTTGCCTTTAGAGCCAACCCGCACAAACTGTAATAATATTTTGGTAGATGTAGGAAGAAAATAGAGTCATGATTCCTGATTCTACGAACAGCGGCTTACAATAACTTCTTGGAGAGACTCTATATAAACTGCGTACCGCTCTTTTCTGGAGGGGAAAAATTCTTTTTGAGTTTGGTGCCATTCCCCAAAACAGAAGGCTATACGTTATGAGGGAGTGGAAATATGCAAAATTAGCTGCGCCCAGCGGTTTTACCCGCGTGGTGATGGAAAATTGTGATAATGATGATAGAAAACCATATATCTTTATAAATTATAGCCTATGTGTTATTCTGATGTGTAAGCTATATTATTGTAAAGTTTCATCAAAATCCATTTGGTAGTTTTTGCGTGAAAGAGTAACAAACATCCATACATACATACAAACTTTCGCGTTTATAATATTAGTAGGATAAACAGATTTAACGGCTTCAAAACCGCATAAATTTCTTATCTTTCTAATAGCGAATATTTCTATGCTCAGTTGATCCAATAATGACGTGTAATTTTCACTATTGGTATTTTTACCTTTGTCAAGATAGTCGATGAACAAATACCATGCACGTCCCAAAATACGGATGCCATAACCTTGCCAGCTGACTTTTGAGTTTTTGGTCGCTTTTGGATGACTTTCACCGGCTGCTGTCCAATCAGCTGACGATTTTTTTGATTCATGTGTTTAGTAATGGATCCAACTTTCATCCATTGTTACAAACCAAGGCCAGAAATATTTTTTATCTCGCTTGAACAGTTCCAAAAAGCGCTCTGAATCGTCGACGCATTGTTGCTTTCGGTCCGGTGAGAGCAAATGCGGCACCCACTTCGAAAGTAAGTTACCCATGCTCAAATTTTCTTGTAAAATTGTAAACACTGCCTTCTGTTATCTTTAAAGTATCAACTATCTCACACAACTTCACTATACGGTCATTCAAAATTATTTTGTGGACTTTTTTTATGTTTTCCGGAACAACTTCCGATTTTGGGCGACCAGAGCCGTTCAGCTCAATCGGTATTCGTACGACCCCGTTTAAATTCAGCATGCCAGTTAATAATAGTTGATTTCCCTGGTGCTGAGTCTCCATAACGCTTACCGAGCCACAGTTTGGCTTCAACAGTATTTTTCTTCATTAAAAACAATGTTTAATCAACGCACGAAATTCATTTTTTATCCATTGTATTAAAAATTACAAAACTGCGGTCACTAAAACTACTGTAACCTGTAAAATAATTGTTAGAATGTCATGAAATGTTGACTTGTATCGTTTAAAGGTTGGTACTATTCAGAAATAATATGGGTCTGTCAACAGTGTTGCCATATACGCGTCAGGCCGGAGACTTATTGAGTCATGTGTTACTGTGAAAAAGCATGAAAAAAGTCAATAAAAGTGATATTTAAAAACTAACAATTTGCGAATCACTATTCTAAACGTTCGTTCGTTCTGTATTATCTCAGGTTGCTGGGAGACGAGTGCGGGAAGTAGTGACGACAACGACTGCTCATCAAGATCTTGCATGCACGCAATTATTCCGGGCGCAATGCAGAAAACGAACCACGTAAATGCGGCTCATCGAGCACTGCCCGCCGCCAGATTCTGCTGTTGCACGGGCGACTCCTGCAATGCTCACCCAGAAACCACCGTCGGTAAGAAAACCGCAGAGCATTATCGTTTAATTAGAAATGTTTCACATTTTGTATACTGTCGGTATTGATTATATAGTGCAGGGCTGTCTAACATGAGGCCCACAGGCCGCATGCGGCCCGCAATTTCACTTTTTGTGACCGGTGGAGTGGGCCTCTTTATGTATAAATTACCCTCAAATACAAAATATGCACAATACTTTAACAATAAAATACAAATAAAACTGTCGCTCAGAGACGACTGGCTAAAAAGCCAACTGCACTGGGAGGCCGGTAGCCTTAAATGGTATATTGATGGGTCCAAATCGGGACTTGACATAGGCAGCGGTATATATGGAGAGTGACCAAACTTTGAAAGTGTAAACTTGGGGAAATACGCCTCCATATTCCAAGCTGAGGTATATGTCATTATTGAATGTGCGGATATCAACCTCCATAAGAACTACACCAAACACCGTATCTATATCCACTCGGATACCAAGGCAGCTCTTATGGCACTAACCTTGAATACCATTAATTCAAAGCTAGTACAAAACTGCATATCACTACTGCATTCTCTGGGCGAAAAGAAAAGGGTAATTCTAATATGGGTTCCTGGCCATGCAGGAATCGAGGGAAATGAATAAGCCGACAAATTTGCTAAGACGGGAGCAAAGGGAACGTTATACGGCCTTGAACCTTGCTGTGGCGTACCAAAAAGCCTTGCAGACCTAATGCTCAAAAAAATATGTTTAGAACAATCCGTCAACCACTGGAACAACACACCAGGGTTGAATCATTCCAAAGCGCTAATTGAGGTTTACGACCGTAAGACTGCCCGTGAGGCATTATCGCTAAATAGGACCAATCTACGCATACTGGTGAGCACGCTCACGGGGCATTGTGGCCTGAACAAACACATGTACAACCTCAAGCTCCGAGACACAAAAATGTGCAGGTTCTGCCAAGGGGCAGTTGAAACTCCCCTGCACCTCATGTGCAAGTGTGGTCCGCTGATGCGTAAAAGATACACCCACTTGGGTGGTCATTACCTCCAACCTGAGGAGGTAAAAGAATCTGGCGCCAAAAGCCTGTTGCGGTTCTTAAATGATACAAGGCTTAGCGCAGAACTATAGTAGGTGGCGAACACAATAGATCAGCAATGGTTGCAGTGTTACAAGGCTCATAAAGACCTTAGAAAACCCCACACAACAAATAATAAAAAATCAAAAAAAATGCTCTCGCTAAGGTTTTTAGAGATACTGACCACTTGTTAACGATTGTCAGGTTCGATTCGGGAACAGCTGCCATGCTTTATGTCTTACACCTACTTTCTCTAATTTTGTGATCTTTTTGTTTAACTTTGTCGCTCTGTCGGTTTCAGCTGTCGCGACCAAGTCTTCGCAGTCATCTTCTCCGGTTCTGTCGGGTGAGGGCATGGTGGCGTCAGCTCGTTCCGCCCCTATGATGGCTGCGGCGACCTTTGCTGCCGTCGTCGCTTTTGGAGGCCTGGTCTTCATCGCCTTCATTTGTCGAAGGAGATTGATCAATAATAAAGCAGGTCAAGAGGACGGTGATCCTAATGGTGAGTACCGCTTATAGTCTAGGATCCCACCGCATGATTTCTACAACGGTTGAAGATTACAATTTAGAAGATACAATCCTAACAGTGACAACATTTATTACAATTAAAGTAGATTAGTTTAGTTTAGTTTGTCTGGGCTTTTTTCTCGCACTTGGCCTCTTGATTGGGCCGTTGTGCGTGGCTCATGTTTCTATTTGTGTTTATGTTACTCCAGCCAACCCAGGCTGTCCCAGAAAGTTAGCAGCCTGTTTGGGTTGCTACAGGCCTCCGGGACAGATGCTGGAGATTGTAGTATTTTTGCCCGTTGCTCTGCCACGCTCCTGCATTCCATGAGCACATGCTGTGGCGTTTCTTCTTCCTCCATGCATCCTCTGCATAGAGGGCTGTCTGTCACACCTATGGTAAACAGGTGTTTGTTTAGGGGACAGTGGCCTGTCATAGTACCTATGACTTTACGGATTTTGTCCCTTTTTAATCTGGTGAGGTTGCGGGCAAGTTTTTTAGACACATCCGGAACCGCTTTCTTTGTTTGCCTGCATCCTGCGTTTTTTTCCACTCTGTAAGGTTGGTTTCATCGGTTTTCCTGCGTAGCCATGTTTTTATTTGGGCCTCAAGGGTTCCGGTCCATATACGATTTTCTTTGATCCCCTTTTGGCCAGTTCGTCTGCCGCGTCGTTGCCCAGTGTCGCTGTGCCCTTCAATCCATTGCAGGGTCACTTTATTTGACCCTGCAATGGACTGAAGCACATTGTGGCATTCTAGTACAAGGACAGAGATTATAGTATTTTTTGCTAGCGCTTGTAGCACGGAGGCACTGTCGGAGACAAATTTCAAACTTAGGTCTCCGATATCTTTGGCTGCAACTGCCTGTGCTGCTCTGGTGATGCCAATGCATTCTGCTTGGAAGATCGTATTTAAGTTGCCTAGGGTTTAGATCATTTGAGAAGATGCCGGCTCCGGTACCTTGAGTGGTTTTGGAGCCATCTGTGTATATCCTTACTTCATTTGTACCAGAGTGTACAAATGAAGTACTCAATTAAAGTAGATGCAAAAAATAAATGTATGGGTGTTTTTCACGGCCTTTGTCGCTGTACCACACGACAAACTTTTCGACAAACTAAAACAACTCAGAATTAACAATAAAAAACTTGACTGGTAGTCGGCCTGCTATGCTCTATTACGCAGTTGTTGTATGGAAAGCAGGAGTTGTATGAAAAGATCTGAGGTGATATCAACCTATTACGCGCTGATCGTATTACATCTGCACTATGAGTATTCTTCTATAGGGTACTGCAGCGCACATAAAAGGTGTATTCACTCTTCGGAAAAGAACCATACATGTGATAGTAACTGTTGGTTCACAATTATCGCACTGCGATTAAATGACTTATCGACTTTAATCGATAAATAGAGCAAGACATTCTTCGGCGTCTGCATCAAAATTGTTTGGAAGGTTTTTGATAGGTTACTGCGTAATCATTTTCTTACAAATCGTGTAAATCACTGCAACAAAAAAACCCAGCGCAACAACAAAAGCAGCATCTATAAAAACTAATTTTGGCAGATTCTGCAAACAGATTAGCTTCAGCAGTCGATCCTCAGCATGTGTTGTCTTTTTTTTTATGCCCGGTACCTTTTTTTAACACGCTTTTATTAGGTCGACCTGTATGTAACTATGTAATGGAATCTAAGGTATCTAATTTAACTATCTTCCAAGGATCGTAGCGTCATGAAAATTGGCAGCTGTATGTAGTTCTGATGACAATACAATAATATGGTACTGTCGAACTGATCTGATGATGGAGTCGGAAGATATGAACTGGAACTTCATGATGGAACATCGTATCGTAGCTGTGTTTGGACTTGTTAGAAAAGTCTTGGAATGATCTTTGACCACGATTAGGTTTCAAGGTCTGATGATGTGGTTTTTACGTGCATTTATAAAAGCGTGTTTTTAGTGTTTTTTTTTAACTATTAATTTATTCGCTGTAGACTTGCGCGATAGAACGTTTAAATATTTTTATAAAATCTCACACTGCAGTGTGACTGCATCCAATCTGAACTGCTATAGCTCTGGAACTCACTTTTTGCATCACCAAAGTTAAAATTGTATTTTTTTTGTAAAACGCTTAATTGCATAAATTTTGCCATAATTCACAAAAATATTAATACTTGATTTCAACACGTTGAAAGTCACAATAAAACTGGTCTCATTATTTAAGTTAGACCCTATTCAGGTAGAAAAAATATAAAGGGGTGGGGGGGGGGGTAATTACCAATAATTAGTTGTTAGAACTAATTTATACCTACACTAACCCTTTCTAATAGGTCAGGTTTCAGTGCTTGCTACTGTATATTGTGTCGTCGATTCAGAATCCGGGGGCATTACCGCTGGCGCGTGTGGGGGGGGGAATTGAAGTCAGCACTGGCGCGACAGTGCTGTACTGACTTGAAATCAATTTAACAGTGCTGGGTCAGCGCTGACTTGTTTTGAGTTCGAAGTCAGTAACTGATTCAATATATATCAGCCTTAAGGCTTAACAGTGTCTATCCGTCGAGGTTTTTACATTCATTTCAGCTTTTATAGATACTTTAATTTTTGAAAATATTTTTTTAAATTTTAGATTTTGAATCCCATGGGGAAGGCAGCAGCAACGATCCTCTTGCGACCGGTTTAGCATGTGTGGATAATCTCAAAATTATGGAACATATAGGTAAGGAAACGTTATTATTTTAATCATACTATATTTACCTAAAAACTCGAAAGAAAAAAAGATTAACCTTTCGTAGGCCGGCCGGCCGACCAGCCGCGTCCTAGTGGTTTGGTTCGATGCCGCAAAAACAAACGCAGTGTCCACCGTGCATTTTTTTTTCTCGAATCATTTGAATTTACATAAATAATAATGATATCATATTTCGTAAGTTATGGCCTTACTTAATTTACGTCAGAAATTTATGTCCTATGACCCCAAATTGGTCTAAAAGAGCTCTATTATCTCCCTTATACACCCAAATAACCATTTAAAATTCCTTGGCAGGAAAATCACCTGTCAAGGAAAAGACCTCTCTGGCGATAATGTTATAGAACATTTCAGTGGTTGTCTGGCAAAGATAGATGCCTTGCTAATTTCTGGCCCCCGTAAGGCTTGGATCTATGACAATTATGTAACCACATTTGTCATGGCCCTTTCTTATTTACGATTTCAAAAAAACTGTCTCGTCTGGATGCACCGGTGACAGCTAGTTAAAAATCCTGGTTGTCCTTAGCCAAACCAGCTGACCCCTCGACTCTTCAGGTCCAAACACAATTTTGGGCTAGCTCTAAAACTACCCTCTCTGCTCTATGGCAACTCCAGAATAACCAAAAATTCGATTCTAAGCAATTCCAAGGATCCGGCAATATTGAAGCACGTAATAAGTGGCCGTAGTGAGTCAAATGATCTACAAGCTCGCATACACTTCTACAAAAAGTTCCTTGCTGGAATCAGCCAGAACGGCAATGGCCTGGGGTATGGCAGTACAACCATGAGCGATGTGGACTTGAAGAAGTCTCTCTTGCTGGGAGATTACGACAGCAATAGTATGGCTCACGCTATTGGCCTTTAACCCCTTGAGTATGATACGACCAAATCTGGTTCTGAAACAATTATCCGTTGAGTATGATACGACCAGATCTGGTTCCGCGTTTTTTTCACTTCTTTGACGTTCTCATATTTACTCATAATTATCTAATTGTTTTACAAAATGATATTTCAATATTCTATATTCGAAATTTCAATGCAATCATTGTGCAGTTGTTCTTTTTATGATTGGTGTAGTAGTTTCGTAGTTATAGTACTTTAAGGTCTATGTCGCCGAAAATCCTGCAAAAGAGACAGATGCATCCATGAAAATACCCATTTACTCCAAGGGTTAATGCCAGAATGACAACAATCGGACACTTTTGCATTCCTCCTCCAATGCACTGGAAAGTAATGTTGTATGACTGGACGCCAGAGATGCTGAAATGTTATTTAAATGCCTTTCAGCATACGCTTCCAGACCCCAGTAATCTCGCTCATTGGAGCTATGCGGAGGATCGTTCATGCCCTCTTTTTAGCAATACCCCTTGCACAGCCAGACATATTCTAGCTGGCTGCAAGGTGGCCTTAGATTAAGGTCGGTATTGATGACGATATTGTGTGTTTGATAGTGTAAGAAAATCCAAGGATTATAACTGATGAGATTGCTGAGAGATTGAATATTGACAATTTGACTGCTTTTCCCTTTTTAAAAAGCTTGGATACATTTCTAAGCTCGATACTTGGGTGTATTATTTATTAAATTTATTTATTTATTTATTTAAGGATTAATTACTATAAAACAATGATTTTGCTTACAAACATAATAGGAACCGAACGGCAAAACCTTAACCTTTTTTGGTTGCTTATTTGATGCTGTCACCCAACTGGGACTAGCCCGTTCTAGGATGGACAGGACTCTAATATTACAATTAATTAGGTAAAAGTTTTAGTAACATGCTAGTAAAACTAAATTGCCCTAAAATGTGGTTCTCTTGCCCTAAAACAATATATAATAAATAAAACGCAATTCCATATAATCGACATTAAATGGAACATAATATTCGAGAATGACAAACAGAATAGTCTTAAAACTAAAATAAAGAGAAAAATAAAGTCACAAGTAAGAAAAGAAAGAAAAAGTCATTAATATTTATGTATATTAACCCCTTGAGTATGATACAACCAAATCTGGTTCTGAAACAATTATCCGTTGAGGATGATACGACCAGATCTGGTTCCGCGTTTTTTTCACTTCTTTGACGTTCTCATATTTATTCATAATTATCTAATTGTTTTACAAAATGATATTTCAATATTCTATATTCGAAATTTCAATGCAATCATTGTGCAGTTGTTCTTTTTATGATTGGTGCAGTAGTTTCGTAGTTATAGTACTTTAAGGTCGATGTCGCCGAAAATCCTGCAAAAGAGACAGATGCATCCATGAAAATACCCATTTACTCCAAGGGTTAAGCAATATAAAATTAAATACCTAGTATTAAAAATTACCTAGTATAAAAAAGTACAATTTGTTGTCAAAACAATATATAACAACAAATAATAATAATAAACAATAATAATACTATTTTTGTTGTATTGAAGGTTCTGGGCGATTTGGATCTGTATGGCGTGGTACGCTGGGTAGCAAATCGGTGGCTGTGAAAATATTCCCCAATGGAATGGGCGCTAACCACTGGCAGAGAGAAAAAGACATCTATATGCTTCCGCACATTCGACATGCCAACATACTCAAGTATTACGGTAAGTTTTTTCTCGTTTGTACTTCTGGTACCGAACTTCGGTATGTCTGCTACCGAACGGTTGGCTATCCTATTGGCTGTCACAAAATACTCCTTGTTCCAATTAATTTGCACGGTACTGTATGTTTTACGGATACGTGGCTCTTATTTTTACATGTTTAACCCGCTGAGCACGTAACATCCATTTGGGGACATGAATGGCGGCCGCCTAATTTCCGAAACGTCCACTACTGGATATAGCGCTCGGCTCTTACGAAAATGTCGTTTAAATTTCGAAATGCGATTGTATATTCTATCGAATGATGCCATAATATAGCCAAATATGTCTCACTGTGAAATTGCTCGATTGCCGCATGCGATCATAGGATTATGAATAACTACGTCCCTTACAAAAACATCGATGACATCATTTCTGACCGACGTGTGACCGACGAACTGCGACGCGAGCCGGCTACACTAAAAAGTGATTTTTTGTGCGATTTTGTGTGATTTGGTGATTAAAAGTGAGTGATTTCCTTTCTAAAACTCTTAATCAACGAGCATTACTTATTGTGCGTAGCCCATTTCCTTTTCTTCATTTGTTTTCGAGTGAAAAACTTTGTGCGGCCAGGCGCCTTGTTTATCAAAATGGCTGGTAATTTTCGTCACACTTTTGAAACGACGAAATATCACTTGATATGACGTAATATTTGTTTATTTCGCTAATTAAATAGTTATTACTTCATTTACATCAAAAATAATCATAGGATTAAACGTATTTTGTGAATACAAAGTGTTTGAAACTGTCACCAGTTTTTTTGAGTTTGTAATTTGGCGGCAAAAAGCGATATTTCTCAATGTGTATAGTGAAACTTAGTATTTCTATCGATAATGAACTAAAAAAAAAAGCCGACGAAAAATTTTTTTTCGATATTTTATTTTTGAAGAAATTTGTATATTTGAATATTGGATTTTATAGTGAAACTAAAATAACATAAAACTTATCATGCATAAATAAATAAAAAATGCAGCAGTAACATAAAAGTTTTTTCAAAATTTGGGCTTATTTACTGAGAAAAAATTGGACTGTTTCGTCCTAAAGCTTCTCTATGCTCACCTGACCAGTCAAAACGATCTAATATCTTTATAACTCCCTGAAGTGACGGGCTCGCCTGTAGCTGCGCCCATGGTTGACTCACGGGCGAGGAACTCCTCAACGGTCAAAAGCACAGACGCATTGGGATGACTATTTTGACTTTTTTCTTAAAAAATGTGTTTTTGTTTTTTTAGATGTCAAGAAGATTCAATCTAAGCCCTGATCGGACCCCTCCTCGTGCCTTCATGGAGCTCCTGGAGGGGTCCGTGTCCGAATATTCGGACGAGGAAGCGGGTCCGGTATTTTGTTACGAGGACGGTGACGATGAATTGGACGACGATTACGCCTACGTCCCCTGCGATGTTGATATCGAGGAACGTCTCGATGCCACATCGCAGGCGATAGATCTGCCAATCGATCGGCAAGCCGTTGAAATCGAGGGCCATCTCGATCTCAACGACTTGCCGATAGATTGGCAGAGCCCAGGTGGTACTCTCCGACAATTGTAAGTATATATGTCAGTCTCTAGTCAGACTGTCAGACAGTATCAGTCAATTTATTTATTGTGTTTTTATCTTTCGATAGTCACTCGTCACCGTCCTCGGCGGACCCGCAACCGTCCACAAGTGCCGGCGCGTCGGCTGAGCCGCAACCATCGACCAGTGCCGGCGCGTCGGCTGCCGAGCCTCAGACGCCGTCGCCGTTCAAGAGGCCGACGATTCGCCGCCCGCCGCCCAGGACTGAGCAGCGCTCGCCGCCCGGCACGGCCTACTACTGGCCGGACCATTTCCTCTCTCCAAGCTACAGAGAGGTAAGAAATACAAATATTTATTTATTTTCCAATATTATTATCCAATATCAATATTATATCAATATTTTCCAATATCAATATTATATCATAGTGGAACTTATAACAGCCGTAAGAGGCCAACGCCTTAACCGCGAGATAGCCAGAAGTGTAACCCAACGGGCTTACACTCACGCCCTTACTTCCAATTGCGACCAGATTCGAGAGTTCGAGGTCGCTTGCGCGGTCCTCTCCCTTACGAAGCGGTGAGACGGTGTAAACCGAATCTATCGCGGACCACGGCATCCTTTGCCAGGCTGTTTACCCAGGATCGGGTTGCCGATGGTCGTTTCAAGAGCAGTCGCCGTAAGGTCCGCAACCACCCCCGCTCTATAGGAAACAGTACTGCTTCCAGACTCCCCTGACTGTTAGTCAGAGTGCGCGATCGATTGGCTTATGCCGCACGGTGCGCAGACCGTATAGGAGCGCCAGAAGGTAGATTTCCAGGGGAAACTGACTAAAATATCCTCGTTTAAAACGACGTTATCAATTTAATCAATTATAATAAATAAATACAAACGGAGCTGCCATGGAATTCACCGACCGGAGTCGGGCCCATCATAATACTATTTTTTTACACTTCTGGGGGGTGAGCAGTGGATTCCGGACTTACGAACCGGCTGTGGTAGGTTTAGGACAGCTGTCTTGCCACATGTGAGCGTTCACCTTGCCACCCATTCACTCCCCCTTCGATTACTAATAAATACATGTACGTAAATGCAAATGTATGTAAATAATAATAGTATATAAATAATAGAAGTAGGTAAATGTATATATTTATGTATAAATGAGAATATTATATGTATAATGTTAAATATTATATAAACAAGTAAAATATTACCATAGTTCTATAATTGCAGTATAAAATTACGTGCGCATCTTAATTTAAAAGAAAAGAATCTACCCTAGTACGTGCACCTAGTTGGGTAGTTTTTAAGATATAATTTTTGTACTACTTTCTCTTAAATAAAGCATTATCTATATAGCCATATCAAGCTCTCGCTAGCTCGTTCACAGAGCACCAACACGGGTTTCTTAAAAATCGGTCGGTTGTTACAAACCTCGCTCATTTTACTGATTATACTTTGGGACGTATGGATCGGCGTATTCAGGTGGACGCGATATATACTGACTTCTCAAAGGCCTTTGATCGTGTCAATCATGTTGAGCTAATAGCTCTTTTATATACAATTGGCTTTTATTATAATTACAATATACATAGACAATTGACTTTTATATATAATTAACTTTAAATATACAATTGGCAATGATGAAATTCTGGAAGTAGATCGAGTGCGTGATCTAGGAGTCATCTTAGATCGCAAGCTTTTATGAATAAGCACATTGATTCAGTCGTCAACAGGGCTTACAGCACCCTCGGTTTTATCATGAGAGTTTGTAGACCTCTTAAAAACACTCATTCTTTGACAACGGTTTATGTTGCATACGTACGCAGCCTGCTTGAATTTGCTTCTAATATTTGGTCTCCACAGTATGCTACATACAAGCTGAGGATTGAGCGTATTCAAAAACGATTTATACGTCATCTAAATTACCGCTTATTTTCCAGCGGCTTGTCGTACGCTGAAGGTCTGCAACGCTACGGTTTAGAGACATTAGAGGACCGGCGAGTAGTATCAGATATGTCGTTTCTACATAAAAGTGTGTAATGATATAAAATCGAACGCCTCCTGTCAAATAGAATACTTAATATCTAAACCAAACCATGCCAAGTAAGTACACCTATTGCCATCTATACGCAGCAACGGGAAGGCAAGGTGAATGGTCTTCAAAGCGTAAAAGTAGTAATTAGTCGATTCATTCATTATCCTAAAATTTAAATCAATTTCAAAACTTGTAGCGACATCTAGCGGAAAAGAAAAGCGAGAAATGTTACCGTCGATAAGCAGATAACTGTAAAAATGCCGACAAGAGAATATAAAATGTATTAAAATAAGATTAAAACTCAATAAAACAATAAAACGTTTATATATTCGTTAAAAATGAAGCGTAATAGCAATAAACCACTAAATAAAATAAAACTAAATAGACTGAGCTAAATCATAATTAGAAATTGATTCGATAGATCAGATGCAGCACTAACGGATGAACGAACGCAGTAAAGGAATACGCGAGATTGGCGCCTTGGTATAAATTTATCTCGTGATCCAATAAATATATAAAAAAAATAACTCCTGAGTTCACAACGCCCTGACGGAAGACTGTAGCATCCGTCAGTGTGATAAATAGTGCATCGACAAATCAAACGATGTCGGATATTCAGTAATGACAAATATCGTACTTATAAGTACCTTAAAAAATAAAAAAATCTCAGCTGATTGGAGCAATCGTCAACCGATATTGAGAAAGTGACTTAAAACTATTAGCATACATTGATCTGGAAGTATTTAACTATAGAACACCTTTGATAATCCACTAGATAAGAATTGTGTCATAGAACATCAAAAATCAATATTTCTCATCAAGACGAGATCTTAAAAGTGTAGGTTACAAGCCGATCTTAACTTATAAACCTCAAATTGATTCAAACTATCTAAAACCAAGTGCATAAGGGTCTAACAAATTGGTCTAGACACATAGAATACTCCTTATTATTCTTCTTCTTCTTTTGGAGAATACATTTTAGTCAGGACAGGAGAAATTCACATATGAAGGAGCGCGTACAAGAGGAAACAGGGCTATCCACTTGAAATCTTATTCTCTGCATACTTTGAATATCTTTATACATATATTAGCATCTTCCTCTTCGTTTAGTCACTTCTCCGTTCAATTTTATCTTCTTCATCAAGCGCTTATCGCTGATGACACATCGCGCGCACGTCTAAGTAAGTAATAATATAAAAATAAAAGTTATACGCTACAAATGTCTCCCAATTGGTGGGGCTGTTTGAAGGTTGTTTGAAGATTGGTTGAAGATTGATTAGCATAGATATTAAAATTATAATCCATAGACTCAAACAATATAACAAGAAATTAAATATAACAATAAAAGAAAATAAAAAGATAAATTTAAAAAAAATTGCTACAAAATGGCGTGCCCAAAGTGGGGCCAATAGAAGCAACAACAATAAGTAATGTAAATAAAAAATAATTCGCTACAAAATGGTGCCCAAAGTGGGGCCAATAGTAGCAAAGCAAACAATCATAATTAAAGAAAATAATCATAATAAATAATCATTATAAGAAGAAATTACAAGTAATATAAAAGATAATATTAAAAAAATTGCTACAAGTGTTCATACTGGGTTGGACAGTTCATACCTCCGGAGTAGGGTGAGCATATGAGCGCCTTCCCGACTCGCACGTGCTCACTCAACTTTTTACGTACCAAGGTTCAACACTAACTATGGTTCCAATTCGTTATTGCCGCGCGTTATGTATGCATACAATGTATGCTTTAACGATATTGACATATTTAACCATCAGAATAGTCGATCCTTTGTTAAGGAAGTACGTGAAAAGCTGATTATCAGATCGGATTGAATTAGCATGCACAAGCACTCACAAGCACATTCGCACTACAGATACACACACCCACACATACATACACGCACCATATTTTGTAATCCTTATATAGCAAATATAGTAAAGGCGGAATATTCTTACTTTCCAGAGGTCTCCGTTGCGCGCTCTTCGGTCTTCGCCCGCTGGCTCTGGCACATCATCACCTGCCTCTGTTTGGTCGCCGAGTGCTCTAAGGTTAGAACTTATTCATTTTATATTGACTTTTTGATCGATCGATTGGTGGGGGTAGGTACATCAAGACAGTAGACAAAGTACAAACGCGAGAATTAACCGAAGCGGCCAGACTACATTTGCCATTGTGCGTCGTAAGTGCGACGGGGTCGCACGTGTCTTCGTTCTCCCATAATCTCTCCTATATAAGCGCACTATAACGCTCGTCACCAGTTAAAGGTTATCTTATTTTTACTTTGTTTTCACCATCGAGTAAGTTTTCAGAAATTCACAAAACGATCACAAACAAATTTATTGAAATTTATGTTGGCAATTGCAATTTAGGGGCAATTGTAGCATTCGTTGAGGATCTTATATGTTTCAACGAGGTCACCCCTGGTCCGACGATCCTTAAGTGTAGGCAGCTGCAATCTGCGGAGTCGTTCTGCGTATTCCAGATTTTTGAACCCCATTGGCATCTCGGTCGCTCGGCGGTTTCAGGCTGTGACCTCTTAAGTGACGGTTTGAATTGAACACAAACATGCTTTCCAACTCTAGGCAGTCATAGTGTTGCCTCAGTATTTTGTATGTCTCTATGAGATCTCCTCTGCATCTCCGTCGCTCCAGAGTTGTCAGTTTGAGGATTTTTAATCTACGTTCATAGGGTGTTTTTCTTAAGGTTTTTGGCAGTTTTGTCGCTCTACGTTGTATACTTTCAAGCGGGTCGATGTCCTTGGCAAAATAAGGATTCCAGATTTGAAAACAATACTCAATCAGAGGACGACTGTAGGTTTTGTTAATTTTTTGAAATGTCTGTATCGTCAATACTTGAAAAGCTTTCTTTACCAAATATAGAAGTGAGTTTGCCCGTTTTACGATGTTTTCAATATGGTTTGCCCATTTCTAGTTGTCCGTTATCGTTATACCGAGATGCATTTCTTAGGGTTGATTTTAATAACCCAGACTTGAGTCCATTTTGTGATTTCATCTAAAGCTTCTCTTAACGTTCCACAACTCAAAACAGCATCTGCAGTAAGCTAACATCATTGTTTAAATTTGAATTTTCAGCGTCCCTTTGGCGGCGGCGGGGCGAGTCCAGGGGAGAGCAGCGGGCGGGCGGCGCTTGAGAGCCGGCGCACGGGGCGGAGCGGCGGGCAGCGGACGGGCCGGCGCGGCGGCTGGCCAAGGAGGCGGCGCAGTGGCTGGCGGGCGAGGCGGCGCGGCGGGCGCCGGGCGCCGGGGGCGGGCAGCCGGCGGGGGGCGACGGGGGCGAGCGGCGGCGGGGTCGAGGGGGTTTAGAGGCGGTAGGCACGCCGCCAACAGAGCTGTGCTCGGTGAGACTGTGTGGTGTCGAGGTGATCCGATTATTGAAGTATGTAAGAATGATGAAGACATCCCCGCGCCATTGAAAGAGTTAGTGGATAAGGCGGAGAAGGTTTCTCGTGATCGGCGCGCTAGGGAGACAGCAAGGTTATTGCGGCTGCGGGACGTCGGCACGAATGCGGACGAAAGCGACGAGAACGAGTTGTCAGTGGATGCGGAATCCATCATATCGCGGGAACTGTTCGAAGGAGATAGAACGGCAATGCAATTCCAGTGGTTCCCTATGGATACTTTTAGGGGCCGCCGGGAAGAATTTCATTGTCGCGCTGGTCCTACCGTTCAGGTCCAAAGTGAATATGAGGCGTTCCGCTCTTTTTGGGACGATCAAATTCTGGAGCATATCGTGCAGGAAACTAATCGGTATGCTATAGAACTGTCGGCTGCTTCGGAAAGGTTTGCTAGAGATTGGTACGAGACAAATGTGCATGAAATAATGATACTTCTTGCATTTTACCTTTTGAGTGGCATTGTTAGGCTGCCATCACAAAATGATAAATTTTCAAATCATCCCCTGTTGAAAAACCCCGTGTTTAGAAATCTAATATCAAAAGACCGTTTTTGGTATTTAAGCGGAGCCCTTCATTTTGTAGACAAGTCTACCCGCACGCCCGACTCACCCAGGACTTTCTGTCTTGGTCCATTGGTTGATCACTTCAACGAAAAGTTTCAAACTAATTACGTGATGGAACAAGACATATCGTTGGATGAGTCGTTGCTGTTATGGAAAGGTAACCTGCTCTTCAAGCAGTTCATTAAAACTAAATCCGCCAAATTCGGCATTAAAACATTTGAAATTTGCGAATCGACTACTGGTTACCTGTGGTCGTTTCATATTTATACGGGTAAAAATCACGCTGATCAATCTCCGCTTCCAAAGAGCACCGAGATTGTCGCACGCCTCATGAAGCCTCTTCTAAACAAAGGCTATATTTTGTACATGGATAATTGGTTCAATTCGCCTATGTTATCAAGGTTTCTGAAGCGGAACAAAACAGATTGTGTTGGCACTTTGCGTAGATCGCGCAAAAATGTGCCGGCACTGCTCCAACTGGCAAAGGTTGATCAAGGCACTTGTCTAGCACGGCATTCCGGGGATGTTGTTGTGATGGCTTACCAAGATAAGAACCAGATTTACGTAACGTCAACATACCATACCACTGAGTCTCTACTAATAGACGGTAGACCTGGACGTCCATCACACTATAGACCGGCGCTTATTGCGGACTACAATCTCAAAATGGGTGGTGTTGACAAGAAGGATCAACAGCTAGAGCCTTTCCTGGTTGAAACTAAAAAAAATATGAAGTGGTACAAGAAACTTTTCAAGAGACTCCTCAATGTATCTGTATTTAACAGTTGCATTGTCTTCAGAAAGTGTTTTCCCGAGAAGAGAATGATTTCTCACAAGGACTTTCGATTAAATTTGATTGAAGAGATTATGGAGCAGCATTTGGCTCATGTCCCTCTTCGAGCAAGTCATGTACGACCAACCAGAGACGTCCGCTTACCAGCTGTACGTTTTTCAGGCTCTGGGCATGGACATTACCCAGAGCTAATACCTGCCAATGCTGCAGGTAGTACTCCGCGAATTCAATGTATCTGGTGCAAACTACGTCGTCCTCGAGTACCAGGTAAGATTGGACCAAGAACCAGGTTCCAGTGTAAGAAGTGCTTAAAGCCACTGTGTTTGGAACCACCTTGTTTCGAGGAATTCCATACATTGGAGTAGGCTGATTCTCTGTTTTATAGTGATTTTTATAAAAATAGTTGACATTAGTTTACCTATAGTATCATTATTTCAGTACGATGGATGGATGGATGTGTGATGATTGATTGGATCTGTAGAATTTGGGGGGGGGGGGGGTGTTGGCTCGGTGCTCGATACAAACTAAAAGTTATCCAAAATCGAAGACTATCGCGGTTGTGACATTATAAATAGGATAGAAAACGAATTTACCACGTGAAATTTGTAGGACCCGACGTTTCGGTGACGTTGTCTACCCTAGACAAAGGCGGCTGCAACGTCACCGAAACGTGGGGTCCTACAAATTTCTCGCGGTAAATTCGTTTTCTATCCTAAAAAATAAAAGTTATCCATCTCTGATACTTGGTAATAACTGTATTTCATCATTAGGTATAATTTTATGTACCAACTGATAAACTGTATGACTCACACTGAGAAAAATATTAGATTGATTCTTACATAATGTTTTATATAGAATAACGATGTTTTACTCTAAAATCGAAGACTATCGCGGTTGTTTGACATTATAAATAGGATAGAAAACGAATTTACCGCGTGAAATTTGTAGGACCCGACGTTTCGGTGACGTTGCAGCCGCCGTTGTCTACCCTAGACAACGGCGGCTGCAACGTCACCGAAACGTCGGGTCCTACAAATTTCACGCGGTAAATTCGTTTTCTATTCTATTTATGAGGTTTTACTCGAAATTTTGTTGTATTACAAGGAGTTTTGATGAAACTCCATTACTCGATTATATGTATCATTATATTTTAACATGATTCATGTGTCCGACTAACCGTACGTATACTACTACATGCTGCCATGTTAGAAGCGAGATCCCAAGTCGCACCTAATGAAATATACGTAATCCTTGTTGAAACATGCGTATTTCCGTGTATTACAGCGCTATATTTTTCTCAGTGTACAGCTTGTTTGTATCGGCAAGCCACAAGTTGCCGCCGTCGCTCACTACTCACTACCGTTGAATAAGCCGATACTCCGCAATTTTTTAATTGTTTATATTTTTCTATGTTTCGTTTGTATTCTATTTTTTTTATTCATACGTAATCACGCTGTGATGTAACATGATGTGTTTTTTGTGATACATTATAAGTTTTTATCAAATGTGGCAATTTTTAAACGTTCATGTATTTTGTACTGGAAATTTAGTACCAATAAAAAAATTGAAAGCATAAGTCGCATAAAATATAATTGATAAAATCCAATCTTGTCAACTTTTTTCACTTAGATTTTTTTTGTCAAATTTTTCTATGTTTCCTTTGTATATAAAGAAACCAATACATGTATACCTAATCCAACTGATGAAAGTTTTTATTTTAGTCGGTACAATTGTTTTATTTGTTTATTTTGTATTACATGTTTGTTTTATTTTTATCAAATGAGTGTTGTTACTATAAAATTTTGTACTGGAAATTTAGTAAATAAAAAAAAAATGGTTTGTTGAGTTTTCTTCTAGGATTTTTTAATAATAATAATTATTATTATTATAAATAGCTTTTAAAACGAATTTACCGCGTGAAGTTTGTAGCACCCGACGTTTCGGCGATGTTGCAGCGGCCGCTGTCCAGTCTACTCTGGATAACGGCGGCTGCAACGTCGCCGAAACGTCGGGTGCTACAAACTTCACGCGGTAAATTCGTTTTTTAACCACTTTGTATAATGCCTTTGCCATTATTATAAAATCAAAAACTTAACGCGTTTGTTTGACATTATAAATAGCTTTATAAACGAATTTACCGCGTGAAGTTTGTAGCACCCGACGTTTCGGCGATGTTGCAGCGGCCGCTGTCCAGTCTACCCTGGACAACGGCGGCTGCAACGTCGCCGAAACGTCGGGTGCCACAAAGTTCACGCGGTAAATTCGTTTATAAAGCTATTTATAATGTCAAACAACCGCGATAATCTTTTTCATAATAATTGCAAAGGCATGATACAAATGTGGTTAAAAAACGAATTTACCACGTAAAGTTTAGACACCAA